>BSBK01002703.1:275000-570082 GCA_027943335.1 Chamaecyparis obtusa
TCTGATCATAAACATAATACTTTCTCTTGGCATCATTTAACTTCTCATTGAAATAAGCAATAAGTTTACCTTCTTGGCTCATAACAGCTCCTATTACAGTACCACTAGCATCACAGTCTACTTGAAACACCTTATTAAAATATGGAAGTGCTAAAATAGGTTGTTCTGTAACTTTTTGTTTCAACAATTGAAAACTCCTTTCTGCCCCATTAGTCCACTTAAACTATTTTCTATCCCCTCTCATTGTTTCAGTCAAGGGTCTACAAATACTGCTAAAATTTCTAATAAACTTTCTGTAAAAACTAGCTAAACCATGAAAAGATCTTACCTCAGTAGCACTCCTTGGAGTAGGCCATTCAAGGATAGCCTGTACCTTCTCTGGGTCCATTTTTAGACCTTCTGTTGAAACTACAAATCCCAAGTACACTAACTCTTTTTTCACAAAACTGCACTTCTTCAAATTAATCAACAATTTCTCTTCTCTCAGCTTCTCAAATATGAAAATGGTGAAAATGTGACCACACTTCTATGAATCATTATATGCAAGGGAACTCAAGAATGAGGCCTCACAAATCGATCCATAGCTCCCTAGGCATGGAGTGCAAGGGTTTTAAGAATGCTCTCAGCTAGAGCTATTTGGCCAATAACCTTGCTAGTAAACCATGCAATGGGAGATTCAATGAAGACAAGGGCAAGAATGCCAATATCCTCAAGAATCAAATGAAATGCAATGCAATGCAAGCTAGCTAAGAATGAAGATGCAAGTTAAGCTATGGAAATGAAAGTACAATGCAAGCTAAGCTATGAAAATGAAAGATGCAAGAAATGAAATCTAACTATGAAGCAAGAAAGCCATGATGATGCAAGAATGAAGACAAGAAGATAGAGTGTTGATGAAGATCCAAGATGAATGCCAACAATGCTCCAAATCTTCAAACTCTAGATGCAAGAATATCTCCAAAAGCTCCAAGATGACCTATAAAACCTATAGCATAACAATAGCATAAAAATTGTGTGTGCAAATGAGGAAGAGAGCTCTCCTTTTATAGGGAATGAAAAAGGAATGGGCCATGGAGATTAAGAGGCAAAAGATTTAATCAACGGTGGAGAAAAAAAGAAGCTTGATCCTTGTGCACAAATATCTTCCAATAAGAAAATTAGAAGCATTTACTTTATGTTGAGCATTTAATTTATGTCCATGTGAGACAAAAAGTACTTTTTCTTTTATTTTATTTTTATTTTTCTTTATAAATAAGAATTAAATGCTTTATTTGTGCAACATAGGATAAGAAGAAAAGGTGGGCTTTTTATTTATTAAAAGGGGAGGAAATATTCCTTTTAAATAAATAAAAACTTAGGATAAAATGGTTAGCCCATAGAAAATAATCGAATAAATGATAGCACAAGGATTTGATCAAGAATAAGCAATTTATGATTTAGCAAAAGGGGCTAATAGTCTAGGTGACCATTTTTAGGTGTATACATTTTGCCCCTCTTTGACTAATGTGTGATCGATATGGGAACACATGTAGTCAAAGAATGAAGTTGAAATGTGAGATTGATTTTGGATCACAAAACAACTCAGATCAGCCAAGAAGGCAAGAGATAGCCAAAAAGGCAAGCAAATAGCAATCTGACTCCAAAGAATGAAGTGCAGAGAGATAGAAAATCCTGTATGATCAGCCTGGTAGCGACAGTACTGAACACTTAGGAAAGAGATAGCTAATAAGATATGATGTGTCTACCCCCTCGGGATCGAAAGCGAAATCAAGTAGAGGGAATGCAAAAGCAAGAGCAACATGATCAAATCACTAGAAATCATAATCAAAGATGAAAGATAATAGAATAACCATCAACCAATGAAGGGATGCCCCACACATGGGACACGGGGCACGAACCTATCGGTCCCTCAACCCGTAAACGCCATAGAGGGGGGAATTGGAACTTGGGATTTGAATGAAAGACTAGAAGGTTGAAAGAGATGGGGATGAAGAGGTTATGATGCCCCAGCGAAGATCAAAGGATCAGGCCTCAAAAGGTCAACCAACTATGCGGAAAAAGGAGAAAGGGTCAAGGTGAATGTGGATTTCGGTTTGGATCCCAAAATGAAGAGAAAATGATGTGAGATGAAAGACAAGAAAGTGAAAGACATGATCGGGAAGAAGCGAAAGGTGAGCGCAGCTGATTAACAAGTCCATGAAAAATGAAAGGAGAGCTCTCTCCATATGCAAGATGCAAAACTAAACTAACATGAACCTAAGAAATGCAAGCTACATGAAAAGTGGTTTACTTGCAAGGTTACAAAGCCAATAGACATCTAATATTCATCATCGAGCGTTATTGGTAGCATCGCAAGATTATACAATACACACTAGCATAACTATGTGAATATGAATATGATCTTTATCAGATAGGAATGTGGAAATCTCACCTAGGCATCAAAGACATGTAGGTCAAGATGACTAGCACAGTGAGATTACCTAAGTTTAATATAGCAAGATTATACTCGCATCGAGACACAAGGAAAGTCAAGATGGCTACAAGTATGCACTTGCACAAAAATAGTCAAGGATAATACCCTGTCAATCCACAGTGTCAAGTAAGACCAGCATAAATGCTCATGACAGTTAGGATCAACAAAATATACCCACAAGTAGAAAAAGCAATAAAACATGTTCTCATACCCTCAGTCTTCTAGCTATGCATCATCGAAAACTTCTCAGGGAGAGACCACTCAACAAAGAAATCATCATAGACAGCATGCAAAGAAATAAATTCAAACAAATCTCAGCAAGTCAAGTGCGTGTGTGTAGGTCATAGAGTCAAACTTTGAGTATTGCATCTGCAAATGAGAAATATCGCATCATACTAGACTGCAGGTAGGACATCTGATAAGTGTTGAGAAACACTCGACGCAAGGGTAGTGTTGAAAAAAACCATTGGGGTGGTGTTGAAAAACACCATTGGAACCAAGTTGCCCAAGAAACCCAGATGCACAAAGAGACCCAAGATAAGCTTAAAGCAACATATGCCCCCTAGACTAAGACAAGAATCAATTCCAGGCTAGGAGAGGCAAAGCGAGAAGTGGAGCGAAAGAGCACCATGCAAGACTGATAGACATAGGTGTAGAGGGTCTCAAGCAGTGCCTATTTCTAGGTTTTCACCACTTGATAGATTTTTTTGCAATTTTTCAAGACTTTTTATAATTTTTTTTTGTATTTTTGCTACCAAGGCGCCTGTTTCTAAGTTTTCACCAAGGCACTTTTTCAATTTTTTTGATTTTTTGAATTTTTTGATTTTTTTGGGTGAGACATCAAAGTGCCTATTACTAGGTTTTCACTAGGATGCTCATTTTTTCAGTACTTTTTATGCTTTTTAGGATTTTTTCAGCATCATATATGAATTTTTTTAGAGTTTTTTCAGGATCAATAAATATGTACAAAGAATGCCCTGGACAGAAATGGGCATCAAGAATCTGCTTCCTCTGATGTAGAGAACTGATAGGCCCCAGGCCCAAATGCTGCAACTGTGACAATAGGAGGTCTCAACCAATTCAACCAATAATAACCAGCCCTAAGCAATGTCTGAGCTAGCGGAGGATCATTAGAATGTGATCCACATATGCCATCGTGGATTTCAGCTAGCACTTTTTCTGACTCCTCTATTTCTAGACACTTAAGGAGAGTTCCATCTAGACCCTTCCTATACAAGTTACCAGAGACAAAGGCAAAGTGTAAGGGATGGCAGGAGGAATGGCGTAGTGGATTTTTAGGAGGAATATGAGGTGGAAGACATGAAAAGATGGTAGGATTGTAAGATTTGTGAGCAGGATAGCGTAATTCGTCCACCAGGAACTTGAAGTGAGATTTATGCTTTTTCATTTGTAAGATGGATGTCAAAGTAACCAAGGCATTAGCAACTCTTTTCTCAGCTTTAGGAATGGGCTGAAGTATAACAATTATGAGATCATGCTTGAAGTAATGCACCATTTGTTTGTAGAGAATCAGCTTCTCATCTTTTATTTTGGAGTCATTATTTTTGAGCAAATTTTTATCTTTACTTTTCTTAGGTTTGGATACCGCCACAATGTGGTTTTCGCCATCCGACCATTGCTCTTTTCTTTTGACTTGATGACTGTGATGCTTGATTTCTGATTCAATCTTTTTTGTTGCTAGTTCGCTGGTGGAAGAAGTAACAGGTGTTGATGCAAGATGAAATGGAGTGACTGGTTCAATAGCATTTATGTGAGGGATGTCATCTCTGGTAACAAGAGAGGTTGAGCCTATAGGGTAGGCTCCAAAAGTAGCTAGATCTAGATTCGTCATAGGAGGACCAACGTAGTCCACTAAGGCAATATGGGGAACAAACTCATCAGATCCAACACAAGACTCATCAACTACGTCGAGTGGGTTACGAGAAATATGAACTACATCAACATCCATATCTGTCATGGAAGAATCTTCTGGAAGAGGCTTAATATGCTGAGAAGCAGAAACACTCATGTCGGTATGTGATAGATCACCTCTTTGTAGCAGTCGCTCAATGTTCTGACGTTGTCTATCATAGTGCAATGATTCTTTAGGAACATAGGTTCTAGACATAGAAGACTCAGCAATATCATCAGTAGGCATACATGCTTCCCCCCAAAGAAGTGAAGTAGAAGGAAGATCATCTCCCATGTGAGCCATAGTGTGTAGTGGTGACTCATCTGTATCTGTGTCTGAATTACTGAGCATGGGAGTATTTCTGGAATCTTCTCTATAGATCCATTCTTGAATAGCTTGTTCTTCTCTTTCTTCTTCTAAAGGAATGGATGAAGGAATGAAAGTATCAAAGATCACCATAGCAGAAGTGGAAGGCTTCATTGTATCAGAAGGTTTCCCATATGACCTAGGAGAAACAGGTATAGAAGCAAATGAATCTAGCGTATATTCACCCATACCAAGGCTCATCATCTTAAGTGATTTCTCAATAGCAACTAGAGATGTACTAGGATGAACAGAAGGTTCATTATGAGGAACAAATTTTTCAGCAGCAGCCAGAGCATTAATAGCAATAGTATGGTCTCCAGGAATCACAACTTCAGTGCCATTGTATGGAAATTTGACGCACTGATGAAAAGTGGAAGGAACAGCCTGCATGTCATGGATCCAAGGATGAACCAAAAGAATGTTATATGTGAGTGGGATGTCCAATACTTGGAAGCTAATATCTTTTGTGATAGGACCCACTCGGACAGGCAGTGTGACAAGACCTTTGGAAGATCTTTCCTCTTCATCGTAAGCTTTTATAGTAATCTTCTTCTTGGAATCCATAGCAAATTCTGACAAACCCAACTATTGTATGACATTGAAAGAAACAATATTTAACCCTGCACCATTGTCTATCAGGACTCGGCGGACTCGGGTGTTGTAGACTAGAACTTCAATGTGTAAAGCCAAATTATGAGGGTGAGCAATAGATATGTCATCTTCTGCAGAAAAGGAGAGAGATAGTGGAGATGAAATGTGGTTGACCATAGCCTGAAATTGATCTGGATCAATGTCTTTGGGGACATGTGCTGTATGCAAAGCTTTCTCAAGGATTTCTCTATGCGAAGGGGATAACTGAAGCAACTCAAAAATGGATATTTGGGCTGGCATCTTTTGCAAATGTTGGACAAGATCATAGCTAGGGGTGGCTGAAGGAGCCGCTTGTTTGGAAGGCAAAGCCTACTTGGGATCTTGCACAGTTTTAAGGACAATCTTGGCTTGCCCCCTAGTAACAGCATTCAGTGTCTCACTTCGGGAAGATGAACTACCACATGTTTGCAAGACCAATTTTGGCTTACCATGATTGGCTTTATTATCATCTTAAGATCTTACCATAAGAACACTCTCAACGGGCTCTACCATGTTGATCATAGGTGTATTAGAAGGATACGTGTAATTGATCTTAGCATCATGATTCTTCTTATGTGCTTGAGAGGTTTCCCCCTTATCATGCTTAGGTAGAGGATCTTTGAAAGCTGTGTGATCAGAATTTCTAGTTAAGCCATCAGTGGAGATTGTGCCATTCTCAATAAGATCCTGAATATCATCCTTAAGCCTAAAACAATTGTCTGTCGGATGTCCCTTGTTTCTGTGATAATGACAATAAGAATCCTCTCGCCACCAATCAGGCTTATCTAGTGGATCCCTGTTACCAGGTTTATCAGGAAGTGTAAGATATCTATTATCAACCAAAGTCTTAAGGATCACATCATAAGGTTCTGCCAATTTGGTATAAACTCACTTTCGAAATGACTTCTTAGGCTTATCTGCATACTGAGGTTTAGGAGCACTGCGAGTGTTGGCAGCTTCTTGTTGTTTTGCTGCATAGATAGCATTGGAGAGATTGAAAGCAGGCTCTTTAACTTTAGGAGCGTCAACAACCCCATCATTAACAACATACTTGTTCTTATTCCAAGGTTTGTTCTTGTCTTTGCCATTGCCTTTAACATCTTTATTAATAACAATATCCCCTTTTCTTATAGCTACATCCTCAATTCGATATGCACTTTCAACCATGTCATTGAAAGAAGGGAATAGTTGTTTCCTTAGATCATAATATAGCTCAGGCACCAGAGTGTTGACAAAAATGTCAATCTTTTCTCTCTCGGGTAGCTGACGAGGATATCGAGAATACAATGACCTCCAACATTGTAAGTAAGTTGCAAATGGCTCACCTTGATGTTGTCTTACATTACCAAGATCTATCACGGTGACAGGTTGTTGGATGTTGTATGAATAGTGTTGTGTGAAGCGCATAGCTAACTCATCAAAAGTCTTCAAAGGAGGTGTCAACTTTGCAAACCATTCTAAAGCTTGTCCTCTTAAGCTTCGAGGGAATAATCGTAGAAGATATGTGTCTTCATGAAGAAAGTCCATACTAAGAGCATAAAAGTGACGTACATGATCATGGGGATCACCATTTCCATCATACTTGTCATATTTGGGAACCTCAATATCCCTAGGAAATGGGACCATGTATAGATTTTTATCAAAAGGAAGAGCACAAATTGATTCTACAAAAGAGACCTTTGGAGGCTCTCTTTCTATTGCCATTTGGGTAAGGTGTTGATTTGTCCGACGCAGTTCTTCCTGAAGGACTTTCAATTCAGTTGGTACTCTTTGTTGGACAATTTGTCTAACATCATAGCCAGGAGGAAGCTTGTATCCTCTAGAAGTCATATATTGAAAATATTGATCGCCATTACGCTCTAAAAGCTTATGCATCATTCGTTGGGAGACCACATCTTGTTCAAATCTCATAAGATCCTCACTAGAAATCTCATCATCTTCCTCTGCCTCATGTTGAGAGGGAGGAGGTCTAGGAGGTGAAGAAGGCACACCAAAAGTAGGTCTTAGAGGAGATCTTGGTGGCGTGTTGTTTCCATTGTTTCCATTGGTAAAAAGAGGTCTATGCTCATGATTACTAGTCTCAGGTTTCTCATGAAATGTCCCTCTATAAGCCATGCGCCTAGTAGCATCCCATCTTCATTGATTGTGTTCTTTGTCTAAGCGTGCTTGGTTATCCTTGTGCTTAAAGTGTGCTTGCAACTGTTGAAATTTTTCTTGTTCAGTCAAAGTGAGTGAGACACTGTCTGTGTTTTTGGGGGTCTTGAATGCAGAAAAGAGGAAACCTCCTTTGTACCACGGAGTAGCCTTAGAATCCTTAGATTGGTCAGAACTAGAACTGTCGTTGCTAGCGGGTGCTCGTGAGCGTCTAGTTGGAGAAGGCAACTGTGTATAATTGAATGGAGGGTGATTCTCTTGCTCAAATTGAGATCGAGTTGTAACCGGCATGAAAAGAGATGTTGGTTGACTAATAGAATGAGACAAAGTTTCTCAGATATGAGATAAGCAAAGCTAATAAAGATCACTTGTCAAAGTAGAACAATAGAGAGATGGCTCGTCAAAAGTGCTCAAGCACTTACAGCAATCAATTGACTAAAGCTGAGCAGCGAGCAAGAAGCTCAATAAGCAAGTAGCTAGAGAGGTAACCGTGATGTGACAAGTGATCAAGAGTAGCATTCATTAAGCTCAAATCCAATAATTTTAGCTCATTTATTTCAGTCTAGAACAAATCTAAGCATGTAGATAACAAACTAGCTTCAAATAAGAACAAAAAAGGACACTCTACGACAGGTTAAAATGCAAGTTTAGCAAATCCGGATTGCAACAATGATAGGACAATAGAAATGACCCAGGTGATAGTTCTCAGGCAAACAGGGTGATACTTCACCTTAAGCCAGATGATAGTTTCCAGTAAGTGGGGTGACACTTTTGCAGAGTCGTACGACTCTATGACCAGTGAACATAAAAATCTCAGTTTTGAAGTGTTTTGAAAGATCAAGTAAGTATATCAACAGATTTTTATCATGGATCAAGCACATAAGATAGCAATCAAGGAGTTCAAGCAAACAGTTGTCTTCAAACAATGAGCAAGGGGCAAAGCAACCTTGCACATGAACAAGAATAGTGACTTAGTATTTCTACTCCTTAAAGATTCTACTTGTGTATGTTCTTCAAATGTTTTAGCAGGCACATAGAACACAACAACACCTTAGCAAGCTATCTACAAGGATACACATGGCTTTCTAAGAGGAGTCCTCGATATACACAAGGTATGTGAGGCCCAAATCTGTAGATGAGAAGAATCCAAAATCACACAGCCGGGGGGAGACGGTAACCCAAATCTCCTCCTTCACTTCTCAAAGGTATAAAGTTCTTTGAGGCTTAGCAAAGAGTGATATCAAACTCAATTCCCAAGAGAGGTGTCTTTCGATTCACCTCCCGCTATTTATACTCCGCCAGAACATAGGAGTTAAGGTCGTCCCTTGAGGTGGTGTGTCCCCAAGCAGGCCTTCTAGAAATAACAACTAAGTAATTCACTATCAAAAGTATTTAGAGCACTAGAGGTGGTACATTTAACCCTTCAAGTAAGCATGAGATGAGTCCAAAAAAGTGTAATAGTTAACTCCTCACACAAACTCAAAGTGAGTCCACACCTTAGAAAACAAGTGAGTTCCAAAAAGCACAAAAGGGTTGCCAAGTGGAGCACTTAACGCTTCTTTCCTGTTGACCCCTCCCTTTTAATATGGTGCTGGGATGGCAACTACAGGGTGGAAATGAGGGGCCAATAGATTAGCGAGTCCAATAACCCAAGATAGCAATCTAGATCAATCACAAGTACTCTAAAGTTGCTTATCAATAATACTCACAAATGAAAAAGGGGTGTACCAATGGAATATTTAACTTTCCAAGCAAACATAGAGTGAGTCCACAAGGTGGTGCATTTAACTCTCCATGTAAACAAGGAATAAATCCGTGCCCCCAATCACTCAATGAGATATTTGATATTGGAACCAAGAATTACTTAAGGTTTAAACACAAGCATTCACTTACACAAACTTGTATGAAAGCAAATCTATGTTCATTCATTTCTCATTAAGAGCATCAATTGAAATGTGTTCTATGAAAGCATGTAAACACTCAAGCCAAACACATGAGAGGTTCAATTTTAATCTCAAAATCCAAATGTTGTAGAGATATAACAAACTACCTCAAGTCCAATGCAACGCGCTTAGTAGATTTTAAGCATTTTCCATGAAAGCAAGAGCACTTTCAAATGAACAAGACAAGAGAACAAGCAAACAAGATATGCAATATATATCCAATTTATGCAAACCCTAAGGTTAGATCTAGAAATCAATTGTTAGGAGCAATGATAACCAGCAAATAATCCAAATGATAACTCATATCATGCAATGAAAAATGAAAAATAAGTGCATACCCATCACAAAATTTTATTTTTTTTGCATTTGACCTAGTCAACAAAATCTGATTTTTACCACATGAATTCGGACCCTAAACTCAAAATGCAGAAAAGAGACCTCTATCAAAAAATAGAGAGCTTTCCAAAAATATAAAAATTTTAGAAAAATCTCTTCATTTGTGCCCTAGAGAGCCATTTTACCAAAATAGACTAGTTTTTATAAATTGACCAAATGAGCTATGATATGATTTCTAAATTAAAAACACAGTGAATGGACCCCTTGTAGAATTTGAAGACCTTTCCAGAAATATAAAAATTTATGAAAAATATGCTGATTTGCGCAAAAAATTGATTTTTTATGAAAAATAAAGAAAAAATCATAAAAAATACAAATTACCTCCGAAAATTTTGAAATTTTTTTGGGAGCTTCTCTGATATGTTTCCAACCTACAAAAACATTTTTAGACCAGAACACCAAGCCGTTTGGGAGATATGGTCAAATCTTTCAAATCTAGGGTTTTTTTTCATCTCCAAACAAATCTGCACAAGGGTTAGCTCCAAAAATAATCAAAACCAGCATGCAAGAGGTGGGTTGCCCCATGGTGGGCACCAAAAATATGTGCTATAAATGTGACCACACTTCTATGAATCATTACATGCAAGGGAACTCAAGAATGAGGCCTCACAAATCGATCCATAGCTCCCTAGGCATGGAGTGCAAGGGTTTTAAGAATGCTCTCAGCTAGAGCTATTTCGCCAATAACCTTGCTAGTAAACCATGCAATGGGAGATTCAATGAAGACAAGGGAAAGAATGCCAATATCCCCAAGAATCAAATGAAATTCAATGCAATGCAAGCTAGCTAAGAATGAAGATGCAAGCTAAGTTATGGAAATGAAAGTACAATGCAAGCTAAGCTATGAAAATGAAAGATGCAAGAAATGAAATCTAACTATGAAGCAAGAAAGCCATGATGATGCAAGAATGAAGACAAGAAGATAGAGTGTTGATGAAGATCCAAGATGAATGCCAACAATGCTCCAAATCTTCAAACCCTAGATGCAAGAATATCTCCAAAAGCTCCAAGATGACCTATAAAACCTATAGCATAACAATAGCATAAAAATTGTGTGTGCAAATGAGGAAGAGAGCTCTCCTTTTATAGGGAATGAAAAAAGAATGGGCCATAGAGATTAAGAGGCAAAAGATTTAATCAACGGTGGAGAAAAAAAGAAGCTTGATCCTTGTGCACAAATATCTTCCAATAAGAAAATTAGAAGCATTTACTTTATGTTGAGCATTTAATTTATGTCCATGTGAGACAAAAAGTACTTTTTCTTTTATTTTATTTTTATTTTTCTTTATAAATAAGAATTAAATACTTTATTTGTGCAACATAGGATAAGAAGAAAAGGTGGGCTTTTTATTTATTAAAAGGGGAGGAAATATTCTTTTTAAATAAATAAAAACTTAGGATAAAATGGTTAGCCCATAGAAAATAATCGAATAAATGATAGCACAAGGATTTGATCAAGAATAAGCAATTTATGATTTAGCAAAAGGGGCTAATAGCTCTTGCTTCTGCTTTCCCTCTACTTGGATTTCGCTTTCGATCCCGAGGGGGCAGACACATCATATCTTATTGGCTATCTCTTTCCTAAGTGTTTAGTACTGTCGCTACCAGGCTGACCATGCAGGATTTTCTATCTCTCTGCACTTCATTCTTTGGAGTCAGATCGCTATTTGCTTGCCTTCTTGGCTATCTCTTGCTTTCTTAGCTGATCTAAGTTGCTTTGTGATCCCAAATCGATCTCACATTTCAACTTCATTCTTTGACTACATGTGTTCCCAGATCGATCACACATTAGTCAAAGAGGGGCAAATGTATACACCTAAAAATGGTCACCTAGACTATTAGCCCCCATTTGCTAAATCATCAATTGTTTATTCTTGATCAAATCCTAGTTCTATCATTTATTTGATTATTTTCTATGGGCTAACCATCTTATCCTAAGTTTTTATTTATTAAAAGGAATATTCCCTCCCCTTTTAATAAATAAAAAGCCCCCACTTTTCCTCTTATCCTAAATTGCACAAATAAAGCATTATTCTTATTTTATAAAAAGGGAAAAAGTACTTTTTGTCTCATATGGACACAAAAGTCAACTCTTATTTTCCTATTGGAGGATACTTGTGCACATGGATTTCTCCTCTTTCAAGCTCCACCGTTGATTAAATCTTTTGCCTCTTAATCTCCATGGTCCATTCCTTCTCATTTCCTATAAAAGAAGAGCTAGATCCCCAACTTTTTATGCTATTGTTATGCTACAGGTTTTCTAGGTCATCTTGGAGCTTTTGGAGATATTTTTGCATCTAGGGTTTGAAGATTTGGAGCATTGTTGGCATTCATCTTGGATCTTCATCAACACTCTATCTTCTTGTCTTCATTCTTGCATCATCATGGCTTTCTTGCTTCATAGTTAGATTTCATTTCTTGCATTCTACATCTCATTCTTGCATTCTTAGCTTAGCTTCATATTTATGCTTTTTTAGATTAGCTTCATTTCTATGCTCTAGATTAGCTCACAGAGATTAATTAGCTTGGGTTGTAACACTTGCATATTTCCTTTCATAGCTTAGCTTGCATTTCCATTTCTGGCATAGCATTGCATTGCATATTCATTCTTGATTCTTGAGGATATTGGCATTCTTGCCCTTGTCTTCATTGAATCTCCCATTGCATGGTTTACTAGCAAGGTTATAGGCTAAATAGCTCTAGCTGAGAGCATTCTTAAAAACCCTTGCACTCCATGCCTAGGGAGCTATGGATCGATTTGTGAGGGCTCATTCTTGAGTTTTCTTGCATGTAATGATTCATAGAAGTGTGACACATTTATAGCACACATTTTTGGCGCCCACCGTGGGGTAGAGTAGACTAGCTTTGTCCTTTCTTTTTTTGCATTTCTATTATTTTCCGTCAATTTTTCGACAAGTTTTCAGCTTAATTTTTCGTCTTTATTTTTTGTCTCAGATTGTCGTGCGATACTTTCCAGAAGTATCGCGCGATATACCTCTGTATGTGCGCGCGATACTTCACCTGTCATAAGAAGTATCGCGCGATATACCTCTGTATGCGCGTGCGATACTTCACCTGTGAGAAGTATCGCCTGGCTATAGTAGAGAATATCGCCTGGTGTCGGGCGAAGTATCGCCTGGTATAAGGTGAAATATCGCATAGACTAAAAGTATCGCTTGGTGTAGGGCGAAGTATCGCGCGATACTGTGTCTGTACCTGGCAGTGAGCTATTTTTGGGCTATTTTATCCATCTTGCAAGTTTTAGGTTCTTAGCTATCTTTTTGAAATTTTCTAAAATTTCTAGCGTTTTCAAATCCGCAAATCCGTGCCACTGGAAAATGGGTGCCCTTTTTTTTTTTGAAATTTTGCAAATGGTATCAAAAGTTTAAGTGTGATATATTGTTGGAAAGGTCTTTCCGAGCCTAATCCAACCATGATGGTTTCATTTTCAGATTTTATCATTTGATCAGTTATTTTTGCAGATTATCTAATTTTTTTCATGTACTAATCATTGTTAGATTTTGGATTTTGATTCTCCTAACTCTTGTTGGTCTAACAAGTTGTGGTTGTAGGTGCTTCTTGCTTGAAATTTGCTAAAATCGCATGTCAAAGAGGGCTACTAATAGTTTTTGCAGGGCTACCCTAAGCATAAAAACCAAATCAAGTGCTTGTTTAATTGCTTTCTTTATTAAGTGTGGCATATACTAGTTGTTTCCTTTCATAGGCACTTAATACCTTGTTGTAAAAATTTTGAGGTGGTAGGAGAGTATGCTCTTCACCCTTGTGGTGAAACAGAAATCTTGACCCATCTTGGGATTTTGAAAGTAAGGGGGTAATTGAATCTTTGCTTGGTGTGTTTGGGAGAGATTCTTGAGATAGGGGAGTATGCTCTTCACCCTTGTGGTAAATCAAAAACCTTGAACCTCAAGAATTAATCCACTCTTGGTTTAGCTTAGGATCATTTAGCGGGCCTGCTCTTGAGCAATCAAGAGGAATGACCCAAGTGGGGACAACCTTGTCATCATTTTCCTTGGTGGCGAGTGATTCCAACTCACTATAATCTCAAGGCTATCGAGGACACAAAACCTTGGTAGACATAGTACTTATCTTCGCTTGATGTGAGTAACTTGTGGGATTGTGACCATGAGGAAAGCATTAAGCAAGAATGCTTAAGGTACTCTTGAGGCCGCGAGGTCCTAGTCCTTTATGAGGAGCAAGAGGGGTGCTATGAACGGAAACTCTTACTATGAACCATTAGATAGAGGCCACCCTATTTTAGCCGCTTAGCTTCGTGGTGCAAAGATTGATCCAAGTGGACTTACCCGGATCACCCCAAGACACTCACCATATGTGTTCCTTTGGTTGTGTTTTTGACACTTCCATGACAACGCCAATATCTCTTGTGGGCAACCACTTGGTGTGAGGCAAGGGAGCATCAATTTGTGGGCCACGTTGCTAAGTAATGAGCCTTGTCCTTCTAGGTAGTAATTGCTTGAACTGTCTTTGATTTTGCTATGCCAGTGTAAACATTCTTAACATTCAAACAAACGGTAGCATTCATAAGGTTTTCTATTTTGATATCACAAGTGCTTGTCTTGGCAAAGTTGCTTTTGCCCTTGTTTCAAGTGTTCTATGACATGTTTGATCCCATACTATTTGCAAACCTGTCTTTTATCTATTGCTACTGCTTGTCAAACTGAGAAATTGCACTGTTCAATCTACAAATTTGGTCAAAGCGCTTCAAAACTGAGTTTTTCACGTTCACTGGTCAAGAGTCATATGATATTGAAGTATCCTTGCATACCCTCAACCAAGAATCCTGAGTCATTTCTACTGTCCTGTCATTGCTACAATTCAGAGTTGCTAAACTTGCACTTTAACCTATCGTAGAGTGTCTTTTTCTGTTCTTACCTGAAATTGGTTTGTTACCTACATGCTTAGATTTGTTCTAGACTGAAACAAATGAGTTAAAACTATTGGATTTGAGCTTAACAAATGCTACTCTTGATCACTTGTCACATCATGGTTACCTCTCTAGCTACTTGCTTATTGAGCTTCTTGCTCGCTGCTCGGCTTTAGTCAATTGATTGTTGTAAGTGCTTGAGAACTTTTGAGGAGCCATCTCTCTATTGTTCTACTTTGACAAGTGATCTTTATTAGCCTTTCTTATCTCAAATCTGAGAAACTTTGTCTCATTCTATTAGTCAACCAACATCTCTTTTCATGCCGGTTACAACTCGGTCTCAATTTGAGCAGGAGAGTCATCCTCCGTTCAATTATACACAGTTACCTTCTCCAACTAGACGTTCAAAAGCACCCATTAGCAACAACAGTTCTAGTTCTGACCAATCTGAGAAATCTAAGGCTACACCGTGGTATAAAGGAGGTTTCCTCTTTTCCACATTCAAGACCCCCAAAAACACAGACAGTGTCTCACTCACTTTGACTGAACAAGAAAAGTTTCAACTCTTGCAAGAACACTTTGAGCGTAAGGATAACCAAGCACGCTTAGAAAAAGAACACAATCAACAAAGGATGGATGCTACAAGGTGCATGGCTTATAGAGGGACATTTCATGAGCAACCTGAGACTAGTAATCATGAGCATAGACCTCTTTTTAACAATGGCAACAATGACAACAACACGCCACCAAGATCTCCTCCAAGGCCAACTTTTGCTATGCCTTCTTCACCACCTAGACCTCCTCCCTCTCAACATGAGGCAGAGGCTAATGATGAGATTTCTAGTGAGGATCTTATGAGATGTGAACAAGATGTGGATTTCCAATGAATGATGCATAAGCTTTTAGAGCGTAATGGCGATCAATATTTTCAATATATGACTTCCAGAGGATACAAGCTTCCTCCCAGCTATGATGTCAGACAAATTGTCCAACAAAGAGTACCAACTAAATTGGAAGTCCTCCAAGAAGAATTACGTTGGACAAATCAATGCCTTACCCAAATGGCATTAGAAAGAGAGCCTCCAAAGGTTTCTTTTGTACAATCAATTTGTGCTCTTCCTTTTGATAAAGATCTATACATGGTCCCGTTTCCTAAGGATATTGAGGTTCCTAAATATGACAAGTATGATGGAAATGGTGACCCTCATGACCATGTGCATCATTTTTATGCTCTTAGTATGGACTTTCTTCATGAAGACACATATCTCCTACGCTTATTCCCTCGAAGCTTAAGAGGCCAAGCTTTGGAATGGTTTGCAAATTTGACACCACCTCTTAAGACTTTTGATGAGTTAGCTCAGTGATTTACCCAACAGTACTCTTACAACATCCAACAACCTATCACTGTGATAGATCTCGGTAATCTAAGACAACATCAAGGTGAGCCATTTGCAACTTACTTATAATGTTGGAGGTCATTGTATTCTCGATATCCTTGTCAGCTACCTAAAAGAGAAAAGATTGACATTTTCATCAACACACTTGTGCCTGAGCTATTTTATGATCTAAGGAAGCAACTGTTCTCCTCCTTCCATGACATGATTGAAAGTGCATATCGGATTGAGGATGTAGCTATAAAAAAAGGGGATATTGTTATTAATAAAGATGCTAAAGGCAATGGTAAAGACAAGAACAAACCTTGGAATAAGAACAAGTATGTTGTTAATGATGGGGTTGTTGACGCTCCTAAAGTTAAAGAGCCTGCTTTCAATCTTTCCAATGCTATCTATGCAGAAAAACAACAAGAAGCTGCCAACGCTCACAGTGCTTCTAAACCTCAATATGTAGATAAGCCTAAGAAGTCATTTCGAAAGCGAGTCTATACCAAGTTGGCAGAACCTTACGATGTGATCCTTAAGACTTTGGTTGACAATGGATATCTTACGCTTCTTGATAAACCTAGTAACTGGGATTCGATAAATAAGCCCGATTGGTGGAGAGAGGATCATTACTACCATTATCACAGAAACAAAGGACATCCAACAGACAATTGTTTTAGGCTTAAGGATGATATTCAGGATCTTATTGAGAATGGCACAATCTCCACTGATGGCTTAACTAAAAATTGTGATCACACAGCTTTCAAAGATCCTCTACCTAAGCATGATAAGGGGGAAACCTCTCAAACACATAAGAAGAATCATGATGCAAAGATCAATTACACGTATCCTTCTAATACGCTTGTGATTAACATGGTAGAGCCCGTTGAGAGTGTTCTAATGATGAGGTCTCAAGATGATAATAACATCAATCATGGCAAAGTTAGTCTTGCAAACACGTGGTAGTTCATCTTCCCGAAGTGAGACACTGAATGCTGTTACTAGGGGGCAAGCCAAGATTGTCCTTAAAACTGCGCAAGATCCCAAGCAAGCTTTGCCTTCCAAACAAGTGGCTCTTTCAGCCACCCCTAGCTATGATCTTGTCCAACATTTGCAAAAGACACCAGCACAGATATCTATACTTGAGTTGCTTCGGTTATCCTCTTCGCATAGAGAGATTCTTGATGAGGCCCTACGTACAACACATGTTCCCAATGACATTGATCTAGATCAATTTCAGGCTATGGTCAACCACATTTCATCTCCGCTATCTCTCACCTTTTCTGTAGAAGATGACATATCTATTGCTCACCCACATAATCTAGCTTTACACATTGAAGTTCTAGTCTACAATACCCGAGTCCACCGAGTCCTGATAGACAATGGTGCAGGGTTAAATATTGTTTCTTTCAATGTCATACAACAATTGGGTTTGTCAGAATTCGCTGTGGATTCTAAAAAGAAGATTACTATAAAAGCTTATGATGAAGTGGAAAGATCTTCCAAAGGTCTTGTCACACTGCCTATCCGAGTGGGCCCTATCACGAAAGATATTAGCTTCCAAGTATTGGACATCCCACTCGCATATAACATTCTTTTGGGTTGTCCTTGGATCCATGACATGCAGGCTGTTCCTTCCACTTATCATCAGTGCGTCAAATTTCCATACAATGGCACTGAAGTTGTGATTTCTGGAGACCATACTATTGCTATTAATGCTCTTGTTGCTGCTGAAAAATTTGTTCCTCACAATGAACCTTCTGTTGATCCTAGTACATCTCTAGTTGCTACTGAGAAATCACTTAAGATGATGAGCCTTGGTATGGGTGAATATACGCTGGGTTCCTTTGCTTCTATACCTATTTCTCCTAGGTCATATGGGAAACCTTCTGATCCGATGAAGCCTTCCACTTCTGCTATGGCGATCTTTGATACTTTTGTTCCTTCATCTATTCCTTTAGAAGTAGACAGAGAAGAACAAGCTATTCAAGAGTGGATCTATAGAGAGGATTCTAGAAATACTCCCATACTCAGTAATTCAGACACAGATACAGATGAGTCACCGCTACACACTATGGCTCAAATGGGAGATGATCTTCCTTCTACTTCATTTCTTTGGGGAGAAGAATGTAAATCTACTGATACTAATGACATGAGCATCTCTACTTCTCAGCATCTTAAGCCTCTTCCAGAAGGTTCTTCCATGACAGATATGGATGTTGATGTAGTTCATACCTCTCGTAACCCACCCGATGTGGTTGATGGGTCTTGTGTGGGGTCTGATGAGTTTGTTCCTCATATTGCCTTAGTGGACCACGCTGGTTCTTCTATGACAAGTCTAGATCTAGCTACTTTTGGAGCTTACCCTATAGGCTTGACCTCTCTTGTCACCAGAGATGACATCCTTCACATAAATACTATTGAACCAGTCACTTCATTTCATCTCACATCAACACCTGTTACTTCTTCCACCAGCGCACTAGCCACAAAAAAGATTGAATCAACAATCAAACATCACGGTCATCAAGTCAAAAGAAAAGAGCAATGGTCAGATGGTGAAAACCACATTGTGGTAGTATCCGCACCTACGAAAAGTAAAAATAAAAATCTGCTCAAAAATAATGATTCTCAAATAAAAGATGACAAGTTGATTCTCTACAAAAAAAATGGTGCACTACTTCAAGCATGATCTCATATCTGTTATATTTCAGCCTATTCCTAGAGCTAAGAACAAAGTTGGTAATGCCTTGGTTACTTCAACATCCATCTTACAAATGAAAAAGCATAAATTTTGCTTCAAGTTCCTGGTGGATGAATTACGCTCCTATCTTCCACCTCATATTCCTCTTGCAAATCCACCATGCCATTCCTTCCGCCATCCCTTACACTTTGCCTTTGTCTCTGGTGACTTGTATAAGAAGGGTCTAGACGGAACTCTCCTTAAGTGTCTAGAAATAGAGGAGTCAGAAAAAGTGCTAGCTAAAATCCACAATGGCATATGTGGATCACATTCTAACGATCCTCCGCTAGCTCAGACATTGCTTAGGGCTGGTTATTATTGGTCGAACTAGTTGAGACCTCCTATTGTCACAGTTGCAGCATTTGGGCCTGGGGCCTATCAATTCTCTACATCAGAGGAAGCAGATTCTTGATGCCCATTTCTGTCTGGGGCATCCTTTGTACATATTTTACGATCCTGAAAAAATACCAAAAAAAAATTCATATATGATGCTGAAAAAATCCTAAAAAGCATAAAAAGTACTGAAAAAATGAGCATCCTAGTGAAAACCTAGTAATAGGCACTTTGATGTCTCACCAAAAAAAAAAAAAAAAAATTCCAAAAAAAATAAAAATAGAAAAAGTGCCTTGGTGAAAACCTGGAAATAGGCGCCTTGGTAGCAAAAATACAAAAAATTATAAAAAGTCCTGAAAAAATTGCAATAAATCTATCAAGTGGTGAAAACTTGGAAACAGGCACTACTTGAGACCCTCTGCACCTATGTCTATCAGTCTTGTGTGGTGCTCATTCGCTCCACTTCTCGCTTTGCCTCTCCTAGCCTGGAATTGACTCTTGTCTTAGTCTGGGGGCATACGTTGTTTTAAGCTTATCTTGGGTCTCTTTGTGCATCTGGGTTTCTTAGGCACCTCGCAAATGGTGTTTTTCAACACTTCCCCTTGCATCGAGTGTTTCTCAACACTTATCAGATGTCCTACCCTACAGTCTAGTATGATATGATATTTCTCATTTGCAGATGTGATGATCAAAGTTTGACTCTATGACCTACACACACGCACTTGACTTGCTGAGATTTGTTTGACTTTATTTCTTTGCATGTTGTCTATGATGATTTCTTTGCTGAGTGCTCTCCCCCTATGATTGTTTTCGATGATGCATAGCTAGAAGACTGAGGGTATGAGAACATGTTTTATTTCTTTATCTTCTTGTGGGTATATCTTGTTGGTCCTCACTGTCATGAGCATTTATGCTGGTCTTACTTGACACTATGGACCTACAAGGTATTATCCTTGACTGTTTCACGAGTGCATGCTTCTAGTCATCTTGACTTTCTTGTGTCTCGATGCGAGCATAATCTTGCTATATCAAACTTAGGTAATCTCATTGCACTAGTCATCTTGACCTGCATGTCTTTGATGCCTAGGTGGGATTTCCACATCTCAATCTGATATAGATCATATTCAGATTCACATAGTTATGCTAGTGTGTATTGTATGATCTTGCGATGCTACCAATAATGCTCAATGATGAATATTAGATGTCTATTGGCTTTGTGACCTTGCAAGTAAACCACTTTTCATGTAGCTTGCATTCTTAAGTTCATGTTAGTTAGTTTTGCATCCTGCATATGGAGAGAGCTCTCCTTTTCATCTTACGTGGACTTGTTAATCAACTGCGCTCACCTTTCGCTTCTTCCTGATCATGTCTTTCACTTCTTGTCTTTCATATCCCATCATTTTCCTTTCATTTCAGGATCGAAACTGAAATCCAAGTTCACCTTGATCATCCAAATCACCTTTTCCCCGTCTTCCACGTAGTTGGCTAACCTTTTGAGGCCTGATCCTTCGATCTTCGCTGGGGCATTCTTCACCTCTTCATCTCCATCTCTTTCAAACTTCTAGTCTTTCATTCACTTTCAATCTCAAGTTCAAATTCATCCCCTCTTCGTGGTGTTTACGGGTTGAGGGACCAATAGGTTCGTGCCCCGTGTCCCATGTGTGGGGCATATCTTCACTGCTTCATGGTTATTCTGTTCTCTCTCTTCGATTATGATTTCTAGTGATTTGATCATGCTGCTCTTGCTTCTGCTTTCCCTCTACTTGGATTTCGCTTTCGATCCCGAGGGGGCAGACACATCATATCTTATTGGCTATCTCTTTCCTAAGTGTTTAGTACTATCACTACCAGGCTGACCATGCAGGATTTTCTATCTCTCTGCACTTCATTCTTTGGAGTCAGATCGCTATTTGCTTGCCTTCTTGGCTATCTCTTGCTTTCTTGGCTGATCTAAGTTGCTTTGTGATCCCAAATCGATCTCACATTTCAACTTCATTCTTTGACTACATGTGTTCCCAGATCGATCACACATTAGTCAAAGAGGGGCAAATGTATACACCTAAAAATGGTCACCTAGACTATTAGCCCCCATTTGCTAAATCATCAATTGTTTATTCTTGATCAAATCCTAGTTCTATCATTTATTTGATTATTTTCTATGGGCTAACCATCTTATCCTAAGTTTTTATTTATTAAAAGGAATATTCCCTCCCTTTTTAATAAATAAAAAGCCCCCACTTTTCCTCTTATCCTAAGTTGCACAAATAAAGCATTATTCTTATTTTATAAAAAGGGAAAAAGCATTTTTTGTCTCATATGGACACAAAAGTCAACTCTTATTTTCCTATTGGAGGATACTTGTGCACATGGATTTCTCCTCTTTCAAGCTCCACCGTTGATTAAATCTTTTGCCTCTTAATCTCCATGGTCCATTCCTTCTCATTTCCTATAAAAGAAGAGCTAGATCCCCAACTTTTTATGCTATTGTTATGCTACAGGTTTTCTAGGTCATCTTGGAGATTTTGGAGATATTTTTGCATCTAGGGTTTGAAGATTTGGAGCATTGTTGGCATTCATCTTGGATCTTCATCAACACTCTATCTTCTTGTCTTCATTCTTGCATCATCATGGCTTTCTTGCTTCATAGTTAGATTTCATTTCTTGCATTCTACATCTCATTCTTGCATTCTTAGCTTAGCTTCATATTTATGCTTTCTTAGATTAGCTTCATTTCTATGCTCTAGATTAGCTCACATAGATTAATTATCTTGGGTTGTAACACTTGCATATTTCCTTTCATAGCTTAGCTTGCATTTCCATTTCTAGCATAGCATTGCATTGCATATTCATTCTTGATTCTTGAGGATATTGGCATTCTTGCCCTTGTCTTCATTGAATCTCCCATTGCATGGTTTACTAGCAAGGTTATAGGCTAAATAGCTCTAGCTGAGAGCATTCTTAAAAACCCTTGCACTCCATGCCTAGGGAGCTATGGATTGATTTGTGAGGGCTCATTCTTGAGTTTCCTTGCATGTAATGATTCATAGAAGTGTGACACATTTATAGCACACAGACGCCATTGCTTTAGTAGGCACTTTCATTGAGGGTATAGAATCTAGTGGACCTATCATAGGTACGTTAGGGACCTCATCTGATTTTTCTTCCTTAGATGGAGCTTGGGTTGCAAGTGCAGTAGGAGGATACATGTGTCTGTCCAAGAATACCTTCTCAAATGCTTTTTCAGTCTCCTTTGCAACTAACTCATAATCCTTGTTCATGATCTGTAGAGTTCTCAACTTGGTTCTAAGGTGCGGCTTCACCAAATCCAATAATAATATTTTTTCTTCAAATGAACATACAGGGAGGCTTTCATCTAGTATCTTCTCCCTTATCCTGAAGTCTTCTTCTATAGCTTGTCTCTTTAAAAATTCTAAGATGTTCCATACACTATCTAGAATGACTATTTTAAGTTCCAAGATTGTCTTCTTGAACTTAATCATGTGTTTTATGATCATACCATGGATCTTAGATTTATCAATCTCACTATATTTATCATAGAACTTAGCTATCTGATCAATTCTTCCTTCATCAACTATTCTTGTTCTCAACACTTCAAGATTAGGTCTAAATCCTACCTCAGGAGGTGCTTGAGTGTTCCTACATTGGCTTCTTATTGTCCTAGAGGATGCATGGCTTGCATCGGTCTGCTTCTTGCTCTTAGGCATCAAGCTATACTCAGGAGGTGGTGTGGACTCCATATCAATAGTATCTTTGGGCACAGGAGTGTTCTCTTCTATCTTTTTATGCTTCTCCTTAGGATCATTAGACTTCTCTATTTTAACTTAAGAAGAGGGTGCACTCTCAAGTTGCATTGCAATCTTGGCTTCCCTTGCCTTATCTAGATCTTCTTGAGTGACACCATGAATTTTCAATATCTCAAAGGTGATCCTTGATGCTTTTCTCTTGGTTGCAACACTGTTCAAGACTGAATCTACCTGTCTTGTCTTTTCCTCATAGGTACCCCATCTTGGCTCATTAGGATCCTTCGATGCTGATAGGAGGACTTGTGCATATGCTTCTAGAATATGTTCCTCCACTTCATAACCAAGTGGATAAATCCATGTAGTTCTAGGTTCTACAGCTTCCATGCATGTGATGTATGTCTCCACCATGAAGCAAATACTATCCTTATACTTTTCCACTATGCTCTCAGGTATCCTAAACCTTCTCTGCATTCTTATTCTGAATGTCTTTATTTCTAAGTCCATGTCATCCTTCAAGGTACTCTCTGATGATTCTTCGAATGATATTTGAGGCATTGTCGGTAGACTCTTTGATGCAGGAGCATCCTGGGTGTAAGAGCAATCTTGCATCACCCAAAAATATTTCTATTTTTGTATTCAATAAGGGCTATCTTGTGCAGAGTTGCTATTTATGGAAACTTCCTATTTTTAGTAAGTTGGTCTTACGATCTTAGAATGTCTGATTTTACATATGGAGGTTCATTTCAGTCATATCAGCCTGCCAGCAAAGTTTCATGGCTAGATCAGGTGTAGTTTTGAAGATATTGAAGATTTTCGGTATTGGCAGCAGGGTACAAAAACTTCGAACTCAGTTTTGAAGGCTTTAGAGGCCCCGGATGAGGTTGAAAATTTGGGTGACGAGCACTTTGCACAAGTCAAGCCTGTAGAGTGCTTCGTGGCATTTCCAGAATGGGGTTATAATAGCCAATCAGGTCAACGGGCAATGACTTATGGTCTTCGGAAGTTGGGTCACCTGAAATGGTGGAAAATAATTTTTCTTCAAAATTTCTGTTTGGGTTTCAAAACTCATTTTGAGCCGACTTTGATGTAATAAATTGTAAAATAAAATAATTCTAAGTTTGGTCGGCCCTAAGGGCTAAATTTCTAGAACCTTCTCGGGCGGTGGAAATTGCCTATATAAAGAAGGCCTGTAGTGTTGTCCAGGGCAGTTTCGGGTAGTAGATCTGGGTATTGATTCAAGGCTTTGTCCTATAGAATATTGTAAGGGAATGCCCATGTGGCTTACATATTGTAATTCTAAAAGTTTGTAATTCCACATTTGTGGAGATAATAAGAAGCCAATTTTTTGTTCTTGCATATTATTGTTGTTGTTTCTCTATTTCTATTATGTGTTTGTGGTATTAAGGGGAGCACCCTTCATCACTCTTGTCAAGGTAAAGATCTAAAACTTTACCAACTATATAAAAGTACATATAGATGATTAGTGACCCAAACATGAATATCTTTCTCTTGTCATGCTTGATAGCCCTTATGTTATCCATCAACTATGAATGCAAGATCTCACACAAGTTGAAGTCTCCTTTTTCTTTCACTAATCTGATAGCTACCAAAATAGTGGTTTTTGGACACACTATTTACCCTATTTGCATGTTGAAACTTATAACCCAATATCATAGACATTAGTTTTATGTCCTTCTCCTCAATTGGCTCTATGGTCATCCTGCGCTTATCACTCTTGGATTTACAAGCTTGTTCCACCAGTTTCCTGACATCCTCACCTACAGGAAGAATGGCGTCTATCTTAGATAATCCTATCATCTCATAAATGAGATTTGAAGTGATGCGAATTGGAACTTCTCCTATCCAAAATAGGTCATCATGAATTCTTCTCAATAGGATCTTAATCCATTTGGATTCATAAAATTCATATGCTATCGCATACTCAATGATTGGGTTATTTTTAAGGTGTGCAAAATCATCCATGAATGTCTTGTCAGGTTTCATCATTGTCTCTAAGTGCGAACCTATTCTATCAAGTGCTATAGGTTCCTTCTTGCAAGAAATGTATGTGTGTATGTCTTCTACATGTATTACTCCCATCAGAGTCCTAGAGAATGCTCCTTCTAGGTCATCTAGGATTGACTTGAAAGGATGCTTCTTAAAAATGTATCTCTTCCTTTCAGCAACATCAAGGACAACTGGAGTAGACATAACTTACTTGATTAATCACTTCAAATAGGCTTCCAAGGTTTTTTGAATCATTGCGACCGAACAAGGGTTCCATAATAATCTTAACTTCCTTTTTCTAATGAAATCAACTGCAATCTCTGAATACAAACTACTTTGATCTATTGTGCTCTCCAAAATCTCAATCTCTAATGCAAATGTGTGGATAATGGATCTCCAGTGATTATTAAAGCAACTTTATGCCATTAATGCTTACTGCGTAAATACATAATGCAACAGTGAATTTCAATCTCCATCTCTACTATCTATCAGGTTGTGTGTTCTTACATACATCATTGAACAGTCTCCAAACAATGATAACCAAAGGCGCATACTTTGAGGGTTTGTATACCAGCTGCGCATGGGTCTAGATATAATCTAGCTCCCCCTATGACCATGAGGGTCATTCATCCAAAAGTAGAAGGTGTGTCCATTACGGATGCATCCACTACATACTCATCAATATTATCTTTCTTTACTTTTGTCCAAATCAAGCTCGCATCCTCTATAGCTTGCACAAACTTAACTTCACCTGATTCATCCAATCTTGATTTTTGAGACTTATTATGGCTTTCTTGTCTTTGCACTTTTGATCTGCAAAACTTCGAGATGTGTCCAACTTTGTTACAAGAGTGACAAATAACTGGAGGCCTTATATTACTTGGCGCATTGATGTGAGTTACCAATTTGCACTGTCTAGCTGTATGACCATTATAATTACATATCTGACATGTAATGTTATGAGGACTTCTAACATTCTACTGTAGATGACTTCTCTAATGTTGTTGAGTCTGATTTCTTTGATTTGATCTACAATTCGTAGCTCTATGACCAAACTTATTGCATGAATAACAATAAACATTGAAAGGTCTTACCTCTATACAATCTCTTGCTATGTGACCATGCTTGTTACAGGCATAACAAGTTGTGTTTAATAGCTTGTGCTCATCTTTAGATGGTTCTACTTTAGCTTCAGTATGATCTTCAGTCTACTTGGCTTCTGTAGATTCTTCTGGTGCTTTCATTCTTCCTCACATATCATTGATTTGATTTTGTGCTTCATTGAATCTAATACCAGTGGTATCTCCATTTATCTTCTGTGCATACAACTGTGACTCTATTAGATCCTTGCTTGTGTGCAATTTATCAATATGATTCTTTTCTTCTTTTAATTTAGATTCTATCTGCTTCTTAATGTTCTCTAACTCCAAGATTTTCATGTTTTCTTGTCTTAGTTCTTCATCCAACTGCTTGTTTTCTTTGACCTATTCTTCATAGGCTTCCTGATTGCTAAATAGCTTTTCATCCAACTCTTCAATCTAATCCTTCAAAAATGTGTTGTCCTCATTCATCTTTTTGACCATTTTCCCTAAATCACTTGTTGAACAATCTTTCAAATCTTTTCTTAGATTCTTGATGAATACTTGAGAACCATTAACCTTTAATTTCAGCTCTTCAATTTCTTTCTCAGATCTGTCAAGGTCTTCAAGAGCTGCTTCAAGATTCTTCTTCAGATGTTTCACTTCTTCCAAACCCATGATCTCCTCAAGTGGTTAAACTTGTCTTTAGAGGACCAAAGCTCTGATACCAATTGTTAGGAATGGGAACACTAAGAGGGGGGTGGGTGAATCAGTGTTCTACAATATTAATTTATGATCTCTTGAAACTTAACTCAACTGCTTATATACTGAATTGAATATCGATGCAAGTAAGATGATCAGTCATAACACATAACACCAAATATGATTACGGGGAAACCTTGGCAAAAGTAAAAACCATGGTGAGACTTAATACCCACTAATAATTGTACTTGTGTATTATGAACCTGTTAATGTTCCTTAGCCCTGTTAGGAGTTGTCATTACAATGCTTGAGTACAATGACCTTGTCAAGGGTCAGACCCTGTTAAGAGTCTTTTACAATTAAACCTATTAGGGGTGAGGACACACTATCCTAGATCTCACTGCTCAAATGGTGAAGGCTACAACCTTCTGAGTATCAGATATACACTATATCTGCAATGGTGAACTGTTGCTATGACACTACTTGTATGATCAGTTCCTTATGTGTGTTGATGCTTTAACCTCTTATAAAGCTCTATATCAAATTGACTACTCTTCACATACTTCTTATCATCTTCTATCAATTTTATATCTCATGCCATACTCTAATACAAAGGCACGTGTCTTATTTATATGCGCAAACAAAACTATTCACTAAGTCGGCCTATAACTAATTACATACAATGCTTTTAAATGAATTGGCTCAAGTGTGTTTACATAAATTGATATTAAAAAGTATATAACACATTTACAATAGATGCATAGCCTTTACAAAACAATATTATAACCGCTAACCAAAATACTAACAGTCAACTCCATGCTCTGTTATGTTTTGCCGCTCACTGTCTGTGTCACTTCAACTCATTGTAACTTCTTCATACTAACACATTTGACCATGCGTTCTTAAACATATCTTAATAAAATATTCAAAAGCTTATCTTCAAGGATGCATACCAAAACTTGGTCATATGCACGTGTGATGATGTTTTATTCCTCAGGTGCTACACTAACTATCATGTCTTCCATACTTAGCCCATTTTCTGATCTTCTAAGATATGCACTGACTCCAAAAATTCATATGACTTTGTTGCCACAATGACAAAGGTGCTAAAAAAAATACAACTCCAAGTACTTACACTGAGAGTACATTTGGGTATGCAACCTTTAGGTTTTGGATCTCTTGCTACCAAAATACCTTTAGTGCATTTATTGTCTGGAAATGGGCATGCAAAGCATAAGTTAATTTCTCCATCTTCTCCAAATTTGTACATGGACCTTGATCATATGTCCCAATAGTGGCATCAATCTCCTTGATATTCTGATTCAACACATCTAATGAGGGCGCAAGTGCATGTCTTAACTGTGTTTGCCTAGCCCTTATCTTGGCCATTTCTTGCTCTACCTTCTCAATCTTATCCAATTGTCCTTGGTAGACATTATTGCACATATTTATATCTATGGAGGGATCTTCTATTGATTTCCTTACTACTTCTATCTGTTAGCTTGTGGTGACTGATCAAGAAAGTACTATCTAGGAAAGTACTGTACACTTTTCCTCCTGACCTTGTCGGGGTTCGGGGTGAATTTTTTTGAGGCCGACATACTTTCAGCTATTTTTGGGCCAACATGTTATAACTCATTCTAACCCTAAAGAAAAAAAATATTGTATAATATGGCTTAGGGTTAGGGATTTCATTATGTATGATTTTAGTACTTGCAATAGAATTGAGCTGTAAGGGATTACAGATTGTAATCAGGTTGTAATCACTGGATAATAATAATATTGGACTCGTTGGTGGACGTAGCCCAAGGATTGGGTGAACCACGTTAAATCTTTGTGTCTTCTATTCTCTTCTATGTGGTTTATGTTTTTCTGATATTGGTTATTTTGCATGTAATTGTTATTTCTGCCTTGTTAATCCTAACACTATCATGGTTTCTATTTCCTAAATCTTCTTGGAAAGATCTGACATAAGTTTTTCTTTATCCATACAATCAGCTATTATCTTTCTTCCTTTAGCTGCAATCTCCTTCAATATAGCTTAACCAACCTTTAGTGAACTAAGGTCAAGTGTGAAGTTTGTTATCAGCTCATTCAATATTTTCTTAAGATATTTTTCTTCTACAACTTTGGATGTTGAGTTCCTAACAATTGGTAACGATTCAGAAACCCTTGGAAACCTATTTGAAGTGATTAATCAAGTAAGTTATGGCTACTATAGTTGTCTTTGATGTTGCTAAAAGGGAGAGATACATTTTTAAGAAGCATCCTTTCAAGTCAGTCCTAGATGACCTAGAAGGAGCATTCTCTAGGACTCTGATGGGAGTAATGCACATCTTATCAGATAATTTTATACCTCTTGCATTAAAGTTCATTATGATGATACATATCTCATGCATCTTTTCCCTCATAGTCTTGGTGGACAAGCAATGGAATGGTACTCTAAGTTATCTGGAAACCTAAAGTCTTGGAATGAGCAAGAAGATAAGTTTATATCTCATTTTTCTTTCAACATATCAAATGAGATTACCTTAACATATCTATGCACAACCAAACAAAAAATAGGAGAATCATTTATGACATTCTTGTTGCATTGGAGAAATATTGTTAGTTAATATCCATTTGATATTCCATAAGAACAACAAGTGTGCTTATTCATTGAGAATCTTGTGCCAGAGATGATGTATGAACTCAAAATCAAAAGTCCAAGAACAATTGAGAATCTCATCAGAAAAGGAATTAGTATTGAAAATGCTCTTGTCTAAAAAGGTATACTAAAGATTAATAAAGAGAATAACAATGTGCGCACTTCAAATGAGAAATCAAAATTTTGGTCTCGAAGTAAGAATATTACAAATGATGGTGTCATTGATGTATGAATGGTCAATACAACACAAGAAAAAAATAGTCTTAAGGACCCAATTCTATGAACATGCCAGCAATGACTCAAGTGCCACCTTAAGCACAAACAAAAAATGATACATAGTAAACTTGACAGTTTTGACCTCTGAGAACTAAGGATGGACCTCCAAGATAGTTCACACCATTGGGTGAACCAATTGATTTTGTGTTGCGACAATTACTTAAAAACAATTTTATTCAATTAGCTAAGATCATAAATGAGCCAATAGTAAAATGCCCTTGGTGGGATGATAATAAATATTGCGACTATCATCGATCCAAAGGTCACAAAAAAACTTCTTGTTTTCAATTGAAGCAATTGGTACAAGATCTCATTGATCGAGGCCTAATCAAAGTAGAACCTCCTACAAGTTCCTCCAATACCGATCATACTATTTTTAAAGACCCATCGACTGATTGTGGAAAAGGAAAAGCATATAGTTCAAATTCAAATTTGAAGTCTAATGTCAATTATACCCGAACTAGTTATGATTATACCAAAAAATATTTTTATGAGTCAATGCACATGTGCCTACTATTACCTTCAAAGACAATAATCCTCAATGTCCAGTCACTATTCACCGCACCAAGATTACTATGCATAGAGCACCTCCTAGACTGAAAGTCTTGACTGAGTATAACCTTGTTGATCAACTTGGTAAAATCCTAGCACATGTTTCTAACCTTGAATTGTTGCATATGTCCCCTCAGCATAAAGAGATCCTTGATAAAGCTTTAAAAGAATCCAATATTTCCAATGACATTGATGTTGCCCAGTTTCAGGCCATGATAGGGCACTTTTCCACATCACAACATGTTACCTTTTTTCCAAATGATATATCTTAAGATAGACTTGGTCACTATGATCCCTTACACCATGACATTTTTGTCCATAACTATAAAGTCAAATGAGTGATGATAGATGGTGGGGAAGGACTTAATATTTGCACTTTGAGAGTTATCATAGGTCTTGGCTGCACTAAATTTGATATTGATCCATCCAAGAAAATCATAATCAAAGCATATAATGATGTTGAACATCCTTCTAAAGGAATCATTGTACTGGTTATCAGAATTGGTCCATGTATTGAAAATACATTGTTACAAGTCTTGGACCTAGATCTTCCTTACACGTTGACCTTGGGACACCCTTAGATCCATGCTATGAAATAAGTCCCATATATTGATCACCAATGCCTAAGGTTTTTTCATAATGGAGTGAAAATCACTATCCCAGGAGACCCTAATCCCTTTAATTTATGTGCCAACCAGAGAGATACTCCTACACAACAAGTACCTCCAAATAGTGAAGCAAAATAAACTAATTCCTCTAATTATGTTGATGCATCCAACCTTACTAAAATGGACAAGGTAAAATTATGGATTGAAGACAAAGGTTGTAGAGAATATTCCATGGCTCAAGCCTTTCATATTGGGAAATTACCTCTTTCCCCAAATTCTTATGGTAAACTGTAACTACTATAGAGAAAAAAATCAAAGAACACTATCCAATATGATCCCTCTACCACATTCACAAGATGGGGAGGATTACATGAAGAACATGTCTATGAAAATACATCTCCATGGATACTCAAAGATGAACAAAAACAATAACCTTCACATATACCTATTGAGAAGTATGGACCAAGGTTCACAATTATGCAGAAAAAAGGATATGATGGTTGTAGTGGTTGGGGCACACAAAAATAAGGAATTATTGAGCCTATTATTGCACAAGGATGACCTCCTAATTTGGGACTCATATTTAAACCATTTTGAATCAAATATTTGAGTACTAAGTTGACCTTATGTGAAAATACAAATTCTTTGAACGATGACAAGGCATTTGAGGATACCCATCTTGAAACTACTGATTCCAATGACAGGGAATGGACTTCCTATTCTTCTAGCCCACATGAACTTGATCACATCTTTAATGACTTAGATGACCTACCTATTGAAGATAAACATGTCAATGATACCCCTCCTCCTAAAACCCATCCTAAAGGTTGGATTAGAAATTTTTGGGATCCTATCCCTAATGCTTATAAGGATGAAACTAGTGACACTGATGGCACTGATATTTATATATTTTCCATTACACCTAACTCCCAGATAATATGTAATACTAATGATAACATCTCCTTAGTATACCCTAAATAGATAGATTGGGATAAACAAGGACCACTAAGCTTGGATCACTTTGAAAATGATGAAGTGATAGAAGAATTCTTTGAGCTCCAAGAAATTATGCCATGTGGTGATGACAAAGAAATATTCACCATTGATCTTGATACCACAACATATTTTGGGGATTCAACTCTATCTTCTAGTCATAAAATTGAAAATAAAACAAAAAGGGAAAAAAAAGGAAAATAATGGGTCTTCTGATGAAAACTGAAAGGTGCCATTAGACTGTGAAAAAAGAAAAAATAAAGGATGTATCCAAGGGTGAAAACCTCTCTAGGGCACCCAAGGATGGAAGATTAGATGTACCCCTGTAGAAATAAAATTCATTACTATTGATTGAACTAAAATAAGATGTTAATTTGGGAACATTTGAGAACCAAAAAATCATACACTTTTCAACCTCATTATCTAAAGAAGAAAAAGATGAATTTGTGCAATTCTTTCTACAAAGGAAAATTAACTTTTCCTGGTCGTATGTAGACATGTCAAGCCTAGATCCTAAGTTAATCCTTCATCATTTTCCACTCAAGCCAAGATTTATGTCGGTAAAATAGAAAATCATAAAAATGCATGCTAAAATCAATCTTTTAGTGAAGGCAGAGTTGAAGAAATTGTTGGATGTTGGATTTATCAAACCTATTGATTATGCATACTACATTTCTAATTTGGTTCCATTACCAAACATTGATATCATAGTAGACATGACAGCTAGATATGAGATGTTATCACTAATTGATGGTTTCTCTGGTTACAATCAAATCAGAATTTATCCTAAAGATCAACCCAAGATGACTTTTACATGTGCTTGGGGAATATACTATTGGAATATCATGCCCTTTAGTCTCAAGAATGCTGGAGAAACTTATCAGAGAGAAATGACTACCATCTTCCATGATTTCATGCATATACTGATGGAAGATTATGTTGATGACCTATTATACAAATCTCTTACAAGAAAGGATCACTTGAACATTCTAGGTCAAATATTTGAGAGAATGGGAGGCTATAAGCTCTGTCTGAATCCAAAGAAGTGTATTTTTGGAGTAGTTTCTAGAAAGATCCAGCGTTATATTATTTATCATCGAGGTATTGAAGTAGATCCTAAGAAAGTAAAAGTAATATTGGAAATGCCTCCTCCAACTACTCTAAAGCAATTAAGAAGTCTGCAAGGAAAGATATGGTCTATTCAAAGATTCATTGTACAATTAGTCAACAAGTGTCAATCTTTCCAACATCTTCTACATAAAGGTGTGGCTTTTAAGAGGAATGAACAATGTGATAAATCCTTCCAAAAATCGAAGGACTATCTCCTTAATCCGCCAAACTTGATACCTCCTATTCATGGAAATCCATTTATTCTATACATTTTTGCTACTAAAACTACACTAGGAACACTTATGGCACAACATGATGAACATGGAAGAGAAAGGGCTATTTACTACATTAGTAGAAAACTTGTGGGCTATGAACTAAATTATTCACTCATTGAACGAGCATGTCTTTTAGTTTTTGTAGCTCATAAATTAAGCAATTACATGCTACATCAAAAAACTATGCTCGTTTCATGGATTGACCCACTAAATTATCTTCTAAGTAAAGCACCGCTCACAAGGCACCTAGCCAAATGGGTAATGATCTTATCTGAATTTGATATAGAATATGTAGACCAAAAATCAATCAAGGGCCATGTAATAGCTAATCATCTTGCAGAAGTACTAGTCCAAGATGACCATCATTTGCTACCATATTTTCCAAATGAATCAATCTTCACCTTTGCAATATCTAATGAATGAAAACTCTACTTTGATGGTTCATATACCAGGAACGGATCAAGAGCATGAATCATGTTTGTCTCTCTGCAAGGAGATGTCATACCTAAATCATATAGGATAACCTTTGAATGTACCAATAATATTGTTGAATATGAGGCTCTGGCCACTGGACTTAAGGTAGAAATTCAATGGAAAATTTAGTTTTTGAAAGTGTATGGTGTTTCTCAATTAGTCACCCATCAAGTTAATGATGACTATGAAACCAAAGATGAGAAATTGCTATCGTAAAAATGGTTGAATGACTTCTTGAAGTCTAAATTTGTTACAATAAAGTTTCAACAACTTCCTAGGCTACATAATAAGAAGGAAAAAGCTATGGAAACTATTTCTTCCATGATTTACAAGTCACAAAATGAAGAACATTGTGAATTTCGAGTGGAGAAGTTACTAATCCATGCATTCAATATTCCACAATATGATCTCTTGTGAAAAATTGTTGGTCTCAATTCCCCTTGGTACCAAGAAATTTACAATTACCTGCATGCCCAAATCATACCTCATGACCTATCTAAGAATAAACATTGAGCCCTAATCTGACAAGCTGTTAAATATGTCATCATCGGTGATACCCTTTATAAGAGATCCTTTGACCAAAGCCTCCTCAAATACCTCAATTCATGAGAAGTTGAAACTACTTTACATGAGGTACATGATGGTATATGTGGAGGTCTTCAATGGGTTAAATCTTGCAAATGGGTTGGTAAGAGATGGATACTATTGGCCCACCATGGAGCAAGATGCACATAACTTTGCAAAAAAGTGTTACAAATGTCAGATAAATGGAAATTTAATTCATGCTCCAACAAAAGATCTCCAGCCAGTTATCCCTCCACTGCCTTTTTAACAATGGGAATTTGATATCATAGGGAAAATCACTCCTCTTTCTTCAAATGGCCACAAGTATATTATAACTGCTACTGAATATTTCACCAAATGGGTTGAGGCTATCCCTATGACTTATATCACAGGCAAATAGATCTCTAAATTTATTATGAATTACATCATCTTCCACTATGGAGTCCCTTTGGCTATCATCACTGATCATGGTAGCCCATTTCAGAATAAATATGTTTAAAGATACTTGTGATAAATTCAATATTTTCCATGGATTTTCCAGTATCTATTATCCACAAGGAAATGGCCAAGCTGAGGCATCAAATAAAATAATAGTCCAAATACTTCAAAATACTTTTAATGACGTTGGCCAAGAATGACCCCTACAATTAAATCTAGCTCTTTGGGCCTACAAAAATAACATCTGCACCCCCAGTGGTGCCATACCATACTCTCTAGTATATGACATTGAGGCCATCCTACCTCTTGATGTTGAAATCCCATCACTAAGAGTATTATTGCATCACATAGTAGATGATGAATAATACAAATTATCTAGACTCCATGAACTTAAAATGCTAGATGAGTGGAGACAAGTTCCCTTAGTCTATTTGCAAGCATACCAAAACCGTCTCAAAAGGAGCTATAACAAGAAATTCAGAGGTCATAATTTTGAGATGGATATTTGGTTCTGAAGATGAATTACAAGACCCAACAACAAGGAGAGAAGCAATAGCAAATTTGAACCAAACTAGAAAGGACCCTACATTATCACTGCAACATATGGGTCTAGAGTTTATCATCTTGCAACACCAGAGGGAGAACCATAGTTAGAATTAGTGAACAACATGCACCTCCACAAGTAATACACATGATCCTGAAAAAAGAACAAACAAAAATTTGAAAAAAATAACAAAAATTTTGAAAAAGAAGAGGAAAAGAGCAAAAAAAATGAAAATTTTGAAAAAGAAAATAAAAAAGTGAAAAAAGGTTGCCTCGATGAAAACTTGGTAAATAGGCATATTGGCACGCAAAAATAGAAATAAAGATAAAAATCTCATCCAATAGTGAAAAGCTGGCAAACAAGCACCATGGTAGTAATTTTTTACTCTAGTATCTATATTGAATCTATCTGATCTTTATTTGTGTTTTCCCTAATCACATCCTTCGTCATGAATCAATCCTAGTGTGCTTTTATGGCCTGCAACTGGTTGATAGTCTTTGTCATTTCCTGAATGTAACCAACCAATATATATCTCATCCTTGGCCTTTGTACATAGTTTGTTTTCTATTTGGGGAATTATTCCTTGCATTGCTCGAATTTGAATTTGAATTAGGGGCAAGTCTCTGAATATGGTAGGTCTATGGATTACTCACTTTATCAGATTGGTAATAACAACATGTAAATACTTAATGACACTAAAAATGCTAAAAATTAAATATATTCCTAAAAAATGCTAAAAATCAAATATGAATCTAAAAAAATATTTAAAAATTGAGTACAATCTTGAAAAAAGACCATAAAAATCATAAAAAGTCCTAGAACAATCACTAAAAAGCATAAAAAGTCTTGGAAAAATCATTAAATTTTGAAAATGAAGCTGATAAAAGACCATTAAAAAATCAAATATGAACTTGAAAAAATCATTAAAAATCAAATAAAGTCATGAAAAAATCTGTAAAAATCAAATAAAGTCCTTAAAAAAATCTTAAAATTTGTAAAAGTCCTGAAGAAATCAAGCACAAAAAAATTCAAATATTTTCAAAACCCCTAAAAATTGAAAAATTCATTCAAAATATGCAATAAATTTGTACATATCCATCTTCCTTTTGTGGCACAACCAGCATGCATACAGACATCAATTGAAGACTCATAATAATGTGCTTCAACGCAATCAAGTTTTAGAAAATGCCAATTTGAATCATTTGATTTGACACTCAATTTTATTGGACTTGTTCGAGCTTTCAACCTTCACATCATCAACCAATCAATCTATCAATCATCCAACCTTTCACTTAGTTAATCAATAACAACTTATCAAACCAAGCATACAAAGCAACTAACAATAAAATCACAATCGTTGTTGGCTCACATGTTTTGGTGAGTGTTTTATCTCTTATTGATTTTATTTTTGGTCATGTTCCTATGCTACTCGATGATATTAACTAATTTATGAGAGTGGTTGGGATAGTTCATGATCATTTTTTGTTTTTTCTTCTTCTTGTTGGATGTTCTCATGAAATTCTGGGGCATGTGTTCCATATGCTTCAGGATGGATAACATCATTCTCTGTCTGCATTATGTTTGTCTTACACAAAAGGATCATATTATCGCTTTGGCCTGTTATGCCAAGATGCACCACATCCATTTTTCTATATAAAAAATAAATCTCTTGCAACATGAATGCACTTTAAGAAAGAAACATTCATCTCCTACTAACACTCCATCTAATTTATGCCTTTTGCTAACACTTCTTCAGTCAGTCCTCGCATTCGCCTTGGTCTAGTACTTTGGTACACAAAAATAAGTTCATCCTACATTCATGCATTCATAAAAGTAGAAAAATACAAAAAAATATTTTATCCATGGTATACATGTATATATTGCATTTCAAAAAGTATAAAAATACAAAAAACATTACATTCATGTATAAGAAGTCGAGCATCACATACGAGCTATGATCTAACAAGAAAGTGAAATAAAGTACAAAACAATGCATCAAAAATAAAAGCATGTATATAAGTATCTATCTCATATAAAAGCATCATAAAGTAGCTGCATCTCATGCATATATGTCAAAAACGTATCAAAGTATAAACATCAAGGTGTCTATATATACTAAGGCCCGCAAGCTCAACATGATATATGGAATGTCTATAAAAAAATGTCCCTTTGCATAAGAGAGGGTATGTTGTCATCCTATGCTCTCTTTATCCCCCTGGTCCCTTGATGGGTTGATCCCCTTCTCAAGAGATTTCATATTATTATCAAGACCTTCTCTTTAGTTTTAATAGGGTACTTATCTCTACCCTACTTAGGGGACACTCCTATGGTTCCCCTACTTCCTCTAGATCTCTCCACCAACTTCAAACACTCACCAATCCTTCTCAACTCAAATGTGCATCCATAGGCTCAATCAAAGAAACTATGCTCCAAACTATTATTGGCAATATAAATAGGTGTTCTCTCTATTCCCCCTTCACTTTCAATAAATTTTGACCCATTTTGATGGATTCTTTCAAAGATTTCCCATCAAGTTCATACTTTCCTAGTTTCTAGGCCTTGTAGCCCTTTTAGCCCAATTAGACCTCCTAAAATTGGTAATCTTGGAATTACTCCAAACTTTCCTTAACAATCCTCCAAAATAATTGTGTATTCTTCCTAAGGACTTCCTAGGCTTCAAGATTTCATAGGTCTTAGGTCTCCAAAGTGTCCGTACATAAGACTTTCAACAAACCCCTATTTTAAAGGGTTTCTAGAGCATGCAAACCAATCTATCTTCTTTTCTCTCAACATGTGCTCTAATAGACTCCTCTACTCTTTTCCTTTCATGAAAATTACCTTTTCACATTCCCCTAGCAACACAACCTTGATATTGGCTTCAACCAATCCATTAAGCAAGTCCTCTTCTCTTTGCAACAATGCAGTCTCCTAGCCAGATACCCATGTACTTGCCTAGGGCCTTCTTACAATAATAGCTCCCATGGATGAAATGAACCCTAAAGGAATATTTACACTATATAAAAGTTTCATTCTTGATTCCAAGTGGCCATTGAGATTCAACCATGGGAACTCAAGAAGGAGCCATATTTACATGGTTAGCACTGCTCAGGACAACGAACCAGAAGAACCTAAATAATTTACAAAATGACAAACAAATACACAAAACTCCCAAATTGATTTAAAAAAATTTAATTACATAATAATAACTAAATATTCAAAGCATTATAGTAGACCATTCAATCCATTAAGGTTTGATGATGGCTAAAACTAGTCTATGTGTTATCAAAATAATGCTTCCAATGAGTCAGTCCATACAATCTGAGAACCAACCTTAGATTAGGGTTTGTCTAACCTTATATATCCCATCCCCACATGCTCAAACCCTAAGGTCAAGATTTGGACCTAATTAAGGCCATTTGCAAGATTTGAGGACAGTTGTCATGACAACTTTGTAAAGTTGCAAAGTTGTCATGAGCAACTTTTACAACTTTTGAAATTTTACCTTACAACTACTCTCACTTGCTCAACTCAATCCAAAACCACTCTATTGGATCCCAAATCACTTAAAAACAACAAAATAACATCTGTCTCTCCATTTTGGGACTTTGGTCATTGTTTGACCAACTTTGACTTTCCTAGTCACCTGGTGCACACAGACTACCTAGGACCTTCTTGGACCAAACCAAAGAAAAAACTTAACAACTCCTATCTACACACACATCTTGGGACTTTTGTCTTAGTCCTTATTCATTGGTGGTTGGCTAGAACCACCTACAAGCCAAAACTAAAACTAGGATCAAGGTAGGACCCTAAGGTGCTCCTACACCATTCTCCCCCTGTAACAAGAAAGTCAGGGTACCTGAGGTGTGATGAGCTCTAGGTTGATGCCATGCTTCTTTAAATCACCCTTTGCTATCCAGGTAGCCTCTAATTGAGGTTGATGCTTCCATTTCACTAGATGCTCCATGTAGTTCTTATGTCTAGTCTTCTTCTTCACCCTACTATCTAGGACCTTTGCATCTTGAGGCTTGATCTGATCAAGGACTTTGAGTTCTACCACATCCTTAGTCACCTATGTAATCTAATTTTTCTCATCTATTTGTGGACCTTTGTACTTAATCAAATATTTCACAATGAAGATAGGAGAAATGGACATCTCCTTGGGTAAGTCTAACTTGTATGCATTCAATCAATATGTACAACACCTTGAATGGACCAGTTATCTACATCTGTAGTTTGCTAGGAATGCCCTTGTAGCCTAGCTTTGTTCAAGTCCACCATCACCAAGTCTCCTAATTCAAACTGTAAGTCCTTTCTCACTTCATCCACATTAGCTTTAAGCTTTTGATTGGCCTCCGTTAGTGTTCTTTTCACTTGTTCATGGACTTCTCTCATAGATTGAGAAAAGTCATCAGCATGTCCACTAACTCCTTCATGGCTTTTCAACTCTCTCAATTCACAAATGCCTCTAGGATGAAGTCCATAGACAATTTCAAATGGACTCTTACCAGTTGTTGTGTTTGTATTGTCATTATAGGAAAACTCTTCTTGAGGGATGACTTGATCCCATCCTTGCCCATACTCCTTAGTTAAACATCTTAACAAGTTTCCAAGAACCCTAATGATTACCTCTATTTGGCCATTCATTTGTGGATGATACATAGAGCTATGTGCATAATTGGTTCCTAATCTCCTCCATAGTGTCTTGTAGAAGTTCCCCATACACTTCACATCCCTATCTAAAACAATGCTAAGTGGTAGGCCATGGATCCTTACCACTTCTCTAAAGAAGAGTTGGGAAACATAGCTAGCATCATGGGTAGTTTTACAGGGTATGAAATAACTCATTTTACTGAATCTGTCTACCACAATAAACACATTGTCTAACCCAGTCCTAACTATAGGCAACCCCACTGTAAAATACATGCTTATGCACTCCCAAGGTCTAGTAGGTGTGGGTAATGGCTGATAGAGCCCTAGATTTGAAGAAGTACCCTTGGATTTTTGGAATATCTCATACTGTTCAACATATCTCCTTAAATCCTTTTGCATTTTGGGCTAATGGTAGAACCTCTCCACTAGGTCTAGGGTCTTGTTTAACCCAAAGTGCCCACTCAAACTACCATTATGCTTCTCTTGGATGAGGTTTTCCCTCATGGAACCCCTTGGAATATATAGTTGTTTCTCCTTAACCAATAAGCCATTCTGTAATGTATAGTCAGCATACTTACTATGAAAATGGTTATCAAAATTAGTGGATACCTTGTAAATCTCTAAGAAATCTACATCCCCTTCATATAGATCTTGGAATTCGTCAAATCCTATGCTCTGCAATTGTATCTCTTGGACAATGAGCAACCTTCTGCTAAGGGCATCTGCCACTTTGTTTTTTACTCCCTTCTTGTGCTTGATTGTAAAGGTGTATGCTTGCATTAATTCCATCCACTTTATGTGTCTCAAGTTGAGCTTCTCTTGTGTATTTATGTATCTTAGAGCTTGGTTGTTTGTGTATACAACAAATTACTTAGGCAATAGATAATGCCTCCACTTTTTAAGAGCTTGGACCAAATCATAAAGCTCTAGGTCATAGGATGAATACCTTGATTTTGCCTCATTCATTCTTTTAGTAAAGAAGGCCACTGGTCTTCCTTCTTGGCTTAGGACTACACCTATTTCTATATTGCTAGCATCACATTCTACAATGAACAATCTATAAAAACTTGGTAAAACTAGAATGGGTTGAGTAACCACTTCTTTCTTCAATCTTTCAAATGCTTAATTGCCTTTCTTGGTCCATACAAACTTGGTTATGACCCCACCTTTTATAGTGTCTAAAATGGGTGCACATATCTCACTAAATCTCCTCAAAAAATTTCTATAAAATTTTTCCAACCCATGGAAACTTCTCACTTCAGTCCCTATCTTAGGAGTAGGACAACTTAAGATTGCTTCCACTTTTCTTTTTGTCCATTTTGAGATCCCCTTGTCAAACTAAAAAACCTAAGTATACAAGCTCTTGTTTCATGAACTCACTCTTCTCAAGGTTAATAGTTAACTTCTTTTCTTGCAGTCTCCTTAGCACAATCTCTAGGTGCTTCATATGCTCTTCTTTTGTCTTGCTAAAGACTAAGATGTCATATAAGTACACTACTACAAACACACCTATGTAATCTTTTAAGACCTCATTCATAACCCTCATAAAGGTGCTAGGTGCATTTGTGAGGCCAAATGGCATTACTAGCCAGTCATAGAGACCCTTTGTGGTTTTGAAGGCATATTTCCACTCATCCCCCTCTTTCATTTTGATTTGGTGGTATCCACTCTTAAGGTCAATCTTAGAATAGTATTTGTCACCCCCTAGATAATCCATTAGGTCTTCTATCCTAGGGATGGGAAATGTATACCTAATGGTTATCTTATTTATTTCCCTTGAGTCAGTGCACATCCTCCATGTGCCTCCTTTCTTGGGTGCTAGGACAACTGGTACAACACATGGGCTTAAACATTTTTTTATCAAGCCTTGATCCAATAACTCTTGAACTTGTCTTGCAATCTCTTTGTTTTGCTCTGATGTCATTTTGTAAGAAGCCTTGTTAGGCAAAGATTCCCCTGGCAAAAAATCAATCCGATGACTGATAGAACTTTGTGGAGGTAAGGTGGTTGGTGTCCCATCACAAATAATATCTTTAAAATGGTCTAAAAGATTACTAACTTCTATAGGTAGAGGGGCTTGTTTAGGTGACTCTTCCTCCTTTGGTTTCACCAAGACTGCATAGCTAACCCCTTCTTCTTGTTTCATATTATGTAAGAATTCCTTTCCACTCATGAGGAGTGTGTTGGAGTCCATAGACTTCACTGAATCTTCCTCTATCAATGATTGTATCTTATATGTGACTCTATCCTTCTTAAATGAATACTTATTCTCCTTTCCATGGTGGAATTCTTCTCTGTCATATTGCCATGGTCTTCCAAGCAACAAATGGCAAGTATCCATTTGTAGTACATCACAAAGTATCTTGTCTTGATACTTCCCTATGGTAAATTCAACCCACACTTGTTCATTGACCATTATGTTTTGCCCTTTATTCAACCAAGTTACTTTATAGGGGTAAGCATGGGGTATCTTGTTTAGTTTCAACTTTTGCACTACCTCCTCTGAGATCACTTTATCAATAGACCCTGAGTCTATTATGACCCTACACACCTTGCCAAGAATCTTACACTTCACCCTAAAAAGATCTATCCTTTGTTTGTGCTCTTCCTTGTTAGGTTCCTTGATCAAGATCCTCCTAAGAATTAGGTTCTCTCCCTTCTTTGAGTTAAGACTTATCTCAGAGTGTTTAGTGTAGTCTTCTTCTTGTACATATGAAATCTTCTTTTCTCCTTGTAAAGATGATGGTTTAGCTGGACAAGTATAAGCAGGATGACCCAACTGTCCACAGTTATAGCATTTCATAAAAGAAGAATGTGAGATTCTTCCAAAACCACATGGTCTGCTTCTTCCACCTCTATGATAGGTACCTCTATTTCTTGGTTCATGAGTTTTTTTAATCAGCTTAGAGTCTCCTTGACCCCTAGATTCATTACTCCTACCACTAGAACCTCCTCTATGTCCTCCCCTAGAGTCTCTACCTCTTCCTCTACCCCTAGAACTCAAGTCTTGTTTCTTAAGTTTTTCCTCTACCTTGAGGGCCATTTGGAAACATCCATAGGTAGTAGTTAGGGTAAAGAGTGCTGAATTCTTCTCGAAAACTCCATCTAAGGCTGTTGAGATACATTGCTACTCTGATACTTTCAATCTCATGTACCTTGGACCTAAGGGACAACTTTTGAAATTCCTCTATATAAGCAGCAACATCTAATTCCTTATGTCTGAGATTTTGTCTTTTTTTTATGTATTTGGATATCTTAATCTTCTAGTAAGTAGATTTCTTTCACTTTAGCCACCATAGCCTTCCAATTTACTATAGGTTTCTTACCTTCTCTCTCTCTCTCTCTCTCTCTCTCTCTCTCTCTCTCTCTCTCTTCTTGTAGAAACTTACACCAAGTTAGGGCTTGTCCCCTCAACCTTGATTTGTCTATCTTTAATTTTTGTGCCTCTATGATTTCATCACACTCAAAGTGATTCTCCATAGCTTCAATCCATTCCATAACCAATTCTGTATCCATTCTACCAGTGAACACAGGGACTCCCTCTAGTTCTTTTCCACTCAATGTCTTAAGGGATTTGAGAAAAGGTTATTCTTGTATAGGAGGATCAGGTTCTGGCACTATGTCTTCCTCATTCAAGGCTTTTCCTTTTCTCTTGTCATCCTCTAACTGTACTTTGACTTTGTCTACAGTCTCTGCTACTTCCTCTAGTCTTTATTTCATTTCTTCCATAGATTCCTCTAGAAGTATATTATTTTCTTGTTGCTCTATCAAATCTCTTGCTAATTCCGCATTTGTCACTATGGTGTTGTCTTCATTGAACTCACTAATCTTTGATATACACAATGTGCTTCCCAAGCCTTTTAATGGCTCTGATACCACTTTTATGGGGAGATCCCCTTCTCAAGAGCTTTCCTGATCTTCTCAAGACCTTTTCTTTGGTCTTACTATGGAACTTATCTCTACCCTACTCATAGGACACTCCTATGGTTCCTTTGCTTCCTCTAGATCTCTCCACCAACTTCAAACACTCACTAATCCTTCTCAACTGAACTGTGCATCCATAGGCTCAATCAAAGAAACTATGCTTCATGCTATTCTTGGAAATATAAATAGGTATTATTTCTATTTCCCCTTCACTTTCAATCAATTTTGAACCATTTTTATGGATTCTTTCAAAGATTTCCCATCGAGTTCATACTTTCCTAGTTTCTAGGCCTTGTGGCCTTTTTAGCCCAATTAGGCCTCCTAAGACTGGTAATATTGGAATTAATCCAAACTTTCCTTAAAAATCCTCCAAACTGATTGTGGATTCTTCATAAGGACTTCCTAGGATTCAATATTTCCTAGGTCTTAGGTCTCCTAAGTGTCCGTACATAGGACTTTCAGCAAACCCCTATTTTTAAGGGTTTTTAGGGCATGTAGACCAGTCTGTCTTATTTTCTCTCAACATGTTCTCTAATGGACTCCTCTTCTCTTCTACTTTAATTCACATGACCTTGTCACATTCCCCTTCACAAACCACCTCAAGATTGGCTTCAACCAATCCATTAAGCAAGTCCTCTTCCCTCTATAGCAGTACAGTCTCCTAGCCAGATACCCCTGTACTCGACTAGAGCCTGCTTGCAATAATAGCTCCCCTAAATGAAATGAACCATAAAGCCATATTTAAACTATATATAGAGTGACCTTCTTGATTCCAAGCGACCATTGAGATTCAACCACAGGAACTCAAGAAGGAGCCATATTTACATGGTTAGCACTGTTCAGGACAATGAACCAAAAGAACCTAAAGAACTTACAAACTAACAAAGAAATGCACCAAAATCACAAATTGATTCCAAAATTTTCAATTACATAACAAGAACTAAATCTTCAAATCATTACAATAGACCATTCAATCCATTAAGGTTGGATGATGGCTAAAACTAGTCTCTGTGTTATCAAAATAGTGCTTCCAATGAGTCGGTCCATACAATCTGACAACCAACCTTAGATTATGATTTCTCTGACCTTATATAGCCAATTCCCACATTCTCATACCCTAAGGTTATGATTTGGAGCTAATTAAGGCCATTTACAATATTTGAGGAAAGTTGTCATGACAACTTTGCAAAGTTGCAAAGTTGTCATGAGCAACTTTTACAACTTTTGAAATTTTACCTTACAACTACTCTCAGTTGCTCAACTTGATCCAAAACCACTCTATTGGATCCCAAATCACTTAAAAACAACAAAATAACATCTGTCTCTCCATTTTGGGACTTTGGTAATTGTTTGACCAACTATAACTTTCCTAGTCACCTGGTGTACATAGACTACCTAGGACCTTCTTGGACCAAACCAAAGATAAAAATTAACAACTCATATCTAAACACACATCTTGGGACTTTATCTTATTCCTTATTCATTGGTGGTTAGCTATAACCACCTATAAGCCAAAACTGAAACTAGGATTAAGTTAGGACCCTAAGGTGCTCCTGCACCATTCTCCCCCTATAACAAGAAAGTCAAGGTACTTGAGGTGTGATGAGAACTAGGCTGATGCCATGCTTCTTTAAATCACCCTTTGCTATCTAGGTAGCATTTGATTAAGGTTGATGCTTCCATTTCACTAGATGCTCCATGTAGTTCTTATGTCTAGTCTTCTTCTTCGCCTTAGTATCTAGGACCTTCTCAGCTTGGGGATTGATCTGATTAGGGACTTTGAGTTCTACCACATCCTTAGTCACCTCTATGCTCTACTTTTCCTCATCTATTTGTGTACATTTGTACATAATCAAATCTTTCACATTGAAGATAGGAAAAATGGACATCTCCTTGGGTAAGTCTGACTTGTATGCATTCAATCCATATTTAGCCAACACCTTGCATGGGACAATTCTCTTCATCTGTAGTTTGTTGGGAATGCCCTTTTGTAGCCTAGCTTTGTTCAAGTACACCATCACCAAGTCTCCTACTTCAAACTGTAAGTCCTTTCTCCCTTCATCCACATTAGCTTTAAGCTTACTGTTCTTTTCACTTGTTCATGGACTTCTCTCATAGACTGAGAAAATTCATCAGCATGTCCACTAACTCCTTCATGGCTTTTCAACTCTCTAAATTCACAAATGCCTCTAGGATGAAGTCCATGGACAATTTCAAAAGGACTCTTACTAGTTTTTGTGTTTGTACTACTATTATAGGCAAACTCTTCTTGAGGGATGACTTGATCCCATCCTTTCCCATACTCCTTAGTAAAACATCTTAACAAGTTGCCAACAACCCTATTGATTACATTTGTTTGGCCATCTATTTGTGGATGATATGCAGAGCTATGCACCAAATTAGTTCCTAATCTCCTCCATAGTGTCTTCCAGAAGTGCCCCATAAACTTCACATCCCTATCTAAAAAAATGCTAAGTGGTAGGCCATGGATCCTTACCACTTCTCTAAATAAGAGTTAGGCAACATACCTAGCATCATAGGTAGTTTTATAGGGTATGAAATGACTCATTTTACTAAATTTGTGTACCACAACAAACACACTGTCCAAACCATCCTAGTGCTAGGAAACCCAACTGTAAAATACATGCTTATGCACTCCCAAGGTCTATTAGGTGTGGGTAATGGCTGATAGAGCCCTGCATTTGAAGAAGTACCCTTGGATTTTTGGCATATCCCATACTATTCAACATATCTCTTACATCCTTTTGCATTTTGGGCCAATGGTAGAACCTCTCCACTAGGTCTAGGATCTTTTTTAACTGAAAGTGCCCACTCAAATTGCCATCATGCTTCTCTTGGATGAGGTTTTCCCTCATGGAACCCCTCAGAACACATAGTTGTTTCTCCTTAAACAGTAATCCATTCTGCAATGTATAGTCAACATACTTACTATGAAAATGGATATCAAAATCAGTGCCTACCTTGTAAATCTCTAAGAAATATGCATCCCCTTCATATAGATCTCTGAATCCTTCAAATCCTATGCTCTACAACTGTATCTCTTGGACAGTGAGCAACCTTCTTTTAAGGGCATCTCCCACTTTTTTGTTTACTCCCTTCTTGTGCTTGATTGTAAAGGTGTATGCTTGCAAAAATTCCATCCACTTTATGTGTCTCAAGCTGAGCTTCTCTTGTGTATTTATGTAGCTTAGAGCTTGGTTGTCTGTGTATACAACAAATTCATTAGGCAACAGATAGTACCTCCACTTTTTAAGAGCTTGGACCAAAGCATAAAGCTCTAGGTCATAGGATGAATACCTTGATTTTGCCTCATTAAATATTTCACTAAATAAAGTCATTGGTCTTCCTTCTTAGCTTAGGACTTCACCCATTACTATATTGCTAGCATCACATTTTACAATGAACAATCTATCAAAACTTGGTAAAACTAGAATGGGTTGAGTAGCCACTTCTTTCTTCAATCTTTCAAATGCTTCATTGTCCTCATTGGTCCATACAAACTTAGTTTTGACCCCACCTTTTATAGTGTCTAAAATGGGTGCACATATCTCATTGAATCTCCTCACAAAGTTTCTATAAAATTGTGCTAACCCATGTAAACTTCTCACTTCAATCCCTGTCTTAGGAGTAGGCCAACTTAAGATTGCTTCCAATTTACTTTTGTCCATTTTAAGATCCCCTTGTGAAACTAAAAAACCTAAGTAGACAAGCTCTTGTTTCATGAACTCACTCTTCTCAAGGTTAATAGTTAACTTCTCTTCTTCCAGTCTCCTTAGCACAATCTCTAGGTGCTTCATATGCTCTTCTTTTGTCTTGCTAAAGACTAATATGTCATCTAAGTACACTACTACAAACACACCTATGTAATCTTTTAAGACCCATTCATAACCCTCATAAAGGTGATAGGTACATTTGTGAGACCAAATGGCATTACTAGCCACTCATAGATACCCTATGTGGTTTTGAAGGTAGATTTCCACTCATCCCCCTCTTTCATTCTGATTTGGTAGTATCCACTCTTAAGGTCAATCTTAGAATAGTATTTGGCACCCCCTAGACAATCCATTAGGTCTTCTATCCTAGGGATGGGAAACCTATATTGAATGGTTATCCTATTTATTGTCCTTGAGTTAGTGCACATCCTCCATGTGTCTCCTTTCTTGGGTGCTAGGACAACTAGTACAACACATGGGCTTAAACTTTTTCTGATCAAGCCTTGATCCAATAACTCTTGAACTTGTCTTGCAATCTCTTTTTTTTTCTCTGGGGTCATTTTTTAAGAAGCCTTGTTAGGAAAAGATGACCCTAGCACAAAATCAATCTGATGACTGATAGCTCTCTATGGAGGTAAGGTGGCTAGTGTCTCATCACAAATAATGTCTTTAAATTGGTCTAAAAGTTGACTAACTTCTACAAGCCTAGGGGCTTGTTTAGGTGACTCTTCCTCTTTTGGTTCCACCAAGACTACATAGATAACCCCTTCTTCTTGTTTCATATTATGTAAGAATTCCTTTACACTCATGAGGAGTGCATTTGAGTCCATATCCTTCACTGAATCTTCCTCTATCAATGACTATATCTTATATGTGACTCCATCCTTCTTGAATGAATACTTATTCTCCTTGCCATGGTGGACTGCTTCTCTGTCATACTGCCATGGTCTTCCAAGTAACAGATGGAAAGCATCCATTTGTAGTACATCACGAAGTATCTTGTCTTGATACTTCCCTATGGTGAATTCAACCCACACTTGTTCATTGACCATTATGTTTTTCCCTTTATTCAACCAAGTTACTTTATAGGGGTAAGCATAGGGTATCTTGTTTAGTTTCAACTTTTGCACTACCTCCTCTAATATCACATTACTAGTAGACCCTGAATTTATTATGACCCCGCACACCTTGCCAAGAATCTTACACTTCACCCTAAAAAGAGCTCTCCTTTGTTTGTGTTCTTCCTTGTTAGGTTCCTTGATCAAGATCCTCCTAAGCATTAGGTTCTCTCCCTTCTCTGAGTCAAGACTTATCTCAGAGTGTTTATTGCAATCTTCTTCTTGTACATATGCAATCTTCTTTTCTCCTTGTGAAGATGATGGTTTAGCTCGACACCTATAAGCAGGGTGACCCAACTATCCACAGTTATAGCATTTCATAAAAGCAAAATGTGAGATTCTTCCAAAACCACATGGTCTGCCTCTTCCACCACTATGAAAGATTCTTCCTCTGCCATATCTACCTCTATTTCTTGGTTCATGAGTTTTTTCAATCATCTTAGAGTCTCCTGGACCCCTAGATTCATTATTTATGCCACTAGAACCTCCTCTATGTCCTCCCCTAGAGTATCTACATCTTCCTTTACTCCTAGACCTTGAGTCTTGTTTCTTCTTAAGTTTTTCCTCTACCTTGAGGGCCATTTGGAAACATCCATGGATAGTAGTTAGGGTAAAGAGGTCGAGTTCTTCTTGAATACTCCACCTAAGTTCATTTAGATACCTTTCTACTTTGATACTTTCAATCTCATGTACCTTGGACCTAAGGCATAACTTCTGAAATTCCTCTGTATAAGCACCAACATCTAATTCCTTCTGTGTGAGATTTTGTCCTTTTTTATGTAGTTGGATCTCATAATCTTATGGTAAGTAGCTTTCTTTCACTTTAGCCACCATAGCCTTCTAATTTACTATAGGTCTCTTACCTTCTCTCTCTCTTTCTTCTTGTAGAAACTTCGACCAAGTTAGGGCTTGTCCCCTCAACCTTGATTTGGGTATCTTCACTTTTTGTACCTCTATGATTCCATCACACTCAAAGTGATTCTACATAGCTTCAATCCATTCCATAACCAATTTTTCATCCATTCTGCCAGTGAAAATAGGGACTCCCTCCACTGCTTTGCCACTCAATGCCTTAAGGGCTTTGAGAAAAGGTTCTTCTTGTATAGGAGGATCAGGTTATGGCACTATGTCTTCCTCATTCAAGGCTTTTCCTTTTATTTTTTCATCCTCTAACTATTCTTTAACTTTTTTTGTAGTCTCTACTACTTCCTCAAGTCTTTTTTTCATTTCTTCCATAGCTTCCTCTAGAAGTCTATTCTTTTTTTGTTGCTCTATGAAATCTCTTGGTAATTCCACATTTGTCACCATGGTGTTGTCTCCAATGGAGTCACTAATCTCTGACATACACAATGTGCTTCCCAAGCCTTTTAATGTCTCTGATACCACTTTTATGGGGAGATCCCCTTCTCAAGAGCTTTCTTTCTCTTCTCAAGACCTTCTCTTTGGTCTTACTAGGGTACTTATCTCTACCCTACTTAGAGGACACTCCTATGGTTCCCCTACTTCCTCTAGATCACTCCACCAACTTCAAACACTCACCAATCCTTCTCAACTCAACTATGCATCCATATGATCAATCAAAGAAACTAATCTCTAAACTATTCTTGGAAATAGAAATACATATTCTCTCTATTCCCCCTTTAATTTCAATCAATTTTGACCCATTGTGATGGATTCTTTCAAAGATTTCGCATCGAGTTCGTACTTTTCTAGTTTCTAGGCCTTGTAACCTTTTTAGCCCAATTAGGCCTCCTAATATTGGTAATCTTGGAATTACTCCAAAATTTTCTTAAAAATCCTCCAAACTGATTGTGGATTCTTCCTAAGGACTTCCTAGGCTTCAAGATTTCCTAGGTCTTAGGTTTCCAAAGTGTCCATACATAGGACTTTTAACAAAACCCAAATTTTAAGGGTTTATAGGGCATGTAGACCAGTCTATCTTCTTTTATCTCAACATGTTCTCTAATGGACTCCTCTGCTCTTTTCCTTGCATGCACATGACCTTGTCACATGTCCCTACACATACCACCTTGATATTGGCTTCAACCAATCCATTAAGCATGTCCTCTTCCCTTTGCAACAGTGCAGTCTCCTAGCTGGATACCCTTGTACTCGTGTAGGGCCTTCTTGCAATAATATCTCCCCTAAATGAAATGAACCCTAAAGCCATATTTACATTATATACAAAGTGCCCTTCTTGATTCAAAGTGGCCATTGAGGTTCAACCATAGGAACTCAAGAAGGAGCCATATTTACATGGTTAGCACTGTTAAGGACAGCGAACCATAAGAACCTAAAGAATTTACATAATGACAAAGAAATACACCAAACTCCCAAATTGATTCCAAAAAGTTTAATGATATTACAAGAACTAAATCTTCAAATCATTATAGTAGACCATTCAATCCATTAAGGTTGGATGATGGCTAAAACTAGTCTCTATGTTATCAAAATAGTGCTTCCAATGAGTCAATCCATACAATCTGACAACCAAACTTAGATTAGGGTTTTTCTAACCTTATATATCCCATCCCCATGTCCTTAGACCCTAAGGTTAGGATTTGGACCTAATTAAGGCCATTTTCAAGATTTGAGGAAAGTTGTCATGAGCAACTTTTACAACTTTTGAAATTTTACCTTACAACTAATCTCAATTGCTCAACTCAATCCAAAACCATTCTATTGGATCCAAAATCACTTAAAAACAACAAAATAACATATGTCTCTCCATTTTGGGACTTTGTTCATTATTTGACCACCTTTGACTTTCCTAGTCACCTGGTGCACACAGACTACCTAGGACCTTCTTGGACCAAACCAAAGACAAAACTTAATAACTCCTATCTACACACACATATTGTAAATTTATCTTAGTCCTTATTCATTGGTGGTTGGCTAGAAGCATCTACAAGCCAAAAATGAAACTAGGATCAAGCTAGGACCACAAGGTGCTCCTGCACCATCCCTGCTTGGCCTCGAGTATGAAGCCCCTCCTGTCTATTATACTGTCATCTCTAGTTTAGGTAGTCTCTTCGGTCTTGTCATTCCCCCACTACTTAATGTCCTCTAGGAGTATGATCTATTGGAAGAAGATCTGAAGGATGCCACTCATTGATCTCTTGGTACATCTCTCCCATACATATCCTTCTAGTACTGTATATTTTCTAGAGAAACCGCTAACATCCCTTATACCTCAAGCACACCCACATCCACAATGTTTTCAATGAAGTGTGATGACTCATCCTCCACTCTTTGTGATCTCAAAAATTTTGTATCTTGAGAGGCTATCATTGTATCCCTCTTTATTATTAATCTATCCAACTCATTTGTTAATCTGTATATTTGTGAGGTGAATGTTTCTTGATTTGTATCCCTCTCTGTTGTCAACCTTTCTATCTAGTGTATCAATTATGATATAATATTTTGTCTCTACTTCCTATCTACATCATTTTCTATAGGTATATCTGGCATCTATATGTCATCGAGATCCTATCTATCCTCATCATCTAGTGGATCCTCTTTGTCCTCCTCCATCTCCATAGACACACCATCTAGAATGTCATCATCCTCACTCTCCTCATTGCTAGACTTGGTGATGCCATCCTCCTCATCCTCCTTAGTGTTTCCAATCTCCTCATCCTCCTCATTAGCACCTCCATCCTCTCCCTTAGCATCATCCTCCTCACCCTCATCATTTCTAACTTCATCATCTGATATCGACACTCACATCCTCAACACTAGCACATCTGGATCTGTTAGATAAATAGGCCTATACTACACAAACCATCTATCATACTCTTGTGTAGTACCTATGATATATGCACCTTCTCCCTAGCGTCTCATTTGTAACTACCCAAAATCTACATAAGCTACCTGTGATATGATCAAAGCTCCCCATGATCTAATCTCACCTCTCAAGTGTGCAAATAATGTCATCCTTGTTGGCACTCCTTGTCTCTCCCCAAACTCTCTTTTCACTCTCTCTAGTAGTTGGACCTCAATAAACACATGACCTATAATGGTTCCTCCAATCAAGTATTTCTCATGTTTTTAGTAAGGCAAGTGATCCTCATCATCATCATCATCCCATCTAGGGCAATCTTTGTATGGTCGACAAGTGAAATCCCTCAGTGTATCCATCCCAGGCTTGAATAATAATGTGTATCCCATCGGTCCTTGTAAAAGTTCTCTAGCATAACAATAAACATATGGCATATCTGGAATCACAACTTACTCTGTGATAGGATGGAATACTAATATGTTCTTGTAAGCCCAAATCTGCAATAACATAACATCATCACTCATATAAAATCTTCCTTTGTACGCTACCTAATGTAGATAATAGTATGCCATGGCTAACATACATGAACCCCATGCAAATATTGTCTCGTCCATGATCATCCTCTCAATAAATTTATCCCATCTAATAGGGAATCCATGTACTCTCCAACCTGGTACAAGTAATCCCACAATCACATAGTATAATACTATCACCAATCTGACATATTGTCTGGCTAATGTGTCCCACCAGATCTTGTAATCTTTGATTTCTAGCTCCTCATCGTCACAATCAAATAACTAGTGTAGCTTTTCCCTCCTTTTTGTTGGATCATACTCTGTAATCTCTCCATGTATAGGGATCCTAAGGATGCACCACACATCCTCTATAGTCAGTGTAGTCTCCTCAATCGACAAACAAAAAGAACTAGTGTCAAATGCCATTGCTCTGCTAGTATTGTAATCAGACCCATCTTTTCTCTAATCTTACGCATGTACATGATGTAATATAATCTTAGTCTTGCTATGATGTCTCTCTAGTGTGGACTCATCCTATGTCTCAAATCCAAGCATGTTAGTCTACTCTTCCATGTTTGTAATAGGGGAAGCTCCTCTTGCATTCACTGTGTAACTTGTGTCAGACTTCCATTATTTTCTATTGTTGTTGACCAAATTTGACCCATGTTTGACATATCCTAGGCCTTTGACTATTTTTTTACTTCTTTGGACTCTTTTTGTACTATTTTGGCTTATTTTGTAGTTTTTCAGACCAAGTGTATAATTTGGGTGACCAACTACATAACTTTGGCTCCCAAGTGTAGCCATGGTCATACTTGGCTACATTTTCTACATAGTTGGGGCATTAGACCTCAAAATGAGCCCCTAGGACCCATGTTTCCTCCCGAATCGCTACCCTAGACACCTAGAAATGCATGAAATACATTATAATCATTGAGAGACCTCAATGTACTCACCCATGGTCCTATGTTTGTCAACTGTTGGTAGCTCTATACTTGTTCCTTAAGATGTTTCTCTATTGGTAGTTGATCCATTCTCCTAGCTCCAAATATCAATTCCTCCAAAAGTGAGAGTGAAAATGACCTCAAAACTCCTCTCCAAGCCCTTTTATAGCCCATTTTTTCCCTAGATGGATGTGCAAGCCATGCCTTTTGTATTTGGTCACAATTATTTTTTCACTCTGATCCTTATAACTTTTGCATTTGACCTCTAATATTTGATCCATTTGTTGCTATGGATATGTCTTCTCATTGTCAACAAATTGACCTATCACTTCCATTTTTTGGTCAATTTCTTGAGGGGGCGTCATGTATCCAGGCATTACCAGGGCATAATTTAATGTTTTTTTTATCACTATTATTTGATACAATTCTAAGAAACGCATTGCATCAAAGAGGGGAAAATATAGACACTAAAAAATGGTTCAAGCCTGCTAGTCTTTGTCTTATCATTTTTGGCATTACAATTGAAACATTGTTTTGCATTCTAATTATTCCTCTATGTTGTGCATATGGTTTTCACTATATGTTAGCATTGCATCTTTTATCATTGATTGAACTTTGAAAATTATTTAATTGATTACTAATATTTCTCTCATCCTACATCACAACCTTGATCTCTTTGGCCGATTTGATCAAGTTCAAATTATCATCAGAACCGATCCTAAAAATTCCTAAACCATTCCTAAATGTTCCTAAACATTCCTAAACAAATCCTAATCAATCTTAAACCATATCACATCATTCCTAAATCAGTCCAAATCAGTCCTAATCCATTCCTAATCAATCCAAGATCATTTCAAACACATTCAATCATTCTCAATTCAATTCTAAGGCATTGTCAAATATCATCAATGCCTAATCAAATCATTGTCAAATCAACCTAACCCTTTTGAATCCTTCTCAATCTTATCCAAGTATCAATTCATTATCAAATCGGTCCATGTCTTATCAATCTTGTCATTACCAATTCATTTGATGGCACTGTCAAATATCATCAATGTTGTTTCCAATCAACCCTATCAATCAATTTAAAATCAATCAATTCAAGCACATTGTCAAAGATCATTGATGCCTCATCATCATCGACCTGATCCAAGTTAATTTGATGACATTGACAAAGATCATCAATGCCATTTTTCAATTCCTCATCATCAAACAGTTTTATCATTATTTGAGTTCATTGTCAAAGTTCATCGATGCCTCGTAATCATTAGGATTATTTTCTAATCATCATCAAGATCATCAAATTCAATTAAATTTCATGTCCACGTCATCAATTTGATCAATCACTACTTAAATTATCTTCTAGAGGTAGATAACCCATACACTATCCCTAGGTCTTAATCATTTAATCATACAAACATCCTCTTTAACTAATTCTCCCAATTAATTAATTTCATTGTCACCTTTTCTTGAATTAAGGGATTTATAATTCCTATTTTACTAATTTTCATGTGGAGGGAATAAATGAAATTCAAATATTCAAAATTCCTCTCCTACTAATTTGCCTCCATCTCCTTAATTTGTGCTTCATGAATTCCTTTTAATTAGCCTCCAAATTCTTACCTTTTTCCGTATCCCCTTTCCCTCATTTTGTGCTTCCTAATTGCCTACTAACTATCTTCCCATGTTCTTTTTCCATATTCCCCTAATTATGCATTTATTTGTGCATGCTAATTTGTGCACCAATATGTCATAATTATGAAAATCCTTCCAAGTTATACACTTGTTTCCATTTATGCATTTTGGTTCCCAATCTCTATAAATTAAGCCTAATTTGATCTAATTTTCTAACCATCATCTTTCAAGTCTTCTCACCATCACTATAGTGGATTTTTATTTCATTTGTTAAGTGCATTATTTCAAAATGAGAGCTATATCAACTCTTTTGGAGAAGCAAGAAAGGGCACAATCGTCAAATTGAGTGAGTTTTGTTTATAGTTTGCATTTATTTGTCTCAATTTCTTTTGTGTTTGGATAGGTTGATTGTGCACACTTTTAGAGTTTAATGGTTCCTCTTGTGTGCATATTTTACTCATTTTCTTGTCCTACACCAAGTCTCAACAAATATTTTTCTAACCTTGCATATTAGGCTCTTAGTGCTTGTTTCAATCCATACAATGATTTCTTCGACCAACAAACCATGTCACCTTGATCAGTCAAAAGAAAACCATCAGGTTGCTCAACATAGACTTCCTCTTCAAACTCTCCATTTAAGAATGCAGACTTAACATCCATCTGATATACCTTGAAATCTTTAAAAATAGCATATGCAAGAAACATCCGAACAAATTCAATTCTAGAAATAGGAGCAAAGGTCTTCTCAAATTCAATACCTTCCATTTATGAATATCCTTTGCAAAGTCTATCTTTATTCCTTACTACTTTTCCATTTTCATTTATTTTGTTCCAAAATACCCATTTAGTTCTAATCACGTTCTTATCCTTCTGTCTAGGAACTATAATCCATGTTTTATTCTTTTCAATCTGTTCTAACTCTTCTTCCATTTCATCAACCCAAATTTCATCTTTTCATGCTTCATCAACATCCTTAGGTTCAACTTTATAAATCAAACAAATTTCATCTCTATTTCTAGAATGTCTTCCTCTAGTCAAAACACTTTGATTCCTATCACCAAGATGTTAGAAAGTAAAGTGCACCAAGATAACTGAGAGGGGGGGGTGAATCAGTTATCAGATAAATATAACTTTTATCAACTTCAATAGATTTTAACCATGTAAGCAATGTAACCAGCAACCATAGAAAGATATACGTGCACAATAACACAATGACACAAGATATGTTGACTAGGGAACCTCTTGATCAAAGAGTAAACCCTGGTGGGAATGATGCTGACAAAAGATGCACTAATATGAATATTCCTTGTGAAAGGTTGGACTCTATTAGGAGTGTTATAAAATACATTTAGTACATATTAATCCCTGTTAGGAGATTTTGAATCCCTGTTAAAAGATTCTAACTCTGTTAAGAGTTATGGAAGACAGAAGGACCCACTGCCCAAACAGCTTAAAGGTAAGATCATCGAACTCACTGTCCAAGTGATCTTTTTATTACTCAATAGAATAATACCAAAAGATTACTAACCTCAACAAATCAATACTCCTTCTCTAACTGTGCCAAACCGCACCAACTCCTTCTTCAGATCTCAATACCGGATCTCAGTACTTCGTATGTCCTCTTTCAACAATTTCACTTTCATAATTCCTTCATATGCTTTCTCATTACATATTACACTACAACAAGGAATACATCCTTCCTTTATACCACACTCAAGTAATTATACATAAGTCGACATATAAATTATAAAATAAAACTTTCCACACATTACACAAAATTGTCGACTTCCAATCAATATAATTATTCACTCGTGCGACCTCAAATCTTGCATTGTCAACCACATCACTATCAAAATGTCTCCAACTACTCTGTAACTCCGCATAACCATATTCCATCCCGATTAGGAGATATCATCTGATTTCCACAAACCGCTACTCAAGAACACTACATGAATACTGCTTCCACTAATTTCCTCATAACTTCTATGAATAAATGAATTACTGTCTGCACTCTTAACCATAATCTTATAACACATCATAGAATAATTCATCAACTACACATAGATTCATGTACAATATCCCAAGTGCGCTAACTCAAACATTGTTTGCTTCTCTGCTAATCTTCAGTAGATCACTGTGTTGACAGCAATGACAATCACAATCATGAATGTAAGAACAACTACTACAAAATGGTTGCTAATACTCCCCATAGGATATATTTAGAATTCATTCCTAACAATCTCCCCCATTGGCATTGATGGCAACATAGATGAAAAAACATCCAAGTTCCATAAATCCAATCACTGCAACACCAGTGCTCTGAAAATGCTTCCAAGTCTTCTTCATCAATCAAATCTTGCTTCATTTTCTTATTCAGTTCTCTCCAACATATGGTACAAATGTTTTTTCATGTACACTTCTCCCCCATTGACATCAATAATAGAAATTTCATCATTATGTCAACAACAACTTCAATGTCGAAAGACACTATTCATAAAATATATTCACTAGAGTCCTCATGACTCAGCTCAAATACACATAATCCCCCATAGAGGAAGTACCAACATCCAGTCCAGAAGAAAAATAGGGCTCATATAGCACTGGACGGATGCAACAATCTGCATCACCTCTCAAAAGTAGGTCGGGGCATAACCCCATGCATACCTCTCAGATACTCAAATGTATCCTTAGGCAAAGGTTTTGTAAATATGTCTACAATCTTCTCCTTTGTGCTTATGTACTCAAGTCTGACTTCTTTCTCTGCTACTTTCTCTCTCACTACATGATACTTTATCTCTATATGCTTTGTCTTAGAATGTAACATAGGGTTCTTGGACATACTAACCATGCTGGTGTTATCACAATGTATAAAAATAGGTTCAACAAATTTTACTCCAATATCCTTCAGCATTTATTTCATCCAAATTATCTAGTTACAATTTTTTTCTACTACTACATACTCTTCTTCTAATGTTCTCTGTGAAATACAATTCTACTTCTTGCTTAGCCAAGAAACCAATCTTCCTCCAAGGAAAAATGCTCCACCATTGGTGCTCTTTTTATCATCAACACTACCTCCCCAATCAACATCTATATATGCACGTAGGGTAAAATCATCATATTTTTCAAACCACAATCTATACTCAAGTGTGCCTCTTAAGTAACTCAGTATCCTCTTTACTGCTACATAATGTGATTCTCTAGGTTCATCTTGAAATCTTGCTACAATTCCAACTGAATGTGCTATATCAGGTCTTGTATGAGTCAAATACTACAATCCTCCAATCATAGATCTGTACTTCTTTTGTTCCACTGCAAGAATCTCATCTGTGCTAGATAACTTATGTCTAGTTACCATAGGTGTTCCAACTGGCTTACAGTTCTCCATTCTAAATATCTTCAATAAATAATTCAAGTACTTTGTTTGACTTACAAAGATACCATCACTGTTCTGTGTTATCTGCAACCCTAAAAAGTATTTCATTTTACCAATTATACTCATTTCAAATTCAGTCTTCATTTCATCTACAAATTTATCACTGGCTTCATCTTCTCCTCCAAAGATAATATCATCAACAACAATTACTACAACCAACAAACCATTTTCAATTTCTTTTGTATACAGGTTGCTATCAGTTGTGCCTTTTGTAAATCCTAATTTCAACAAATACTTATCCAATCTTGCATACCAAGTTCTAGGTGCTTGCTTCAGTCCATATAAAGCTTTCTTCAATTTACATACCATGTCTCCTTCTTCAGTTAAAGGAAAACCTTCAGGCTGCTCAATGTAAACTTCTTCTTCCAATTCTCCATTCAAAAATGCTAACTTCACATCCATCTGATACACTTTGAATTTCTTAAAAGCTGCATAGGCCAAAAACATTCTTACTACTTCAATTCTTGCTACTGGTGCAAAATTTTCTTCATATTCAATTCCTTCTTGCTGTGAGTATCCTTTACATACCAATCTTGCTTTGTTCCTTACTACTTCTCCTTGTTCATTCATCTTTTTTCTGAATACCCATTTTGTTCCTATAACATTCTTATCTTTAGGTCTAGGGACCAATTCTCATGTCTTGTTCTTTTCAATCTGATCTAGTTCTTCTTTCATAGCTTTAATCCAATGTTCATCTTCACAAGCTTCACTAGTAGATTTAGGTTCAATTTGAGAAATCAAACATAATTGTTCTTGTACCTTATTTTGAGTCTGAACTCCTCTTTCTATGCTCCCAATAATCTTCTCATAAGGATGATTCCTTGACAGATTGCTGTTAGGTGTCACTATCTCAGATCTTACTTCAGGTGTCAGTTCTTCAATGACCTCACTATGGCTTTCATTCAAAAAATCACTATCAGTTTCATAAAATAATTCAGTAGTCTCAGAGTTAGGTCTAGAATTAGTTCCTTCATATGATTCATAATCAAGCATTCTTTCCTGAATTCTAAAATTTTCATCAACTTTAACATTTGCGCTCTTAACAATAGTCATAGTTCTCTTATTGTAACATCTATAAGCTTTTCTTTTCAATGAATATCCAAGAAATATACCTTCATCACTTCTAGGATCAAACTTTCCAATGTCATCGTCTCTCTTAATATAACATTTGCTTCCAAAAATTCTAAAATACTTAACTGATGGTGCATGTCCAAACCATAGTTCATAGGGTGTCTTGTTTGTGTCTACTCTGATTTGTACTCTGTTCATTGTATACACTGCTATGTTCACTACTTCTCTCCAGAATATCTTCACCAAGTCATTCTCAAATAACATAGCTCTTGCTGCTTTAGTTACTAATATGTTTCTCCTTTCCGCAATACCATTTTGTTTAGGTGTCCTAGGGGCTGAAAATTGTCTCTTAATATCATTCACTTCATAAAAGATGTTAAATTATTTAGAAGTAAATTCTCCACCTCTATTTGATCTCAAACATTTAATATTCATTCCAGGTTCATTCTCAACTTTATTCGTAATGATCTTAAACCTATCAAATGCTTCAGATTTTTCTTTAAGAAATGCAATCCACATCATTCTTGTAAAGTCATCAACAAGAATCATAAAATACCTTTCTCCATAGAATCCTCTAGTCCTTGTAGGACCACTTAAGTTTGTATGAACAATCTCCAACTTCTTTGTTGTTGTAAACTTCTTGCCGGGAAATGAGCTTCTCTTCTGTTTAGCTATCACACATTCCTTGCAAATCATGTTAGTAGGCTTCATAATTTTAGGAAAATCTCTTACTGCAAGTGTAGTACTCACTTTCACAATGTTATCAAAGTTTATATGACAAAATATTCTATGCCATAACCAACTGTCATCAATCTTAGTAATCAAACATGTCATCTCAATAGGATTCAACTGAAATACATTACCTCTAGTTCTAGATCTACTACCAATCAAATTTCCATCTTTGTCTTTAATCACACAAGTTTTCTTGGTAAACCAAACTTGATATCCCTTATCAACTAACTATCCAACACTCAAAATATTATGTTTCAAACCATCCACAAATTAAACATCATCAGTATTAGTCTTTCCATCAAGAGTAATAGATCATGTACCTTTAATCAAACAAGGTGCATTGTTTCCAACTCTAACAACTCCTCCATCATAATTGTTAAACTTTATGAACTTTTTCATGTCTCTAGTCATATGATGTGAACAACCACTATCTATAATCCAATCAAATTTCTTTTCTACTTGAGAAACTAAAGCCTTTTCTTCCTTAATTTTAGTTTCAGGATTTTCTTCTTTAATTTCTACAAATTCTATATCATCATTATTCTCAATATTACTTTCACTCAAAGATTTCTCTAAAATAGCTTCAAGTTCTTCATCATTTGCATAGTAACATTCTTTAGATCTTCTAGGATTAAAGTTATTCCTATACTTCTTGACTCTCTTAGGGCATTTAGATGCAAAATGACCATATTCTTGACAAGTCCAACATTTAAAATTTTTCTTATCATCTAGTTCTCTCTTCACAAGCAAGGCAATACCTTCTTAAATCTTCTTGTCTTCTTCATTTCTAGATCTGCTTCTACTAGCATAATCTCCGCTCACACTGATGCTTCTTGACAAAGTAGGATGAACACTAAGAGCACTGAATGTTGTCTCCATTCTAGGTAGGTCTCCTGATAACCTCAAGTTCATTTCTGCTACTTCCAATCTTCCAAGAAGAGTATCTCTTGTAAAGTTCATAGTACAAGGTATGACTTGTTCAATCATATGTGTTGTCTACTTAAATGCAAGAGTCAATGTCCTCAGAATTTTCCATATCACTTCATTCTCTATCTTTGTTCCACCACAAGATTTTATACCTACAACAATCTTTGACATTCTACCAATATAGCTTCTAATAGATTCATCTTTCATCATTCTTATATCTTCAAATGCACATATCCAATTATGTAATCTGACTTTCTTAACATGTTCATCACCTTCAAAAGTAGATTGTAAAGCTAACCAAATTTCATGAGATATTTTCAAATATTTTACCTGATTGTATTCATTCTTCGGAAGGGCTGACAAGAGTGCTTCTCTAGCAAGTATGTTACACATGAATAGATCTCTTTCATCATTAGTACATGTTTTAATGTTATCCTCATAATGATCGTCTTCTCATTCTTTGTAATCAACCAATAACCTGGTCCTAAACACATTAGATGTGTCTTCATCTTTTCTTTCCAACTGTCAAAATTTACTCCATCAAACTTAGGGCTTTCTTTCCTGAAATTCACCATGGATCTCCTTAAGCTGTTAAACTTTTCTTTCGAGGACCTGTCACTCTGATACTAATTGTTAGAAAGTAAATTCCACCAAGATAACTAAGAGAGGGGGGGGGGGGTGAATCAGTTATCGAATAAATATTACTTTTATCAACTTCAATATATTTTAACCATGTAAGCAATGTAACCAACAACCATAGAAAGATATACATGCACAATAACATAATGACACAAGATATGTTGACTACCTCTTGATCAAAGAGTAAACCCTAGTGGGAATGATGCCCACAAAAGATGCACTAATATGAATATTCCTTGTGAAAGGATGGACTATGTTAGGAGTCTTATGAAATACATTCAGTACATATTAATCCCTGTTAGGATATTTTGAATCCCTTTTAAAATATTCTAACTCTGTTAGGATTTATGGAAGATAGAAGGACCCACTGCCCAAACAGCTTCAGGGTAAGATCACCGAACTCACTATCCAACTAATCTTTGTATTACTCAATAGAATAATACCAAAAGATTACTGACCTCAAAAAATCAATACTCCTCTGACTGTGCCAAACCGCACCAACTCCTTCAAATCTCAATACCAGATCTCAGTACTTCGCATGTCCTCTTTCAATAATTTCACTTTCATAATTCCTTCATACACTTTCTCATTACATATTACACTACAACAAGGAATGCATTCCTTCCTTTATACCACACTCAAGTAATTACAAATGAGTCAGCATACAAATTACAAAATAAAACTTTCCACACGTTACACAAAAATGTTGGCTTCCAATCAATATAATTCTTCACTCGTGCGACCTCGGATCTTGCATTGTCAACCACATCACTATCAACATTTCTCCAATTTCTCTCTAACTGCTCATAACCAAATTCCATCCTGATTAGGAGATATCATCTAATTTCCACAAACCGCTACTCAGGAACACTACTTCCACTGATTTCCTCATAACTTTTATGATTAAATGAATTACTATCTACGCTCTTAACCATGATCTTATAACACATCATAGAATAATTCCTCAACTATTCATAGCTTCATCTACAATATCCCAAGTGTGCTAACTCAAACACTGTCTGCTTCTCTGCTAATCTTTGGTAGATCACTGCGTTGACATCAATGACAATCACAATCATGAATGTAAAAACAACTGCTATAGAATGGTTGCTAATACTCCCCCATAGGATATATTCAACATTCATTCCTAACACAAGAATCTAATTTCTTGAATGATTCATCCTTACATACCTTGGAGTCTTTGGATTTTATTTTGTAGAAGACTCTTTTGTCTCCACTTCATCCTCATTTTCAATTTCCTCACCCTGCTCTATCAATCCATTCATATTCAGATTCAGATTCTATGCTTGCCCAATCTAATTCCCTTCTTCATCATGACTCATAAATGCAAGATCTATTCTATTTCTAATAACTTTCATCCACTTTCACATTAGCACTTTCAATTGTCTTTCTCAACCTATTATTATAACACTTGTATTCTTTGATCTTTGTAGAATAACCAAGAAAGACGCCCTTATCAAATCTAGGATCAAATTTACCTAAGTCTTCATCTCTCTTTATGTAACATTTTCTTTGAAAATTAAAGTAATTCATTGTAGGGACATGGCCATACCCAATTTCATAGGGTGTCTTACCAATACCTTGTTTTAATTGAACTTGACTCAATGTATAGACTGTAGTGCTAATTGCTTCTCTCTAGTAGATCTGAGGTACATTTCCTCCCATCATCATGGTCCCTGCAATGTCAAGGATAGATCTATTCCTTCACTCTATAATTCCATTTTGTTGTGCATTTCGTGAAGCAGACATATATATCTTTATTCTGTGCTCCTCATATTATGCATTAAACTCACCTAAAGTAAATTCTTCACCTATGTCTGATCTCAAGCATTCTAGCTTCATTATTGTCTCAGTATTAACCATAGCTCTAAAGATCTTGAATTTATCAAATAGTTCATATTTCTCCTTAAAAAATGTAACCCACATCATTTTTGAGTAATCATTAATGAACAATATGAAATATTTATCTCCATATTAACTCCTAGTGCTATTGGGACCACATAAATCTGTATACACCAAATCTAAAAATACACTTGAAGAATAAGTCTTTCTTTTAAAAGCATATTTTGTTAGTTTATCCAACCGACATTCCTTACACATCATATTAGTAGGCTTCTGATGCAGGAGCATCCTGGGTGTAAGAGCAATCTTGCATCACCCAAAAATATTTCTGTTTTTATATTCAATAAGGGCTATTTTAGTGCAGAGCTGCTATTTATGGAAAGTTACTATTTTTGGTAATTTTCGTATGTGCTCAGAATGATCTGATTTCTTTCTTGGAGGTTCACTTTGGTCATATAAGTCTGCCAGTAAAGTTTCATTTCCAGATCAAGTGTATATTGGAAGATATTGAAGATTTTCGGTATTGGCAGCAGGGTACAGAAACTTTGAACTCAGTTTTGAAGGCTTTAGAGGCCCCGGATGAGGTCAAAAATTTGGGTGACAAGTGCTTGCGCTGGTCAATCCTGTAGAGTGCTTCGTGGCGTTTCCGAAATGGGGTTATAGTGGCCGAGCGGGTCAACTGGTGATGACTTATGGTCTTCGGAAGTTGGGCCACCTGAAATGGCGAAAAATAATTTTCTTCAAAATTTCTGTTCGGGTTTCAAAGGTTATCTTGAGCCGACTATGATGTAATAAAATGTAAAATAAAATAATTCTAAGTTTGGTCGGCCTTATTGGCTAAAATTCTGGAACCTTCCCTGGCGGTGGATAATTGCCTATATAAGGAAGGCTGTATTATTGTCTTAGGCAGTTCAGAATAGTTCTGGGTAGTAGATCTGGGTAATAGTTCGAGGCTTTGTCCTACGGAATATTGTAAGGGAATGCCCATGTGGCTTTGCATATTGTAATTCTGAAAGTTTGTAATTCCACATTTGTGGAGATAATAAGAAGCCAATTTTCTGTTCTTGCATATTGTTGTTGTTTCTCTATTTCTGTTATGTGTTTGTGGTATTAAGGGGAGCACCCTTCATCAGCTTCAATAATCTAGGAAAATCTCTTTCAGCATGTGTAGTGCTTATCTTCACAATATTATTAAAGTTTACATGACAAATCCTTTTGTGCCACAACCAACTATCATCAATTTTAGCAATCAATCATTCATTCTCTGTACTATTCAAATGAAATATATTACCTCTAGTCTTGGTACTTGATACAATCTCATTTCCAAAAATCCCCGTGATCATATGCTTTCCATCCCTGAGTTGTAAGATATAACCTTTATTAACAAGTTTTCCAACACTCAAAAGATTATGTTTCAAACCTTCAACATATAAGACATCAACATTGTTATTCTTACCATCAAGTGCAATCAAACCTCTCCCTTTGATCATACAAAGAGTATTTTCACCAAATCCAACAACGCCACCATCATACTTTTATAATTTAACAAATTTTGTCTTATCTCTAGCCATGTGACATGAACAACCACTATCTATCACCCATTCATCTTTTATTTTAACATATTTAGCTAGGGCCTTTTCTTCATTCAAGAAGGAAAGATTCTCATCTCTAATAACAATAAACACAATCGCATGTTCACTCTTTTTAGAATCATCATCAATTACACCTTCGGTAGTAGCTAAATAACACTTCTTATGATATTTAGGCTAAAACTTTCTAGACTTATGCTTTGGTACTCTCTCAGGATATCCAAAGGCAAAATGGCCAATCATATTACATGAAAAGAATTTCAAAGGTAGCTTCTCTTCATACTTACCTTCTCCCTTAGGCACTCTCTTTTAAATTAGGGCTTCTAGCTCTTTCCTCTTTCATTCCTCTTATTGAATTTCTTTCCATTCCTTAGCTTATCTAGATCCATTCTTAGAAGAGCTTTCACCAAAATCATACTTTTTCCTATCCTTAGAAATAATACCTTTAAATGCAGTTCAATTTAGGAAGACTATCACTAGATCTAGCCATTTAAAATGTAGATAACTTGCCAAATAATGTATCCCCTGTCACATTAGTCATGTTCTTGATTTATTCAATAGAAACAACTTTGTTAGCATAAGCAGGAGGTAAGGATCTCAATATCTTAGAAACAATTTCATCTTCCTCCAATTTTCCACCAGCACTTTTGATTCCACAAAAAATCTTGGTCACCTTTTGTAGATAGGCTTGTATATTTTCAACCTCATTGATCTTCAAAGATTGTAACTTTCTTTTGAGGCTTTTTAGCTTCACTTGCTTGACAAAGGTTCCTCCTTCATGTAAAGCTTTCAACTTTATCCATATCTCATGTACATTTTATAACTCCATAACAAATTTATATTCAACATCTGATAAGGTACTCAAAAAGGATTCTTTTTCTCACATGTTACACTCAAATTCCTTCTTCTCATTAGGGGTAGCAATAGATAGATCTGTAGGAGACTAGTAATATTTCTTTGTCACTATCCAATAATTTTCTCTAATGCATCTCAAATGTGTAATCATCTGACCCTTTCATATAAAATAGTTTTTTCCTTCAAATCTCAGAATCTCCTTCTTAAAGGATGCCATCCTAGATCACCTCAACCGGTTAAGCTTTAAAAAGAGGATCTAGCTTGGATACCAATTGTTAGAAATAAGGAAGCACACACAACTGAGAGGGGGGAGGGGTGAATCATTTGTGTCCAATAATATTAAATCTTAATCCAACACTTAATCATAACTCCTAAATCTGAATTATAAACATTAAAGCACTAAACCACAAAGAATAAGAACACATACCACTAGAAGTTTTGTGTGGAAACATGGTTAAGGGAAAATTTGTGGTGGGGATCAAACCCACAAGATGATGTATTATTACAATAACCTTGTTAAAGGTACAAAGGGGAATGCACATGCATTCAGAATTATAGCCTAGAGCTCACTGCTTAAATACAATAGAGGAAAAAAAAAACCTGAGAATAAAATAAGGGCTACAACCCCAAAATGAAATACAATCCACTATAGAAAAAAATCCACTAATTTATGAACTAACTGATAGAATCTTTGATATTCCAATACATATATGATGAAGTACAATAAATCTTTGTCTCAATTATAGATTCTATTCATGCATCTTGACATAATCTCTTATACACATGTGTACATCCATGCATTCACCTCACAATTACAATTGATTACAACTTTATATACATATCATTAGCCTCGAAGGTATAAACAAGGTCAACATCAACCTTAACACCTTAATTACAAAATACTTAACCAATTACAATAAAAACATCAATGTGATCAAATACATGTTGGAAAAGACATAGCTAGGACCCAATTCTTCATCCTTGAACATGCTTCAGATCCACAAATCACACCATAATCCTTCATAGCACACTATACCTCAAAGTCGGCCAAGAACAATAAAAATATCAACACACCATAGAAAAATCACTGAATCCAATCTCATAACCCAATGTGATCCAACAATAGGATAATGAGACAATCTAGAAATATCAAGAAGCAATATGAAATTCCACATCAACATCATAAAAAATTGTCTCATAATTCATAACTATCTCTACAATCTTCATCAAGAACACAAAACATCAACCTTTGTCACTCAAGAAAAATAGATTTCAAACAACCAAATCATGAACCATTCAAGATAAGGACACACATCCATGTCCTAAACTCATCACCAGGTTAGAAACAAAAAATATTGCATAACCGATCCACACTTATCCAAAAATTGTAACACTGTCACTTCCTGAATAACCATAAAAATTAGTCATAAATAAATCACTTGAAACTCACTGAAATCATAATGCGAACCTCTTTAAGTTAACATATATCAACTACAAACATCCCTTCAACCATCTATAACTTTGCAACATCTAATCTACAATATAGTAGTCATATTGATCCAAACTCTTCACTAAACAAACTAGGAACACTGTCAGAAGTAAGGAACTATGGTGACATCAATGACAAAAAATCAATGTCAACACATATATGAAATATATCTTAGAAATGTCCAACATAAAAGATATGATCATTACATAAAATTCACATTGTTTGCATAATTTTTTAGCTAGTAAACACTTCCATTGACAATATAGTGCACTAAAATAATGTTGGGCCTACTTATGATGTCATAGGAATAAGATTGCGAGTCCACTCAACCTTGGTGGCATTATGGTGAATTTATATTTTTCCTTATTGTAGAGATGGTATTGGAAAGAGACCTTTTCAAAAAAATTCATTGAAACTCTACCTTTTTCACCCCACTATTCAAATGACAACATGCTATAAAATATATCTTTTGAGAATAGTAAGATATGATCTTTCAATGAACAAAACTATAGAATGCTTATGCATTAACTAGTAAAGGTATGAAGTTATAATACTAAATGTAAAATATTTGAGAATAAACTATTTAAGATTATGACTCTAGTTCATTGAATAAAGATCTTCTAGGTTTCTATCTTTGTTAGAAAATACCTTTATTCCCCATTAGAACAATATGGAAATAATGGTTATCTTGGTTGGCTAAAATTTTGTAAGTCATTATAACCACAACTTATAAAACTATGATTTTAGACAACTTTACACGAGATTACTCTCTCCTCTCAGCAATAGGGGAGGCTCCCTCCATATCACAGGTGGCTTCAACAAGGAATTGACTAATACTTACAAGAAAGGGTGGTTCTCATAATCGATTCCTCTTTTTTCAAGAATGATTCTAATAGGGAGGATCTAATAAGAACTACTCCTAGTTCTTCACCAAGTCTCTTACACGATTTCTTAGGGCTTCTTCTCTCTCTTATAACACTACCACTTTAGGAGGTCTCAATACTCTATCCTCCAACTCATCTAGAGATCTACTACCAATTCAAGATGCTTACACTTCCATACTTCCTATTGAATTCACAAAGGTGGCTTCATCTATCAACCCTCTAGCCCTTTCAAAAGCACCTTGTAGGAGTCTAAGGCTTGCAAATTATTCAATTCATTCATCAAACAGTCCTTAGATCTTGAAGTCATTTTCTCATTGCTTCCAAGATTCCTAGTTTTTAGGCTTACTAGGCCTAATAGGTCTCTAGTAGCCTTATATTTGAGGTTTTTGGGCTTTAACACAAAAATATAAAACACAACTCCCTAAACTCATTGGTGATTTGGATACCCTTTTTGAAGAGCCTAAATATTTTGTTGGTCTTGGTGTTCAAACTGTCCGTACACTATCCAAAACCTAAACTCAAAAGTATTCAACAATCCTCAAAATCAAAACCAATGCTCTATATGAGCCTATATAGAATCTCCAAGTCATTGGATTCATTCATATAATTTTCTCTTGCAAGTTATAAACATTGGTCCTCTTGTTCCCTAGTCGGGCTATGGTAGAGCTCGCCTAGGGAAAGAGTTTAAAAATCACAAACACCACTTCCATAACCCTAAAAAAAATAAAACTATTGTAAAAAAACTCCAGTTTCATTCCCCCAAGGGCTGAGTGTTTGTCACAGTGGGAACTCAAGATGGTGTCATTTTAACTATGTACACCCTATCCAGTCCAGAGACTCAGAACTAGGAACAAGAATTTATTTACCTAAACAAACTAAAACAAAAACTCAAACTCAAACCAGTGCACACAAAATAATAAAATGATGAATCCTAACTATCCACAAGGAAATATTTACTATTTCAATCCATTGGACTCAAATGGAAACCAATTTCAAGAACACGGTCAATGGACCTTAAACTGTCAAAATGCTTGGTATTGGAAATTGTGCCAAAATGGTGCTAACCTCTGTAAAATGTTTAGAAGGACCTTAAATATGTCCTTCCTCCATGTTTCAACCAATTTATCTCACCCATAACTACCTTAGGGAAGGTTTCACGCTTTTGCCCAATTGTTGTCATGCAACATTGAAAAGTTGCAAAAGTTGCTCTAGCAAATTTTTGCATCTTTTTCATTCTTGTCCACCACAATGTATTGACCCAAACCATGGGTTCCATAAGATGTTAAATGGTTTCCTAATACCTTTTAGACACAATCAACATGAAAACAATACCTTCTACCTATTTTTCCCAATTTTGGCTTACATAGCAACTCTCGACCAATCTTGGCTCAAATTGCCCAACTTTGGAAAACCACACAAATAGCTTGCAAACCTTCACAACTTTACCTAATGGAATCTTTGCTAGTCTTTATTCACTCCATGATCATGATTGGATCTCACACCAAAATTTGAGGGTTTAAAACAAGTAACCCCTAGGTGCTCCTACACCATTCTCCCCTAAAAGAAAAGAGCTTAAGTCACATCCGGTGACAGTAATGCAAGATCAATCCCTAGATTTTTGAAATCACCTTTAGGTACCCAAGTAGCTTATGATTCATGCATATGGTTCCACTTGATTAGATGGTCCATGTAGTTCTTGTGTCTAGTCTTCTTTGCAATCCTTGAATCTAACACCTTCTCTATTGTAGGCTTAGGTGGGGAAGCTAATGTCAGATCATTTTCCATCTCTGCAACATTAGGAACTTTTGCACTACTTTTAGTACTTGGACCCTTATACTGTACTAGGTCTGCTATGTTAAAAACAAGAGACAAAGCTAGGTCTATTGGTAAATCTATCTTCTATGCATTGGTGCCATATTTGGCCAAAATTTTGCAAGGACCTATTCTCCTCATTTTTAGTTTACTTGGCATTCCTTTCTGAAGTCTATCCTTGTTAAGATGGACCATGACCCAATCTCCCACTTCAAATTATATATATTTCTTCTTGATATCAACCTTGTCCTTTATCTTTTGAGTGTTCTCAATCAAAGTTTTTCTCACCTACTCATGCACTTCCTTCATGGATTGTGCAAAATCTTCAGCATGTCCACTTCTTCCTTCCATGTTTCTAAGGTCTCTAAGTTCATATACACCCCTAGGATACATTCCATAGATAATTTTAAAAGGGGACCTTCTTGTAGTCCAGTTCACTGTGTCATTATAGGCAAATTCAGCTTGAGGAATAACTAGATCCCAAGCTTGACCATATTCTTTGGTTAAACATCTGAGAAGGTTTCCAAGTGTCCTATTTACAACCTTTTGTCTACCCATCCATTTGGAGATGGTATGTAGACCCAAATGCTAAGTTAGTGCCCAACCTTTTCCATAAGGTTTTCCAAAAATGTCCCATAAACTTGGTATCTATGTTTGATACTATACTGATTGGAAGTCCATGAATTATAATGACTTCTCTAAAAAACAAATGAGCTCTATGACTGGCATCATGAGTAACTTTACAAGGAATGATATGACTCAATTGACTAAACCTATCTATAACAACATAAATGTCATCAAAACCAGTCTTTGTTTTGGGAAAACCAACAATGAAGTCCATACTTACATATTCCAAGGGCCTATTGGGAATCGGTACTTTTTGACAAAGACCAGCATTGGATGAGGTCTCTTTGGCTCTTTAACAAATTGTGCACTGCTCAACATACCAATTGCAAGTAGATAAGAATAGAAGCAAGTTGGTTTGAAGAAAGTTAATTTTCTTTGAATTTATATTCTTCCATCACAAGGATGGATCATGTGGTGCAGAGGTTGGAAAATGGGTTATTTGCCTTCAAAAAGAAAATAGCTCAACGTATGTTCTTTTCTCCTCATAAAGATGTACAAAGGAGGCATCTCCCAAATGTTTCACATAGTTTTGTTGATGGGAATCAACATAAGTTAGTTTCATCACCAAATAAGCTTTCTATTAAGGCACCATAAGCGAAGTCAGCAACAAAGCATCCTAAATCTGAAGCTAGTGATCTTGCTATTATCTTCTAGGAAAAGGAAGAAAACATAGTTGGCGACTCTCGAATTTGATTTTTGCATTCTCGAAAAGTCATTTTGATGAAAAGCAAAAATATGAAAATTACTCATTTGATGTTCAAGTGAATGAAGACGATCATGCCATGAGACATGAAAAGATGGACACACATGAAGGGCCCATTCAAGTTAAAAATAATGAATCTTCATTTCAAGGTCATAAACTTGAGCATGTTATGCATGCAAGAGTTACCCCTTAACTTGATGGGGACCTTTTCATGAACATCATAAAGGAATTTTGTTCAAATATTGAAGACATTTCTCTTATATCTAAAATTTGTAACCAACATGATGTAGAAGCAAGCAATGGGGTAACCCATTCCAATCAACAGAATGTCATGGAAGATATTTCATGTAGCAAGAAGAGTTTAGTCTATGTATGATCAATGGGATGTCCCATAAGACATCTTGCTTGGTTGGAGGTCAACGAAAAGTCAGCAATTCCACTTGTACTTGAGCTTGCAGATACTTTTGAAGAAGAAACCAAAGAAGCATGTTTAGTTCAACATGCACAGATTGGACCCATGGACTCATCTTGGGGTAGTAGTACATTTGTTCGATTTGAAGAGGAAGATGAATTTGTTCATCTTTTCCAAGGAGTGCTACATCAAAATTTGGTATCATTGCTCATGCTCCATCTATACAAAGTTGACTATCAACATGCAAGGTACTCTAAGCTATTGAAGACAAGTAACTATTGTGTTGAGCCAATGAATTCTTATATCTGACAGGTTTCATTATTGGATAGTTTAAATTAGGTAGGTTTTCTCTTTTTAATAAGTGTGCTTGCACAATTTGTGTTTGTTTTAACTAGGTTTGTTTTGTGTCATTTGCGTCATCCTTGTAATTTTTTATTGCTTAACTCTATAGCCTAATGGAATGGAAGAAGGAAATTAGAGATCTGGATTCTACATATCTTGTCATTATCAAGGATGAATAAGAGACGTTCCCTAGTCAGAGCTAGTTGTTGTCATTAAATTTGTTTTAGTGAAATTAACACAACCTCACATAAAATTAATCAATTAAAGCTCGGTTATATGCTCTAAATACATTTTGAGAATAATTTTTTTTTAAAAGCCATTTATTTACTTAACACTTCAGTCATTTCTATTTTATTTTCTTTTATTTTTTTAAAAAAAATTCATAATTTTTTTATTAATATATTACATATAATATTACGTATAAATAAAGTATAATGTAATTTTAGACAAAACTGATTATTACATGATTATTTATATATGTATTTTGTGTAAAATATTATTTTTACATCCCAAATATGTTTATCCTAAGTCTAAGTTTGGTGGTCAACTTACAAAGATCTGATGCATAAGCCTTTATCGACATTTTAGGTATATATTGCAAGTTTGATAAATTTGCAAAAGACTTTATAAAGCCCAATGCCTTTTTATAAGCTTGTATAGTATTATTTCAAAACTCGAAATGCTTGTTTATGGGTAAATTTAAGGTGAAACACAAAAGTTTTAAAGTTTTATTAACTTGCAATTGACCATGGAAAACCCAACTTCAGCTTTATCGACATTCAATATATACAGTACAAGTTTTATAAAGTTGTAATAAAATATTGCAAAATTTGAAATAAGCCTGGGCATCGTTTTTCTTTTTCTTCTCCAAATACACGCATATGCGTCTTTTTAAAAGTCTTCCAAATGCCATGTAAAATCCAAAATGATAGGTTTGAACAGAGAGATTGACGCCATTTTTGACTTGGGAGCTTACCATTTGTTGATTCAAATCTGCATATGGAGTTCTCACACCTCTTTTTCATCTATAAACTGTGATTTCTCTGTAATGGAGTGTAATTCTTCTAAACAACATCAAAATCATGTGTTTCTAGTTTTCGAGTTCATCCTTGTATTTATGCTTTCGTTTTTAGGGCACATGTTTTGGCTTTTTAACACTTGCGAGCCACATTTTTTCTACGTCTTCCAACTATATTTTTGTTCAACATACCAACTCTAAAGTCTTGTTCAATCCATGCCATTGTGTTTTTCCTGAACCAAATTTTCTCTCATGGATCCCCTTAGCACACACAACTGTCCACCCTTAAACAGGAGTCCTTATTGCAATGTGTAATTTGCATGCTCACTGTGGAAATGATTACTAAACTCTTGGTATACCTTATAGGGTTCTGTAATTGAGGGGTGGAATTGGAATTTGGGAGAGAAAACCTGGTTTTGACTCCAAATCCTTCATTTGGTTGCTTACATTGGAAAACGTGAAAACCATAATATAATTTTCATCTTTCAATTTTGCTCCAAAAACAAGGATTTGCAACTTCCACCTTTTAGGTGGAATTCATTTGAAAACCTGGTTATGGTATTTTATTGCTCTATTTTTTATTGGCTCATTTCCCAAAATTGGCTCATCTTCCTAAAACTTTCTCATCTTCCCCGTCAACCAAACAGTCCAATTTATCTTCTGGTTATGCAAAACCAGAATCTCAAAACCTTATTATGAGATAATAAGGTTTTGGGCCAAATCCATATTCCCCAAACAAACGGGCCCTAAAGTCTGCATCCTCCTTGTAGAGATCTTTGAAACTTTTGACTCCTATGCTATTCAACTGTACTTCTTGGACTATGAGTAGCCTTCTACTTAAGGCATCAACAACCTTGTTACACTGCCCTTTCTTATGCTTTATTGTAAATGTGTAAGACTGCAGATAATCTACCCATTTGATGTGTCTATGACTCAACTTGTCTTGTGAGTTAAGGAAACTCATTGCTTGATTGTCAGTGTAAACAACAAACTCTTTGGGTAATAGATAATGCCTCCATTTCCTACATACTTGAACAAGTGCATATAACTCTAGGTCATAGGATGAGTACCTTTTCTTTGCTTCATTTAGCTTCTCACTAGAAAATGTCACTGGTCTATTGTCTTGACTTAAAACTGCCCCAACTGCAATATTGCTTGCATCACACTCTATGGTGAAGAGTTTATCAAAATGAAGTAGTTCTAGTATAGGTTGTGTAGCTATCTTTTTCTTCAGAACTTCAAATCCCTTATCTACTTCTCTTGTCCATTGAAACTTATCTTTCAGACCTCCTTTGATTGTATCAAGTATAGGAGCACAAATTTCACTAAAGTTCCTTATAAATTTCCTATAGATTTGATCCAATCCGTGGAAACTCCTAACCTCACTAGTTGTCTTGAGAGTAGGCCAGCTTAGGATTGCTTCCACCTTTGATGCATCCATCTTCAAATATCCCTTTGAGACTACAAAGCCTAAATAGACAAGTTCTTGTTTCATAAACTCACATTTCTCCAAATTTATGGTTAGTTGTTCTTCATGCAACCTTTTAAGTACAATCATAAATGCTCAAGATGATCTTCTTTAGTTTTACTAAAAATTAAGATATCATCTAAGTAACCTACCACATATTTATCAATAAAATCTTTGAGGACTTCATTCATGAGCCTCATGAATGTGCTAGGGGCGTTGTTAAGTCCAAATGGCATGACAAGCCATTCATAGAGGCCTTCAGTGGTTTTGAGTGTTGTCTTCCACTCATCTCCCTCCTTGATTCTTATTTGGTGATAGCCACTTTTAAGGTATATCTTGGAGAAGTATTGTGCACCCCCTAAACAATCCATAAGGTCCTCAATTCTAGGTATAGGGAACCTATACCTAATAGTAATCATGTTGATGGATCTTGGGTCCGTACATAGCCTCCATGTTCCTCCCTTCTTGGGTGCTAATACTATTGGAACTACACATGGGCTAGTACTCTTCCTTATCAGTCCATTGTCAAGAAGCTCTTGAATTTGTTTGGCCACTTATTTGTTTTGCTCAAGACTCATCTTGTAAGGAGCCTTATTACGAAAGGATGCCCCTAGAATGAGATCTATTTGATGACTTATTCTCTCTATGGTGGTAAAGTAGCAAGGGTTCCATCACTTATGATGTCCTTGAACTGATCTAGCAAGGTTCGCACCTCTGTCGGAATGCCCACTATCTTATCTTTCTCCTCTTTTGGTTTCACAATCAATGCCAACCCAACTCCTTTTCATTCTTTGAGAGTGTCTAAGAACTCCTTTTCACCAGCTAGAAACACATTAGGGCCACTAGATTTACCCTCTTCTTTGTCTCCTATAGGCTGTATTTTATAGGTGACTCCATCTGATGCAGAGGCTAGTAGTATATAACCATTTCTTCATAGTTTTATGCTTCTTTCCTTATTTGCTTGATAGCACCTATCTCATTCTTCAATCATTGATCACTCTTGGACCCATCCCACTCCATAGACCTATCAAAGGTCAAATTGAATCACCTTATACTCCACTAGATTCCGCATCTTGGTTCTCCTTCACTTCTTCATCCTCAAACCAGTCACTCATACTTCATGCTCCATATAAGTGCACCCCTCAACCAATAGGGTTCATCAACCAAACTCATGGACCTTGTTTACAAGGTGATCCTAACTCCCTAAGGATCCCAACATACTTCATTTATCCTCACACCAACATCTAAACTCCTTCTTGCAAGCATTATGTCCCTCTTCTCCAAACTGCCCAGTTTGGCACAGTCCTACTAGTACAATAGAGACAATTTTTAAATTTTTTCCCAAAATTGTTCCAAAAAACTTTGAAAACACATTGCACATTAAAATACACTTTTCTAAGCTAGGTAACATATCCCAAAACCAACCCCTTGTGTTTTGACCAACCTTCTCAAATTTGACACTGTCCGAACTAGGAGGGTTAATTTGGCTCATTTTACAAAGAAACCCCTATTAGTTCTTCACCCTAGACCTTGAGACTTTCAACAGAGTTACCAAATGATCCCAAACCATGGATTCTACAACTAATTTGGTCTTCAAACCTCTCCATATGTAAAATCCATTATTTTCTCCTCTAAAACCTCTATAATCTAGGGCTTGGTCAATGCATGACCTCCCAATGCTATACTCTTAAATAAATGGATGATTCACCATCCTTAGGCCATATCTAAGTGGATTCAACCACAAAATCTACAAAGTCATTATCCATTTCCAAGCAACAACATCTACAAAAAGTGGATGGATCTCCACATTTACATCCTAAAAGAGGATAAACCCTCTGCCTGTTACAAACCAATCACTTATAAATACACACCAGTCACTTATAAATACACAAAGCCAATGTCAAGACTATCAAAATGAATCAAATAAGATGAAATTTTTGTATCTTTATCATGCACAAGTGTTTATCTCAATGATAAATTCCAGGACTCTGAGAAAATGAAAGAAATCAATAATTTTATTGCAAAATGAGATATAGTCGATACATTCTGAAACTCCTCCTAACTCATGTGCTCTCTTGCCTTCTAAGGCTTACATAGAGATATAATAAATCCTATAACTTATCCCAACCGATTGGGATCCTAAACATACAAGAATATCTATTTTAAGTCTTTTCCCTCCATTTGGAATCTAACTGTTACATTCAAATCTTTAAACACTTAAAACTTGTCTAATTGACTCTTTATAAACTAGGACTTCAAAATTTGTCCATGTAGGACTTTGACATAACATTAAATTCACTATTCTACTCTAAGACTTAACCTTGAGCCTTCTAGACCTCCTATGCCGTCCAACTCCTATTACATCAACTCATGCCTTTATAGATTTAGGCTTATTACATTGCATTCCATCAAATTACAAAATTTACTACAAGTCAAATTACATTCATGTTTTGATGTTTTAGATCATGTTCAATATTCATGAGTCATCCAAGTGACTCTCTTTCCATGTCTTTGTCAGGGTGCCCTGCACCACCATCTTTTTGGAAGGAGTATGCATTCTTTTTCCCATGATAGACTACTTTTCTATCATATTTTCATGGCCTACCCAATAGTAGGTGGCATGCATCAATTGGCAAGATGTCACACAAAATATTGTCTTTATATCCTCCTATGGTGAACTCCACCCAATTCTACTCGTTGACCAAAACATGTTGCCCTTTGTTGAGCCAAGTAACCCTATAAGGATTACTATGCTCAGTTTCTCTGCAATTTCAACTTGTTTACTACCTCTTCTGATACTATGTTATCTATGGACCCTGAATCCACAACAACCTTGCAAACTTTACCCATCATTTTGCAATTTATCCTAAACAAGGATCTCCTTTGGATTGGCTCCTCCTTCACCAGTTCTTTTATCAAGACTCTCCTAATCATAACGTTCTCTCCAACCTATGAGTCTAAACTCACCTTTGGTGATTTAACACTTGTAGTTTCCCCTTGTACATAGTTTACTATCCTATCCACTCCTTGGGATGAAGAAGACTTCTCAAGGAATACATAGGCAAGGTGTCCAACTTGATGGAATTGTAGCACTTCATGGTGAAGAAGTAGGATCCTCTTCCTGATCCTCCAGACCTACCTCTACTGTTGCTTCTAGAACCCCTTCCTCTATAGCTACCTCTACTACTGGAATCCCCACTTTTCTCTGCCAACTTGGATTCCCCTTGGGATCTTTGGTCTATACTTATTCCACCAAAATTTCCTCTCTGACCTTTTTTATCTCTTCCTCTGCCTCTACTCCTGTTACCTTGCTCATACTTCTTTTTACTTTTCTCTTCTACCTTAAGTGCCAATTGATAACACTTGTGGATCATAGTAGGACTCAAAAAACTAATCTATTCTTCGATACTCTACTTTAACCCATTCAAGTATCTTTTTACTTTGATACTTTCATCTTCTATCACATTGGATCTCAGTCACAAATTTTTGAATTCCTTTGTATAGGTGCTCACATCTAGTTCTTTTTGTCTCAAGTTTTGTCTCTTCCTATGGAGTTGAATTTCATAGTCTTCAGGGATGTATGTTTCTTTGATCTTGGCAATCATGCCCTTCCAAGTGGAGATGAAATTCTTACCTTCCTTTTGTTTCTCAACTTGGACAAACTTCCACCATGTCAAAGAATCAACTCTCAATCTTTCCTTGGCCACCTTAACATTTTGTGCTTAACTCGCACCTTCATATTCAAAATGGTTCTCAAGTCCTTCAATCCATTCCATAACTAGGTTGGGCTCCATCTTTCCACTAAAAGAGGTATTCCTTCTAATGATTTTCTACTCATAGCCTTGAGGGCTTTGAGAAAGGGTTCTTCTTGGATGACATGGTCTGGATCAGGGATCCCATCTTCCACTGCCATTGTTTTACCCTTCTCTTCTATCTTCTCATTGACTTTTCCAGTCTTCACTTCTACTTCACCTAGCTTGAACTCTAGTTGATCTAATCTCTCTCTAAGCAACCTGTTTTCCTCTTCTTGATCTTCTACCTTCTTGGCCAACTCTACATTGGTCACCATCATGGATTATCCAACCAATTCAATATAAAACATTCCACTCATAGTAGCCCAAATGTTTAGGCTCTGATACCACTTCGATAGGGAGGCTCTCCTAAGAACTACTCCTAGTTCTTGACCAAGTATCTTCCAAGACTTCTTAGGATTTTTTCTCTCTCTTATAACCCTACCACTTTAGGAGGTCTCAATACTCTTTCCTCCAACTCATCTAGAGCACCACTACCAATTCAAGATGCTTACACTTCCATACTTCTTGTTGAACTCTCCAAGGTGAATTCATCTATCAACCTTCTATCCCTTTCACAATCACCTTGCAGGAGTCTAGGGCTTTAAAATTATTCAATTCATTCACCAAACATTCCTTGTTAGATCTTGAAGTCATTTTCTCATCACTTCCAAGATTCCTAGTTTTTAGGCTTACTAGGCCCAATAGGTCTCTAGTAGCCCTATTTTTGAGGTTTTTGGAGTTTAACATAAAAATATCACACACAACTCCTTGAAATTATTGGTAATCTGGATACCCTTTTCGAAGACCCTAAATATTTTGTTGGTCTTGGTGTTCAAACTGTTTGTACACTATGCAAACTCTAATTGGGCTATTTTGCAAGGAAACAAGCATGTCTCCAATATCTTGAGTCAAAATCTACTCAAAAGGATTCAAAAATCTTCCAAATCAAAACCAAGGCTTTGTATAAACTTATATATCATCTCTAAGTTATTGGATTCATTCATCCAATTTTCTCTTGCAAGTTACAAACATTGATCCTCTTGTTCTCTAGTCGGGCTATGGCAGAGCTCGCCTAGGGAAAGAGTTTAAAAATCACAAATACCACTTCCAGAACCCTAACAAAAAGAAAAATACTATACAAAGACTCCATTTTTATTCCCCCAAGGGTCCAGTTTTTTCCATGGTGGGAACACAAGATGGAGCCATTTTAACTACGTACACCATATCTCGTCTAGAGACTCAAAACTAGGAACATAATTTATTTACCTAAAAAAACTAAAAAAAAAATCAAACCAGTGCACACAAAAAAATAAAATGATGAATCCTAACTATCCACAAGGAAAGATTTATTATTTCAATCCATTGGACTCGAATGGAAACCAATTTCAAGAACACAGTCAATGGACCTTAAGTTGTCAAAATGTTTGGTATTGGAAATCATGCCAAAATAGTGCTAAAATCCGTACAATGTTCAAAAGGACCTTAAATATGTCCATCCTCCATGTTTCAACAAATTTCTTTGACCCATAACTACCTTAGGGCATGTGTCATCCTTTTGCCCAAATGTTGTCATGCAACATTGAAAAGTTGCAAAAGTTGCTCTAGCAAAATTTTGCATCTTTTTCATTATTGTCCACCACAATGTATTGACCCATACCATGGGTTCTAAGAGATGTTAAATGGTTTCCTAACACCTTTTAGACGTAATAAACATGAAAAAAATATCTTCTACCTATTTTGCCCAATTTTGGCTTACATAGCAACTCTTGGCCAATCTTGGCTCAAATTGCCCAACTTTGGAAAACCACACAAATAGCTTGCAAACCTTCACAACTTTAACTAATGGAATCTTGGCTATTCTTTATTCACTCCATGATACTGATTGGATCTCACACCAAAATTTGAGGGTTTAAAACAAGTAACCCCTAGGTGCTCCTGCACTAGATTCACAAATATCTTTCAAACAACACTAAAATTATATAAAAATAGACTTGTTTCTATGATAATATGAATAGCCCCTTGGTTGACGTAAGAGAAAATGATAAGATACCAATTTTATTCCTATTGGAATAGTTATAGAAACCAAAAGTCTCCTACACCTATTCCAAGAGATAAAATGACAATTTTGGGTATACAATAAAGCTCAAAGTCTATAATCGTACACCGTCTAAATTCTATAAAGTTACTTAAAATAGAGGCACAAAGTCACTCATCTCCAAGTATCTTAAAGCCACTCTAAATTATATTAACCCGCCTCTACCCGCCTCTATTGTAACACAAAGTATACAAAAGACACCAATTAATTACTCAAAAGATTATGATAGCAGAAATGATGCAACTCAATGAATTAAAGATTTAATTATCTATGGAACATAAGAATACATAAACAATCCACAAGCCTTTCAACACAAAGTTTGAGAAAACTTGTTCTTTCTATTCACTTTGAAACTTTTGCACAATGAAACTCAAAGTTTTCACTTCACAAGAATCTTTAGCATAGTCTACTTGCATAAAAAAAGATGATTTTTACAATGAGCACCCTCCTTTATTTATAGGTGAGGGGATGAGAGAAAAAGTGGGAGAAACCCAACCAATCAAGACTTATTCAACAACTAACTACCTACTATTGACTTATTCAACATTGTAAGTCCTGATGTCCTACAATGTGATTACATGTTATGACTTTGCAAGTGATACTATCACATGCAATTAAATCTTATTTTTACATTAAATATAATCTATTGAAATAAAAATTACAAATATATAATAAAAATTATTCTAATTGTTTGACAAGAAACAATACCTATTTACATCATCCTTTTTCAGTTTTCATTCTACTACAAGATGCTCCATGATTTTAATGTGCTCAGGTTTTGTGGTAGCAACTTGAACTAGAATATGAACCTACATCCTCGATTATTTTGCATCAAAATGGTAGTTATTGGGAAAACATCTTTTCATGTTTCATGACCATTTCTATCTTGAAAGAATTGTATGTTCTCCATCACTCATGTCATTCATTTACCCCTTGTATGGCTTTGCCATGATGTTTTTCCTTGCACCAAGCTCCAACCATGAAATCTACTTGCAAAATGAGGCCCATGAAGGAATTTTAGATTTTTTGATGGGCACTATAGGTAGATAAATCATATGCATTTGGGGAAGTGATTTCATTTACAATTGGGTTTTAAAATCCTGATTGCAAGTAGGGTAAGACTTATTCTTGCTTGAGAAACACTTGCAATCAGGTTTTAGAATCCCAATTGCAAGTAGGGAAATAACTTGGCTTTTTATTTGAAAGTTGGTCTTGAAATAGGGTTTTAGAACCCCAATTGAAAGTGGGGAAGAACACATGACTTTTTTTTTGTGTTGTGGTAGAAATTTGCAATGATGTTTTCAAAACTCGAGTTGACTATATCAAGCTCAATTTTGAATCTTAAAACTTTAGCTACAAGTTAGGAAAAATATATGTATACTTCTTAAATGGACAAAGAAAGAGTATAAGTCAGATCTTAGAGATAACCTAACAAGTAAATTACATACGTTTGTGCCTTGTAATGAGGAACTTGTAACATGATCCTCAAAACCTGAAACAACTAAAATGATGCACACAAAAGACCTTCAAAATGCATTTGCAGACTTACTTGCTAGAATTTTTACATGGTTTGGAAACTTGTTATTGGGGCATAGTAGATCATAATATCCTTTTCACAAAGACAAAGCTTTGAATTGTTGGTCACTATTTTAATAGTGAACATCACTTTTGATGCTCTTCAAAACTTCATGAGCAATCCCTTCCATAGTTTCTTAGTTAGATAACGTGTCTAAGTCATTAAGCTTCTAAATCATGGTCCATGTTTTCATACTTATGAAAGACTTTTGACAATCCTTAAATTATTCTTTATAACTGTCTATAGCCTATTGGAATTCTATTGAGCATGTCATATTTTGGTGTTTATGTGTGATGAAATTTAATGTTTTGTCATTGATGTCAACACAAAAATTGTTGTTGCAGACAATGTGTTCAGTATTTTCAGTGAAGAAGATTTTGGTTGGTGCATTGAAGATCTTGTGTTGCGATCATAAGGTATGTTTAGATATGTCTGTATTTTGTCTACATAGGTTTGCAGAATTTTGGGTGACAATTTGAGTGAAGTATGATCGATTTGCTAGTTACTGGTGTTACAGTGTTCTTGTGTGCAGTAGATGAGTATTTGGTTTGGTATGTATTGAATTTGATGTTTCAAAGGTTTTGAAGTTGGTATTTACATTTTTCCTTATCATTGTGTCCACAACTTATGTTGTTCATGATCCATAGTACAAGTTACCTTTTATTTTGATAGAGTTCAATATTTCAGTATTCTTGTTGATCAATGTTGAAGCTGAGCTTGGATTTTGAGTTGGAATTAGTGTGAAAGTTCTGAGGATATTCGTGTTACTTTTTGGTGTACTTGTATCTTGTGATGATCATGTTGTTGGTCCGCATTGATTGAGGAGATGAGATTTGATGTTTTGGTGACGTGTTGGCATTTCCTCATTTAGGTCCTAGCCGACTGGGTGAAGTAACATGTTGTGATTCTTAGAGGTGATTTGGTAAAGTTGTAGCGTGTTCGAGGATAATGTTTTGGATCCTATCTAAGTCTTGGCTGATTTTATTTGGATCACTTTGCGATTTGAGCATAATGTTTATGTCTTTTATTGTAATAGGTTTTAGTCAATCGAGTTGATGCTTTTGTAATGGGTATAAATGAGAGATCTTTTAGTATTTTGTCATGAGCCCTAATCAGTGTATGGAATACAAATATATTCCTAAATACATACTAATTAATATAGTGTTAATTAATATTACTAATTAAATAATATGATATTAATCACTAATATTGATGTTAATCAATATTATTATATTAATATTAATAAGTATACGAATGATATGTCAATATAATATTATTAATCAATATATGATTGATCAATATAATAACAATAACTAATCAATTAATAATTAATATTAATATTAATTAATCATTATAATTTATTAATCAATGTCATTAATCAATATATAATTAATATTCAATTATTAACCAATATTCAAAGTATTATGAATATATGTACCATTATAGACATGTTGATTGTGTACCATCAATAATAATTAATCAATTGATAGTTAAACTATGACATTAATTAATAATGTATTATTAAGAATATTATTAATCAATATTAATATTAAACCATATTGATACTAATATAATCATTTAATCAATGTATAATTAATATTAATATTAATATTGATAATATCTAACAATATATATATTTAATAACGTAATATAAAATTTAATATTATCCATATTACTAATATTATCCATGTTAATAATATTAGCCATATTTGATCTACTTCAATAATAATAGATTCCAAATGGACGATAAGTAAAAACAAGATAAGATAATACATGTTTTCAATTATGAGTCGGCGGTTGATAACAATAAACAATAATATTAATGGCTGGCGATTAATATTAATAACCGACGATAATAAAACGATACTAATCAAACCTGCCAAATGAGGGGTTGTGACCCATGATACAAGCGGTATACATAATATGCTTCGAAATCGAAAGAAAGAAAAAGAGGAGGGGGAAGCAGGTTCATATATATTTAGAATAGTCGCAGACAAACAAGGAAAGACATCAATCCACCCATATGTGGAAACAAGACGACAGGGATATACAAGGAAGAGGAAAACGTGAATGAAGATATTAAATCACCAGTCTGACAGAGGAGATATTATCGCACCGAATATATGCGACACTTTCAGTACGTGACAAACAAACACTCGATCAGGGTATGCAGTTAAGTATCAACGTAATTTCCTATTGCAGAGCCTATCCTTATGGATAAGAACGAACAGGAATGCCAGAGCGAAAATAAGAATCTTGAAATAAGGAAATATGAAGAGCAATATTGCTAAAAGGATAGTCATTAGATTATTGCACAGTTCAGACTGTATATCAGAGAAGGCATCCATTTAAGTGCAAGTAGGTACAATCAGCATCGCACCAGTGAATAGGAAATAACCAAAGAAATAACACATTAGTAGACGAACTTATTCCTAGCGCAGTCCATTCACAATCACACCTGCAGATAGAAGGTGGAGTCATATGTATTGGAGAAGAATAAATCAGAGATGTACTAGATGGAATCCAATCAACGTCTCCCTTAGACATTTAGCAGTGGAACTCCTCAAACATTTTCTTCTTATTCACACTAAATCAAACTATCAAGAAGCAATAAGATATTCATATTGAACCAACAAAACAGAGATCAAGAGTTGGACCCATGCAAATCTGCATCATTCAACTAAGCCATCTCATTTGTGACAAACTAAACAATGAAGTGCAAGTTAAAGGGAAAAAAAAAGAAGTCTTTATGATTGAATCTAGTATATCAATGCCCAAAACTTAGAGGACCAGTTTGGGATCATTACATATTCGAGGATAGTGAAATAGACATATGTGTGAAGGTGATATATTGGTATTTGTATTATACATTAGAGGTTGAAATTGTACTTCATTGGAACTATATCGACATTGAGGATGCTATCAGTCAATTCGGTTGTAATGGATTGTATGTCCACATTGTTGTAATCAAAGTTAGATCGGTGAACCTCACTAAGGGCCAGATTAACGAGTGTACTGTGAGCAGTGAGCTCTAGGGAGTGGTCTTGTGAATGCATGTGCATTCCCTTTGTTTCTTTTCACTTGCTCTTAACCATGCAATACTTTTAACAGAGTACATCTATCTAGTGGGTATCATTCCCATCGAGGTTTTTCCCTTAAAATGGTTTCCTTGAAAACAAAAATTTGGTGTTATGTCTTATGTGTTGAGGATCTTGGTTCACTATTTATCTGTCAAATCATTAATTGATTTAAGTGATTTTAAGTTTACTAGTTGGGTACACAACTGATTCACCCCTCCCCTTGCCCCTTGCCCCTTGCCCGCGCCCCCCCCCGCCTTCCCACTCTTAGTTGTGATTGCCTCCTTTTGGGCCGAACATAGCCCTATAACATCATACTACTACCACTTGAATATGTTTGTTTCTTACTATTATTTCTACTTTGTAAGTTCTTATTACTGTGTACCCTCTACTTTTGTCAACTAGATTTACTCATCTATCATGATTGTCATAACCTTTTGTTGATGATCTTCTACATGCAAAATGTTGCCTTTTAGCATTGGTATACCATATGGCTACCATAGTTGTTTTGTTTATTAACACCTAAAAAATATATCTTTATACTGCTGCACCCAAAACTCCTTTTACATTTAGATCTTGGAACCATAACCGCATCATTAAGGTCAATAGATATTGTAACTCCATTTCTTATAGTAATTTTTAATGCCATAAGAATATATGTGATTTTCTTTACATCCATACTCAACTTTCTCTATGAATTGTCATCCTTTCCTTATCATTATCATTATCTTTCATCTCTTTTGTTGACTTTTGATCTTGAGGACTCCCATCTTCTCTTCATCTTTGTTCTATCTACTTTGATTGAAAACCCTCTCCAACATGGTGATATAAGAGAAAAAAGACTTGAGCATAAAACAAACCCTAAACAACAAAGAAGTGAAAATACCTAGTTCAAAATGCGTAGGCCATTTTAATATCAATTAAAAAATAAAACTTAAAAGAAACCATGAAATAAAGAAGAAAACTCAAACAAAAACATATTTGGAAGACGTGGAAAAAACGTGGCTCGCAAGTGTTAAAAAGCCAAAACATGTGCCCTAAAATGGAAGCATAAATGCAAGGATAAACTCAAAAACTAGAAACACGAGATTTTGATGTTGTTTAAAAGAATTACACACCATTTTGCATCAAAGACCTCACTGTAAGTGCTAATTCCAATGACATGTGAGCTCCGATAGATAAATCACATTTTATAGATGAAAAAGAGGTGTGAGAACTTCATAGGCATATATTTGAATCAACAATGGTACATTCCCAAGTCAAAAATGATGCCAATCACTCTGTTTGAACCTATAATTTTGGATTTTACATGGCATTTGGCAGACTTTTGTACGTATTAGACTTTTGATGCTCTTCAGAACTTCATGAGCAATCCCCTCCATAGTTTTTTAGCTAGATAACTTGTCTAAGTCACTAAGCTTCTAAATCATTGTCCATGTTTTGATGCTTATGAAAGACTTATGACAGTCCTTTTATTCTTTATAACTACCTATATCATGTTGGAAGTTTGTTGAGTATGTTAGAGTTTGGTGTTTGCGTGTGATGACATTTAATGTTTTGTCATTGATGTCAACATACAAATTATTGTTGCAGACAACGTGTTTAATATGTTTAGTGAAGAATATTTTGGTTTCCACATTGAAGATCTTGTGTTGCGATCATAAGGTATGGTTTAGATATGTCTGTAGTTGGTCTATAAAGATTTGCGTAAGTTTGGGTGATAGTTTGAGCAAAGTATGATCGATTTGCTGGTTACTAGTGCTACAGTGTTCCTGTGTGTAGAAGATGAGTATTTGGTTTGTTATGTTTTGAATTTGATGTTTTAGAGGTTGTGAAGCTGGTATTTACATTATTCCTTATCATTGTGTTTGCAACTAGTGTTATTCATGATTTAGAGTATGACAAGCTATCTTTTGTTATGACAGAGTTCGTTATTTTAGTATTCCTGTTGATCATTGTTGGAGATGAGTTTGGATTTTGAGTTGGAATTGATGCGAAGGTTATGAGGATATTCATGTTTCTTGTTGGTGGTCTTGGATCTTGTGATGATTGTGTTGTTGGTCTGCATTGATTATGGAGATCGGATTTGCTATTTTGGTGACGTGTTGGTGTTTCCTCATTTAGGTCCTAGTCATCTAGGTGAAGTAACATGCTGTGATTCTTGGAGGTGATTTGGCGAAGTTGTAGTGTGTTCAATGATAATGTTTTGGATCCTATCTAAGTCTTGGTCAACTTGATTTGGATCACTTTGTGATTTGAGCATAATGTTTATGTCTTTTATTGTAATAGGTTTTAGACGACCTAGTTGATGCTTTTGTAATGGGTATAAATGAGAGATCTTTTAATAGTTGAGGATAGTGAAAGAGATATATGTGTGAAGGTGATATATTTGTATTTGTATTCTTCATTAGAGGCTGGAATTGTACTTCATTGGAACTATATCGACATTGAGGATACTATCAATCAGTTCGATTGTATTGGATTGTATGTCCACCCTGTTGTAATCAAAGCTAGATCGGTGAACCTTATTGAGGGTCATATCAGTGATTGTATTGTGAGCAGTGAGCTCTAGGCAGTGGGCCTATGAATGCATGCCAATTCCCTTTTGTTATTTTATTTTCTCTTAGTTGAGCAGTACTTTTAACAAAGTACATCTATCTAGTGGGTATCAATCCCAACAGGATTTTTCCCTTAACAAGGTTTCCTCGAGAATAAAAATTTGGTGTTCTGTGTTATGTGTTGAGTATCTTGGCTCATTATTTATCTTTCAGATCATTAATTGGTTTAAGTGATTTTAAGTTTACTATTTGGGTACACAACTGATTCACTCCCCCCCCCCCCCCCCAGTTGTGCTTGCCTCCTTGTGGGCCTAACATAGCCCTGTAACATCATACAACTACCACTTGAATATGTTTATTTCAACTGTTATTACTACTTCGTAAGTTCTTATTACCTTGCACCCTTTGCCTTTGACAACTAGATTTAGTCATCTATCATGACTATCATAACCTTTTGTTGATGATCTTCTACATGCAAAATATTGCCTTTTAGCATTGGCATACCATATGACTACCATAAATGTTTTTGTTTATTAACACCTAAAACAAAGATCTTTATACTGTTGCACCCAAAACTCCTTTTACATTTAGATCTTGAAACGATAATTTCATCATTAAGGTCAATCAATATTGTAGCTCCATTTCTTATAATAATTTTTAATGCCATAAGAATATCTCTGATTTTCTTTACATCCATACTCAACTTTCTCTATGAATTGTCATCGTTTCCTCATCATTATCTTTCATTTCTTTTGTTGACCTTTGATATTGAGGACCGCCATCTTGTCTTCATCTTCGTTCTATCTACTTTCATTGAAAACCGTCTCCAACATGGTGACCTAAGAGAAAAAAGACGTGAGCATAAAACAAACCCTAAACAACAAAGAACTGAAAATACCTAGTTCCAAATGCGTAGGTCTTTTTTAATATCAATTAAATTAAAAAATAATACTTAAAAGAAACCATGAAATAAAGAAGAAAACTCAAACAAAAACATAGTTGGAAGACAGTGGAAAAAACGTGGCTGCCAAAACATGTGCCCTAAAAACGGAAGCATAAATGCAAGGATGAACTCGAAAACTAGAAACACGGGATTTTGATGCTGATTAGAAGAATTACACTCCATTTTTCATCAAAGACCTCACTGTTTATAGATGAAAAAGAGGTGTGAGAACTTCATTTGCAGATTTGAATCAACAAATGGGAAGTTCCCAAGTCAAAAATGACGTCAATCTCTCTGGTCGAACCTATGATTTTGGATTTTACATGGCATTTGGAAGACTTTTGTATGTATTAGAACTTGTAAAAAGACCAGATGCAGACGCATATGCTTGTATTTGAAGAAGAAAAAGAAAAAGGATGCCCGGGCTTATTTCGAATTTTGCAATGTTTTATTACAACTTTATAAAACTTGTATTATATATATTGAATGCCGATAAAGCCCAAGTTTGGTTTTCCATGGTCAATTGCAAGTTAATAAAACTTTAAAACTTTTGTGTTTCACCTTGAATTTACCCATAAACAAGCATTTCAAGTTTTGAAATATACTACACAAGCTTATAAAAGGCATTGAGATTTTTTGCAAATTTATCAAACTTGCAATATATACCTTAAATGTCGATGAAGGCTTATGCGTCAGATCTTGGTAATTTGACTACCAAACTTAGACTTATGATAAATATATTCGAGAATAACATTTTACACAAAATACATCTATAAATAAGGATGCAAAGTGTCAAAGTTTCTCTCGAAGTTAAATGTAATTTGTTAAAAGATAATTAGTAAGAAACTATAACAATTGAAGTGTAACTTTTATATATAAAATATGAATTATAGTGACAAATGTTGCAACATGACATTAATAAACTAATATTTTATTTTAATTAGAGTAGATGTGAATGAACAACAATATGTAACATATGTAGTCTTAATATTTACTTGAAGGTAAACTATAGTAGAGTAATTTTAAGAAAATGTGTCACTATGGAGCTGATATAATAGATATGAAATATGAATGTTCGTTTGTTTGAATGCCACTTATCTCTGTTACAACCACTATCAGTTGTAACTTGATGCAGTAATTAATAGTTTTTGAAATATATATATGTGTGTGTGTGTGTGTGTGTGTGTGTGTGTGTGTGTGTGTGTGTGTGTGAATTATGTTTTTAGTGTTGTTGGTACTTGCAAATGTGCCCAAAGATTGGCTTTCCTACGTCGACAAACTTTCAAAAAAAAAATTCCACATGGTTTTTGAGATTGTCAACAATAAAGTAAAAATAGATGAACAAGGTCTTGTATCTATAACCAAAAACTAGAGTAATATGTAGAGAATAGTATATGTCAAATGAAATGAACTTTGACATGTGAATTCTTATGACCAATTGACTTGAAATTTCAAGCTACATAAACCAAGTGAACACTACGTGCATCCAAGGCATGTGTAAGAACAAACTCACAATCACAAAAATAATTCAATGAAATTCATTATTATAGCTACCAAATATTGGAGACAATATCCTCTCAAATCTATTGCATCATATTTGCTTTGTATAAATCATACAACAATAACCTAGGTGAAAAGACATGATTTTAATAGAGTGTATAATTAGTAAAAATGTATGACATAGGCAACAACGATAGCATTTAATATTCTTGTCATTCAAAAATTTTAATATTAATGACATTTGCACAAAAATATTTAATTTTTTTTTGGAAAAAATAAATTTTGCACTAACTGGTCCATATTAGAGAGCTTTGGAAATTACCCAATAGAATTCATAATTATAGTTACCAAATATTCAAGACAATATCCTCTCAAATCTCTTGCATATTTTCTTTGAATAAATTTGATGGAGACTTGCACTTAATGCCACCTTATTGTTGAAAGCAAATTCATCTTGTGAAAGGCATATGGATAGTTAATTTTTAATTGAAGACCTCACATTTGACATTTGATGTGATGCAAGGAATTGAGTAGATTAAAAATGCAATTGGAATTTAAAGAAATTTGATTTTTGCACTAACTATTTGCTATATGGACCAATAAAATTGTAGAAAAATGATATTTGTATAATTATTTAAAATAAGAAATAAATATAAACTATAGACTTTTTGGTCAAGTTTTTTAATTCAATACTATGATTGGTTCAACTAATAGAATTTTTTTTTGCATGAATGCATAAGTATTCCTAACTAATAATTATGTAATAATAAGTTTTGTCTAAAACTACATTACACTTTTATTTATATGTAATATTATATGTAATATATTAATAAAACTTTAATGAAAAAAATAAAAATAAAATAGAAATGAAAATTATTCACAAAATGTACTTAGAGCATATAACCAAGTTTTAATTGATTAAATGTTTTTGTGGGGTTGTGTTAATTTCACTAAAACAAAATTAATGACAACAACTGGCTCTGACTAGGGAACGTCTCTTGTTCATCCTTGAAAATGATGAGAGATGTAGAATCCAGATCTCTATGTGCCTTCTTCCATTCCATTAGGCTATAGAGTTAGACAACAAAAAATGACAAGGATGGTGCAACTAACGCAAAGAAAACCTAGTTAGAACAAACACAAATTGTGCAAGCACACTTATTGAAAAGAGAAAACCTACCTAATTTAAACTATCCAACAATGAAACATGTTAGATAAAAGCATTCACCGACTCAACACAATAGTACTTTTATTCAATAGCTTAGAGTACCTTGCATGTTGATAGACAACTTTGTATAGATGGAGCATAAGCAATTATACCAAATTTTGATGTAGCACTCCTTGGAAAAGATGAACAAATTCATCTTCCTCTTCAAATCTAGAACAAATGTACTACTACCCCAAGATGAGTCCATGGGTCTAATCTACTCCTGCTAAAATAAACATGCTTCTTTGGTTTCTTCTTCAAAAGTATCTACATACTTAGGTACAAGTGGAACTGCTAACTTTTCGTTGACCTCCAACCAAGCAAGATGTCTTATGGGACATACCCTTGATCGTACAAAGACTGAATTCTTCTTGCCACATGAAATCTCTATCATGACATTTTTTTGATCGGAATGGGTTATCCCATTGCTTGCTTCTACATCATGTTGGTTACAAATTTCAGACATAAGAGACTTATCTTCAATATTTGAACAAAATTACTTTATGATGTTCATGAAAAGGTCCTCTTCAAGTTCTAGGGTAACTCTTTCATGCATAACATGCTTGAGTTTATGACCTTGAAATGAAGATTCATTATTTTTAGCTTGAATGGGCCCTTCATGTGTGTCCATCTTTTCATGTCTCATGACATGATCCTCTTCATTCACTTGAACATCAAATGAGTAATTTTCATCTTTCTATTTTTCATCAACGACTTTCTAATAATGCAAAAACTAGATTTGAGAGTCACCAACTATGTTTGCTTCCTTTTCCTAGAAGATAATTTAGCAAGATCACTAGCTTCAGATTCATGATGCTTTGTTGTTGTCTTTGCTTATGGTGCCTTAATAGCAAGATTCTTTGGTGATGAAACTAACTTATGTTGATTCCCATCAGTAAAACTATGAGCAACATTTGGGAGAGGCCTCCTTTGTACATCCTTATGAGGAGAAAAGAACATACCTTGAGCTATTTTATTTTTGAGGGCAAGTAAACCATTTGCCAACCTCTCCACTGTAGGATACATCCTTGTGATGGAAGAATATGAATTCAAAGAAAAAAAACTTTCTTCAAACCAACTTGCTTCTATTCTTATCTTCCCGAAAAGAATGAGATCGTCCTCAAATCCAATTTCCAAAGTTTGTGCAGCTGCAAGAGTAGCTGGGACTGCTCTTCTTAACAAAAAGATGACTTTAGGAATTTGAGTGTCAACAAAGAAACCCTTCAAATTTGCAGCTATAGGTTGAGCAATAACTAGTATTCTTCATGTCAACTTGTTGAAATGAGCAAAAAATTCACACATAAGTACATGAGGTTCCTTCTTCAACTAGGTGATTTGGGCCAATAGGGCATGAGTATCTTCAAGAGGCTTGAACCTTTATTCAATCTTGGCTCTCTAAGTAGCCCAGTTTGTGATAGCCCGTGGTGCAAGATGGTAAAACTAGTCAGCAACCATACCTTGGAGAGTTTCCACAAATAGCCTCACAGACATGTCCTCATGTTCAACACCATGAACACCACATGCAATGTAAAAAGAAACAACTTGTTTGTTAGGATGTTTTTTTCCATCACCAAAGAACTTGGGAAAATTATTTCATGAGCTATCAGGAAGAGCATGTAGAGGTAGAGAAGATTCAATGGACCAAAAGCGTTTCCCCAAGGACCTTGGGAAATCATTTACATGTCCTTGGTAAAAGCTTGAAAAACTACAAGAAAATAAGAATACATTGAATAGGACACATGTATACTTCAAACGAAAGCATGAGGCTTCAAATGCTTATCATGTCCCCAAGGGAGTTGCCAAAAAAAAGGGAAAAAAAAAGAAATAGAAATGACTAAAGTGTTAAGTAAATAAATGGCTTTCAAAAAAAAATTATTCACAAAATATACTTAGAGTATATAACTAAGCTTTAATTGATTAAAAACATTTGTGGGGTTGTGTTAATTTCACTAAAACAAAATTAAGAATTTGCTTAAATAAATAACTAAAGTATGATTTTGAAACATGCAACCTAGAAGGTCTGACATAATGATGATGGGACGTGACAAGATGTGGAGGAATGATGGATGAGATTGTTGGATTCACATGATCCCACCTCTTGTGTTATGTGCCCCATTTTTACAGGTTTGTGTGGACGACAATTCTCATTCTTTTATACCGCTACTCGTGTTTCCGTGTTTTTTCATGTTTATTGTTATTTGGTGTACATTTTGTGGTTTTAATGTTGCCCTAGTTTCCTTTTGCAATTCATGGTTTGGCTCGCATATGTGTGCTTTTATAATTCTTAGACGTGTGTCATCTAGGGCTTAGCTCATTTGAGTCTCAGTTATTTTCTCTAAATGGTCGTATCGGGGAGTAATGATGGTAATGATAGGAAGGAGAATGGAAATAATGTTGATAAGGGGGAAATTTTGAATAAACCTGAGGAAGAAGCAATTAAATTGATGCAAGGTAGGATATAGAGAGGGGCCAAAGGCACACCCTAACCAAATCCACCTTGCAGAGATCACACGAGGAAGCAACAACATGATAGTGAGAGAGAGAATGTAGATATCTTTCATATATTAACTTTAATTGATTCATACATGCTGGGCTGTAAGGCCTTCCCGATTTAGGCTAGATATTACAATCAAGTACATAAGTCCCCCAACATGTGAGGATCTGCCAATAATCTCTAATCTTCTATCTTCTATCTTCTATCCAAAACTGACTGCCTAAACTCTAACCAAATAATTGCATTTATATAAGAGGCTACTGATTCAAGTCAGCCTTCTGATCCACCATCAACAGAAGGAATGACCAGATCTAGGTCTACACGCTTCCCAATGATAGATACCATCATTAAATCTGTGACCAAAATTAATTACACAAGTCGGCCTCAACAGAAATCCAAAATAAATAACTTGGTAAGCAAGGATAACTGAGTGCCATAAAAGCATCACTGAGCTCCAAGGAAATTCACCGAGCACCAGAGAGATGACCGACCAACTCGGTCAACAAAGGAAACTGGGCAACATCGAACCAACTTGGTCAAAGAAGGAACCGAGCAACACAGAAAACTTCAAACATCTTTTTGGTGACACAGGATTGCCAAAGACCTGAGATGCTCCTGCATCAGACACCTCGGGTTATTTGAAAATGATTCTCCGAATCATGAAGTAGGTATGATCCGAGCTACATCCAACTCAAATTGTGAAATCCATGAACTATCTTCAATCGGTCTATTCTTCCACTTTACTAGATATTCCATATATTGTTTTCCTCTTATACTTCTGCCAATTCTTTGTTCCAAAATCTTCTCAACTTCTTCTATTTGTTTCTTAGGATAGTCACTTGGTACTATAATTTCTTCATCTGGCTCATGGTACTCATACAAATCAGTAATGTTGAAAATAGGTGATATGTCCATGTCATCAGGTAACTCAATCTCATAAGCATTTCCACTGTCAAATTTCTTCAGTATCTTGCAAGGTCCAAACTTCTTCATTTTCAGCTTCCCATATGTTCCAACAAGAAATTTGTCTTTCTTCAAATTAACCATCACTTCATCATCGACTGCAAAAGTCTTATGTCTTCTTGATCTATCAGCTCTATCTTTGTATTTATGATTACTTTTCTCCAACTTATATTTCACATCTTCATGCAATGTCTTCATGTACTCAACAAACTTTACTCCTTCATCACTTCTCTTTCTTTCATCAACAATATCCCTCAAATCTGATATACCTCTCCATTGTATGCCATTTACAATCTCAAAAGGTGTTTTTCCAGTACTCCTATTCACTGAATTATTGTATACAAAATCTGCTTGTGCCAACACAGAATCCCAATTACTCGGTGTGTCTCCAACTTAACATCTCAAAATATTTCCCAAACTTCTATTCACAACTTATGTTTGTCCATCGGTCTATGGGTGAAATGTAGAACTATATTTTAGCTCAGTACCAAACTTTCTCCAAAGGGTCTTCCAAAAGTATCCAACAAATTTACTATCTCGATTAGAGATAATACTCCTCGGTAATCCATGCAATCTGACAATTTCCTTAAAGAAAAGATCCGCTATATGTATTTCATCTGATGTCTTTCTACAAAGTATAAAATGTGCCATTTTAGAAAATCTATCCACAACAACAAATATAGAATCATTACCTCTAACTGTCTTTGGTAAGCCAAGAACAAAATCCATACTGATATCAATCCAAGGTTTCTCAGGAATAGAAATCGGTATATACAATCTAGTAATCTAACCTACTCCTTTTGCAACTTGACAAATTCCACAACTTTTCACAAATTTCTAAACATCTTTATACAACTGTGTCCAAAAGTAATTCTCCTTAAGAAAATTCAGTGTCTTATCAAAACCAAAATGTCCAGCCAAACCACTACTATGTTTCTCTTTTATCAAATTAGTTCTCATTCGTCCTCTCAGTATACACAACTGAATACCTTTAAACAACATACCTTCTTGAATGAAATATTCTTCCCATTTAGTACTTGGTTGATCTTGAATAGGTGCTTTGCACTTTCTCCATGGCTTAGAAAAATTAGGATCAAATTCATAAGAATCTCTCATGTCATCAAAGCCAAGAACATCAATTTTCATTTTGGTCATCAAAGATCTCCTTCTACTCAATGCATTAGCAACTCGGTTAGTGACTCCACTCTTATGATTTATCACAAATGTATAACTCTGCAAATACTCAACCCATTTCATATGTCTATGATTCAACTTATTCTGACTACCCAAATACTATAAAGCCTTATGATCGGTATACAACACAAATTCACTCGGTATCAAATAATGTCTCCATTTCTTTAGTGCCTGAATAATGGCATAGAATTCTTGATCACACACATAGTATTTCCTTTTTGTATCATTCAACTTTTCACTAAGAAAAGCAACAGGTTTACCTTCTTGACTCAACACAGCTCCAATTGCACTACCACTTGCATCACATTCCACTTGAAATACCTTATTAAAATCAAGCAATGCCAAAATAGGCAATTCAACAATCTTCTTCTTCAGAGTCTCAAAAATTTTATCAGTTCCATGTGTCCACTTGAATTCTCGTTTAGCTCCTCTCATATTCTCAGTCATAGCTTTACAAATTCAACTGAAATTCCTAATGAACTTTCGGTAAAAACTTACCAAACCATGAAATGATCTTACCTCACTAGCATTTTCAGATGTAGGCCAATTCAAAATAGCTTCAACCTTTTAAGGATCCATCTTCAAACCATCAACTAAAATCACAAATCCCAAATACATAATCTCCTCTTTCATGAAGGAACACTTTTTCAGGTTAATCAACAACTTTTCCTCTTTCAATCTCTACAATACTTGCTCAACATGCAACAAATGTTCTTCTCTGGTCTTACTGAATATCAGAATATCATCAAGGTATACAATCACAAACTTACCCAAGAATTTCTTCAAAACTTCATTCATCAACCTCATAAAATTACTCGATGCATTAGTTAAACCAAAAGGCATAACCAACCACTCATACAAACCTTCTTTTGTCTTAAAAGGAGTCTTTCACTCATCACCTTCTCTTATTCTGATCTGATGATACCCACTTTTCAAATCGATTTTGGTAAAATACTTTGCTCCAGTCAAATTGTCCATTATGTCATCCATTCTCGGTATAGGAAACCTATATTTCACTGTTATCTTTTTGATTGCTTTGGAATTAGTACACATTCACCATTCTCCATTCTTCTTAGGTGCTAATACAACAAGTACTGGACAAGGACTCAAACTTTATCTTATCAAACCTTTCTACAACAATGCTTAAATCTGTCAGTTCAATTCCTGATTCTCGGTAGGAGTTAACCGATGTGGTGCCTTTTTTGGTAAACTAGCTCTAGGGATTAGATCCATGCAATGATCAATGCTTCTCTTCGGTGGCAAACCATCAGGTACATTATCAGAAATAATTTCACTGTACTCGGTGAGTAACTCATCAATCTCCTCAGGGACATTATCCTTTGTTTTCTTACTCTATTTGTTAGGAATCATAAAAAAACATACATCATTATTCTTCAAATCCTTAACAAACTTTCTTCCTTCAATCAAGCAAAATTTCACAACTGTGCAAACATTACTAACAGGTTATTCAATCAAAGGTAACAAGATTTGTTTTCTTCCATCAACCCAAATAGTATATTTATGCAATCTCCCATCATATATAGCATTTCTATCATATTGCCAAGGTCTACCCAACAAAATATGACAACAATCCATAGGCATGATATCACATAACACCTTATCATAGTACTTTCCAATTTTCAAATTCACATAACATTGTTCACTTACCAAGAGTGTATGCTCATCTTTGATCCATGAAATCTGATAGGGCTTCGAATGTTCCAACCTTTTCAACTGCAACTTTGTAACCATTTCCTCATATGCCAAGTTTTCCAAGCTACCACTGTCAATGATTACCTTCCAAACTTCATCAGAAACTCTACATGTGGTCTTGAACAAAATTTTCCTTACCGGATCTTCCTTATTACTTTCACTCCAAAGTGCTCTCCTTACCATCAAGTTATTTTCCTTCTCAGGTTCATTCGGTGACTCTTCTTGCACCAAGGCATTTCTACTGCTACCGACCTTCTGACTTGCATGTGTAGAATAAAATGATCTATGTCCTTCTCCACAATTATAACAAGTTCCTCAAAAACCACCTCTGTTATGACCACCTCGGTAGTTACTGCCTCTGCCTCTAGATGAACTTTCACCTTTCCACTCGGTCTTGCCTTTATCCAGATTTGTCTTTTCAAGTTCAGATCTACTATTTTCACCATAAGATCTACCTCTTCCTCTAGGGAATCTACCACCTCTACATCTTTGTCTTTGCTCATATTTCTTATTCAATTTCTCCTCGGCCTTCAATGCAAATTGATAAGCCTCTTCAATGTTCTCCAATTTGTCCAAACTGATTTCTTCTTGGATGGAAACTCTCAAACCATTTAGGTATCTAGCAATTATTTCTACATCATCTTCATCATGTCCAAATCTGATATATAATCTATAGAAGAATCCTTAGTATATTCTTTTACCGAGATATCTTTTTGCCTCAAACTTTGCATTCGCCTAACTAGGTTAATCTGATAATCACAAGGTAAGAACTTTCCTTTCAATTTATTCACCATTTTATTCCATACCTTAATTTTGTCTTTGCCTTTCCTCTTTCTATCCAATTGCAGATGTCCCAACCACAAGGATGCACGACTTTTCAACTTCGTGCTTGCAATTTTTGCCTTCTTTTCCTCGGGTACATTTTCATACTCAAAGTACTTTTCCATCTCGGTGATCCAGTCCATCAATTCATCAGAATCCAATTTTCCACTATACTCAGGAGGATTAAAGTGTGGTGTAGACTTTAGATTTGTCAAAGCCTTCAAAAATATTTCCTCACCTTGATCCATCGGCCATGTAGGTTCTACATCACCTTGTTCTTCCTCAATTTCATCATCACTAACATCTTCAAGATGTCTTCCTCTTCTTTGGGCTATTTCAATAGCTTCTAATCTAGCAACAAGTTATCTCAACATGTCTGCCAATCCTAGATCTGCATCTTGCCTCCCACAAACCATCTTGAAACCCTATACAATTGCAGGCTAGATCGCAGTCTGCTACCCCACAACAAATCAACTAGGGTTTGACAAGAAGGAACCCTCAAACCTAGATTCGTAAACCTAGATCCAAATATCACCTCCTTCTAATACCACCTGACGCAAGGTAGGATATAGAGAGGGGCCAAAGGCACACCCTAACCATATCCACCTTGCAAAGATCACACGCGGAAGCAACAACACAACAGTGAGAGAGAGAATGCAGATATCTTTCACATATTAACTTTAATTGATTCATAATGCTGGGCTGTAAGGCCTTCCCTGTTTAGGCCAGATATTACAATCAAGTACAGAAGTCCCCCAACATGAGAGGATCTGTGGATAATCTCTAATCTTCTATCTTCTATCTTCTATCCAAAACTGACTCCCTAAACTCTAACCAAACAACTACATTTATATAAGAGGATACTGAATCAAGTCAGCCTTCAAATCCACCATAAAAAAAAGAACAACTGGATCTAGGTCCACATGCTTCCCAATGATAGATACCATCATTAAATCCATAACCAAAATTAATTACAAGTCAGCCTCAACAAAAATCCAAAAAAAACAACTCGGTAAGCAAGGATAATTGAGCGCCAAACAAGCATCACCGAGCGCCAAGAAAATTCGCCAAGCACCAGAGAGATGACTGACAAACTCGGTCAACAAAGGAAATCGAGAAACATTGAACCAACTCAGTCAAAGAATTATTTGCATGGATGTTAAATTTGTGCCTGGGAGAAAAATTTTGCATGATTGGTTTAACAATATTTAGGGAAAGAAATTGGGTATTTTGGTTAAGTTCAGTATAATGATACAAAAAGGTTTGTTTGTTGTTTGCTTAAAGATACATGGGATGCAAGATTTTTTTTTTGAAAAAGGGATACTAGAATGTAGGGAACAATCTATTTAGAGCCCTTCCTTGGTCCCATAAATGTAATTCAGACCATGTCATAGCCCTCTCATCCTCATTTTGGGTTGAATTGAGAGGGGTACAACCTTAATTTTGGCCCTTCATCCTGCACATGCTTAAACCTTTGGGTTATGTGCTCCAAGTTGATGAATCCAAAGTCATACTTCCACACCTTAATGCCTCTATTTTAATTAATCTGAACCTTAATGTTCTGTTCCTTGAGGAAATTTCAATTGATATTGAGGAAGAAACTTTTAGATGAAGTATAGTTAAATTGGGAGACATAGGAGCTTTCTTTGATTGCAAGCTTAACAGACATAACATGAAAAAATGTCCAACACCAAAAAATATTCAAAGGGATTTTAATATGACAAAACCTAATAAAGTTACCCCACAAGATGAAACCAGTAAGAAAGATAACAATGTGGACATTAATATTGGGGAGAAAAATGATGTTAATAATGCTCAAGATGCTTGAAGTGAGACCCTTGATAATCATCTAGATAAATTTGTGTCTCTTACAAATCCTTTGTTTGAAGTTGACTTTGAAATTAGAACTGCAAACCAACTTGGTAATAAAGAAACCCATAATCCAATCATTTTTCAACCACAATACATCCATGTTTCTAGAGACAAAGTTAATGAAGAAAATACCCCTAAACAGAGTGCACAAAAAATAGCTCTGTGTAAAATTAAACAAGCTAGTAACAAAATGAGGAATGATAAACAACATACCCTTGAGAAAATCACAAAATGCACTGATATCATACCTTCCATGGGAGAGGTTAATTGCGATGCCCAAGAGAGTCCTTTTGAACAGATAGAGCAAGATATGGTGGAGGAGGGGTTCACGAAAGTGGTTAATAATAATAAGAAGAAGAGGAAAACATATGAAAGAAGCAACAATGTTAAGAATAATGAGAGAACCAATAAGCTCAAAAGCTCTGAGCTTCTAGAATGTTTTACTAGATTGTGTAAGAATAAAACCCCCCATCAAGTTAATGATGACTATGAATATCCATAGTTGCAATGAATACTAGAGGTCTAGAAATGCCAAACAAAAAATATATTGTTAGGAATTGGTGTAATAAAAACCATAAGAAAAATATTATTTGTCTTCAAGAATAAAAGTTACTGGTTACCATGCTCATAAAACTCTCAAAGTTTTGTAGGATAAGGCCACATGTCTGTTCTCTGGTCATGAAAAAGGTAAGTGAGGAGTGGCTATTTTGGTGGGGCCTTAATGGGATAACAAGATGATTAATAATGTTGTCTCTCCTTTCTAAAGAGCTATTTGGGTTCTATTCAAGTTTGAGGAACAAGTGATAGTATTTTGTAACATATATGCTCCAAATGACTATAGAGAAAGGGTCGCTCTATGGGATTGGTTGACAAAAAATCTCCCTGATGCATGTTGGACATTCATTGGGGAATTCAACATGATTGAAAATAGTCAAGATAAATTTGGAGGAAATAAATATGAGTGGAAAGGAAATGAATTCTTCTTTTGGGCCTGATTTAAAAGGAAATTTAATGTTTGTGATCCCTTGGATAAAATGAAAAAGGAATATGATAATATATGGTTTACCTTGTGTAACAATAGATCCAACAAGAATAGGATATACTATAGATTGGACATGATATATGTAAATTTTGCTAACCTTGGTTTTTCTCATTCACTAGGGAAAACCCCTATCTCTGTGTCCCCTGCAAGCATATCTAATCACTCCCCTATCTTTGCTTGTATTATTCTTAAGAGCTCAAATTCCCAATCCAAGAGACATAATAGGAAAAATCTATTTAAACTTAATACATCTCTATTGGATGATAAAGATTCTCTAATGGCTTTTCAAATGGCTACTACGTTGTCCAAATTTTGTAACCCTCAAGCTTCACACAAAGCCAAATGGGATCAAATGGGGGAAAAATGGAGAAAGATGTTTCAAATCATAAGGACTAAAGAAGCCATTGACATAAAACAAGAGGAAAATTTATTTCAGAAGAAACTCAATGAGATTAAAAAATCCCTTCAAGCTAAAAGCAATGATCAAGATCTAGAGCATGAGTTGATTAGTACAAAGGTGCAACTTAGGAAAAATCAAAATTATAAAATCCAAGGCTAGAAGACTAGAGCTGAAGCAATATGGCTCAAGGATGGGGATAAAGGGACCAAATACTTCTTTAATCTTATCAGAGCCAAGCATAGCAGGGAAGAGATCATGGGTATTTAGGTAGAAAATGGATGTACCAATAACAATTTAAAGAGATATTGAATGCTTTTATACAATTCTACAAACAATTCTTCTCCTCTGAACATAAGGTTGATAATCAAGAGGCTATGAATCATTGCATCAATCTAATCCCCAAAAAAGTGACCAAGGAGCAAGCCAAGATTCTAAATCAACAAATTAATTTAAAAGAAATTGATGATGCTATTGGATTATTAGAAAATGGGAAGTCTCCTGGTATGGATGGAATTCCAACATAATTTTATAAAAAGAACAAAGAATGGATTACTTGTGAGTTGATGGAGTTGTATGAGGATACTTTTGAAACAAGCTATTTGAGAGAAAATGTTAACTTAGGGGTAATTAAACTTCTTCCTAAAGAGAGTGACATATCTCAAATTAAAAACTGGAGACCAATTACATTGTTAAATCTTTCATACAAGATCATTGCTAAAATCATAGCCAGAAAAATCACTGATGTGCTTAAAGATATTGTTTTAGTTACTCAAACTAGTTTTATCCAAGGCAAATACATTCTAGATAACCTTATTGCAAGTTGGGAAGCTATGCACTAGGCTAAAATGGATGGGCAAAATGTGGCTATGATATTGTTAGAATTTGAAAAATTATATGACAGAATTGAATGGCAATTTGTTCTAAAAATGTTGGAGGCATTTGGGTTTCCACCCTACTTTTACAAATGGGTAAATATTTTATTTAAAGACTCATCAATGGTGATTGAAGTGAATGGTGAGTATTCTGATCCTATTCCTCTAGAAAGATCTATTAGACAAGGATTCCCTCTAGCTCTTGCACCTTTTGTGACTATTGCTGATACCTTATCATACATCCTCAAAGCCACATAAATTGGTCCACCTGTGAAAGGTATCACTCTACCCAATAAGGATGAACTCTTAATTGAACAATTTGATGATGAAACTACTTTGTTTGTCAATTTGATTGAAGAAAATTGTGATAATGTTATTAATAGATTGCAAATATTATGTTTAGCTTTAGGAGCTAGAATTGTTCCACATAAATCCACCATGCTTGGTTGGATAAAAAATCCCCATAATTGGCTGCTTTGGAGGGAGTGGTAGTGGCTGTGTCCTTATACCATAGTGATATACTTGGGAATACCTTTTTCTATTAACCCTTGTATCAAAGATATGTGGGCATGGATTTATGAGAAGATTGAAAATAAAAACATTAAATAGAAAACTCACATGTTGTCTATTGTTGATAGGGTTCAAGTGGTTCAAAAAGTGCTATCCTCACATGTTGTATACTATGCTTCTGCTTGGCTTATGTCCAATTACCAAACTAATAAATTGGAAAAGATACTTAGGGAGTTTTTTTGGTCAAATGAGATTGGAAATAGAAAGCGACATTGTGTCAAATGGGATTGGTGTTGTTCTCCTAAAAAAGTGGGGGATTTAGGATTGAGAGATCTCAAAATACAAGGGGTTGCTCTAGCTTCCAAGTGGATTATCGAAGCTATGTGTGGTAATGAACCTTGGAAGGTACTGATTAGGAATAATCTAATCAGGTCTTCTACAAAAAAAAGGAAGAAGTGGAAAAACATTCCTTAATATAACATTGTGTTTGGTGATTTTGATATCAAATTTTTTGGCTCTAATGTGTTCTCTAGAATTTGGAAGGCTTGGTGTCAAGTCAGGTATGATGGGGGAAAATATCCTTCATTTGATTTTTTAGACAGATCTATTTGGTGGGACATTTTCCTTAAAGATAAGCCTCTTGTATTAACACAATGTTGCTCAGCTAAGGTATGGCATAATAAAGGCATCTCTCTCATTCAGGATATTGTGGTAGACAAGTGATTGGGCTCTTGGGATGAGATCAGTACTAAATTTAACATCCCCAAGTCTCTAAAGAAAACTTATACCCTTATTTCTAAAGCAGTGGTAGTTTTTTTCGTGGTAAAATTATAAATTATAATGAAGTGCTTGAGCAGTTAAAGTGGTCAGATGGTAAGAAGCTGTGTGTGTTTTCTATTAAGAAAATCTACAATATGCTTAAAGAAGATGTGGATATTATCAGTAGAATTAATGAAGGATGGGGCTTTAACTGAGTAAGCAGTAGATGGCACCTTGTCTTTGATTTATTTTGGCACTCTCCTGTTGAGCCCCAAAAATTGTTTTTTAGATGGATCCTTCTTCTTAAGAAACTTGTTGTTGGGTATTTTCTCTCCTCTTCTGGTAAACAACTTGTCATGTGTTCTATGTGTAACTGTCGTGAAACCTTTGAACACCTTTTTTTTTAATGCAAATTTAGTTCTAAAATTTGGTCTTTATTTGTTGGTCACCCTTTTATTTGGAATAACAATTTTGGTCCTTCTTGGCATCAAATTCTTGCTGGTTATGTGGAGGAGGTTGATTTCAAGATGAATAAATTTTGGTTTTCTCTAACTTCTAAAATCTTGTGGATCATCTGGAAGCAGAGGAATGAGGAAATTTTCCAAGACAGGCAGTGGGACCTCACTGAGTTTAATGTTAAACTTATACATTTCTATATCGTGTCACAAGTTACAACCATTATTGAGGTTACAAGGGACATATTTTACTCTCTTGTCAAAGAAGGAGCTATGATCATATTCCAAAAAGACATTCAAGCTTCCACATGCCTAGAGGACAATCCAGGAGGATGGCAAATGATGATAATGGAAACCTGACCCAAGTTCTCAAAGATACTCAATCTAATATAGAACACGAGAACATTGGAACCAGAGTTGCTGAAGACAGTGGCGAGACTTCTAGGAATGCTAAAGCCCACAATGGTGGATGGGTCAATGTTGATTACATAAACTATAGTAATGATGGATGGGAATAGTCTTGAAGATATACACTTTAATAGTTTTTTGGGAAGCTTTTTGATAGTCTTCCTTTCTATAAGCTTTGATATAATTGTATATATCCTGATTATACTAAATCATTGACATGTAATAGGCTATAAAGGACATGTTCTAGTTTATCCAAGGATAAACTAGTTGATAATAGCATACAGTTTTAATTGCTTTGATCCATGATACTTGTCAAGTTTCTGTATTCAGTTGATAACTTTTTATAATATAAAAAAAATGAAATTAACAACAACAATATTCTCAAGAACTACAACAAAAGAACATTCAATTTAGTAACATCATGATATCTTTGGTTTTAGGTTTCACATTTATGAAATACAAAATTCTTATATATTTTTTGTCCTCGTGTAATTTTAGGCACCTCAATGGCCCTAGAAGATTTTTTTACTTATGTGTACACTTGTAGAGGCCACTTTTTTGTCAAAAGTTTTAACTTTTTATGCTTATGCATTTTAAATTAGTTTGTGACTTTATTATCTTAATTTTATCTTACATGTTTCAATGGATATAAAATGCGTGCATGTTGGAACCATGTGCGAAAATTGAACTACTTTTTCACTAAAAAATGACAAGAAATTAAAAAATTAAAAAAATATTATTCAAAGTAACAATCAGAAACTTTCAATGAGCTATAAAAATAATTAGTCCACAAGATATCAATAACTTTATACAAATCCAAATTACATCTAAATAATTCAACAATCATTCACTTAACAACATTAATTTCCACAATCCATTATGATGCAATTAGTTTCTAGATTCGATTGTGTGAGTTTTTTTAGCATCGACGTTTCAGATCACACTCTGTGATCCATCATCATGAATAGAGAGTGAAGAATGAAAAATAAAAAAACTCTCTATTCCTAATGATGGATCACAGAGTGTGATTTGAAACATCGATGCTAAAAAAATTCACATAATCAAATCCAGAAACTAATTGAATCATTCACTTCTTGCTTCGTAAAACTACAATATCGCACACACTTGTAGCAAAGCCATATCAACATGCTTGATAGTAGCACAAGTATTAAGGGCAAAATTCTTGCATTAAACAATAAAATAATGAAATATGAAAGCATAATTAGTGTTCAAAACATCGATGATACCAAAATGAAGTTACTAATTAAATTATATCCTATTAAATTTGATAATAGGAATAGATTTTACATCACCCACTAAGATTATTCCTCATACATTCAAAAGTATTTAATTTCACCCTCATACCAAAAACCCTTTCACTTTAAAATCATGAATTCTTTTATTAAAATATGTATTAAACATGTACAATATACAATTATTATTAAATCATAAATATTAATAATATAATATTATCATGGTAAAAGCTATTGTTGTCATTAGAATTAGGGCTATAATTGTGGTTAGGACTAGAGTTAATATTTTTTTTGTTATCTCAGAGATGTCCTTGCGACTTGGCTTACAATCTTGTTGCTGAGTCAGTCTAGGTAGGTGAGACTAATCCTCTGGGCCATGTGATAACTCGTAGGAGACCCACTTTGGGTGTGGTTGGGTAAACTAGATCTTTCGTCTAGAAAAGGTTTGAACCTACATTCAGTTCGACCAACTGATGTACACCTTCAAGTCATGACTAGAATTAATATTAAAGTTATAATTATGTTTATAATATTATTAGGGTTGGAATTACAACTATAATCAATAGAACTATAATTAGAATTAGAATTACACTTATGATTACAATTATCTTATTTTGTTTCAAAATTATCAAAAAAATTATTATATTAAATATATTTAATAGTCATTTTACTTTGCACAATTATAATATCATTGACCTCAAACTATCTATGGCTTATATAAATGATTATACCGTTCCAACTCATCTACCAAAAACTTTGTAAACGTTTATTAAAAAAATGTTTAATGGTCAAGATAAATTGGAAAAGAAAAGCAACCGATAAGTATGACCTCGTTCTTTCCCCACGAAGAAAATCAAAATTACTTAATACATAATTATTGATAAACTATTCGTCGTGCCCCCACGTGTCCACATATATTGTGTCACCATAGATTCTTTGAACCTTATTTGAAAAATGAAGAACTATTTATTGTATTAAAATGCACCGTATATTATTAAAATCTCGGTCGTAGAAAGCAGTGTTAGCGAATAACTTCGTACAAACAAAGCGGCGAAGGACACATCAATCTACCTTTTTTCTTCTGTGCAGGTTGGTGCACGATAATGCCTATCTTTTTTTCGCAACTATTAAGATTTGCAGCACCCAAACAAACAAAAAAGACTGCTCTCTGAACTTTTTGAATACTTTTCTTTCAAGCTTTGTCTTGGTTTAAAGACTCTTCCTATGAATAGAAAGATTAAGTGATTTTTTTTTGAAAGACTAGCCTTCAATTAAATCAGTTGCTTGAGCTTTAAATTGCTTAGAATGAAATCTTTTAAATTTTCTGAAAAATTATATCATGGATTAACTATAAATTACTTCTGTAAGGGGATCTGCAGTAGGCTTTCAGTTTTGTTTTTGAAATTGCGAACACCTGGACAATGATGATTTTAGCTATTATGGGATCTAAGTAGATGAAGCACAGAAGATAGTTATGTTTTAATATCCTTTTTTGGCAAATTGCCCATGCATCAGAGGGTACCTTTCCTGTCAAATTAATCCAGTATTGACTTTATTCATTCATTGAGGTATGCTACATTCAAAAGTGGGTGTCGTTTTGAGATTTGATTCTGGGCATCCTCCATGAAAACTTCATCGATACGACTTAAATTCATTTCCTTGGTAATGATTGATTGCAATTAATAAAAGAATTATTTATTTGCTTTTGCTAACTGCTCATGTCTATTGCAAGATCAGAGGAGCTAATTAACAGGGTGATCGGCTGTCATTTGGAGGATTAACCCTATCTTCAATTTTGACTTAATCAAATATGATTTAGAAGGGATCCCTATTTTTTTCCTCCACTTTGCTTGGAAGAGATTTCTTGTTCTGTCTTAACTATTAGCGACCGGCAATTTGGAAGGGATGACCTCTAATGGGTTCCATAAACACGAGTTTATATCTCTAATTGTGGGCTTTTTATTCTTATGATTCTCAATCCATTCCTGATCATTGGGGAATTCAGATATTTTTAAAGCATTGCAAAATTGCATTTGGAATCTTCTTTATCTGGTTTACACAGCTTGTGAGATTTGCATGCCCTGCTTAAGGGGATGTTTGTGCTTAAGTTTCAGCAGTTTCCTCTGATAAATCTTTGGGTGGGCAAGATATGCTTCTATCTGCATTAGCTGCTGTGATGGTCTGAGTGATTATCATTTTGTAAATATAAGGCTTCTTGTCAACAAACAGTTGTTTAAAAGTCTTGTTTGTTTTCAGGCATGACACTTGTTATGGGGATACCACTAAGTACTCACTACCATTTTGGGAAGGTTACGGTGGGCAGTTAACATGAACACGAATTAGATTGATAAACTATGACATTTCATTCTTAGTGCTCTTCCTCAATTTCATACTTGGGTTTTATAGCCCCAATTGAAGTTTCTTAAAACATTATTCCCTTCTTAAAACATTATTCCCTTTCTTTCATAAATTCTGATGTCAGGAATCTCTGAAATTGCATGAATATGCGAGGTATCCCACCAATCTAAAATGGTCGACTTGAACTTTCTTCACATTCTTTTATTTCTATTTTAAAGTTTTGCCTGTAAGGAAATTGTGATCTTGTGTTGAGTACACATGTTACCCCGTGGATTCATCTGATTTCCTCGTTGGACCTGTTTTTGGTTTAATATTAGAACCCATATTCTTTTAGTTAAATTTGAAAGGCACGTTGGAGATGGCATAGCTGCGAAATGCCTTTGTGCTTGGAAAGTTTTATGAATTTCACTTCTGATATCAAATATTTTACGTGTTTGGTTTCTATCTTGATTGATGAATTGTTTGGACTTCTATCATTGGCATCTTATCTTTCCAAAAGCTGTCATATCTAATGCCCTCGGAACAAGCTTTGACACATGGATAATGGATTTAAAACCCGGAGGCATCGTACTGACATTCCATGCTCTGGTATATTCAAGTGGATAGAGTAGACTAACTGCATCCATGCTCGTCAAAAAAATCATGATACTCACATTATGATGAAATGAAATCAAAGGTAGCTTCATTTACTAGATGCATGATTATCTCTCTTATTCGCCCCTTCAGGGCTACATAGTTTTTTTTTCCAGGAAGTTCAATCATCCAGTTTCGAATCAATTTATGTCATAGAAGTCATTTTCTTGTTAAACCCCAAACTTTAATTTGGCTATATTTTTTATTGTAACTGCTGATTTTTCTGAAGTTAGTTACCATGAAGAAATAAGATCAAAGGAGGCTTTGTGATATCTATAGTAAAGCATTGAAGGCTAAGTCCATTTTGATTTTCTATATTTCCATGCCTAGTTTATATTTTATTTGAAAATGTTATATCTCTTTGAATTTCCGGAAATGTTACTGTGATTTGGTAGGCATATTTAAACAATGCTATAGATATATAAGAGTGCGCAGATAATGTTTTATTCACACACATGGTTTAAATGTAATGCGCCCATATGCCTTTTATCTTGCAGCTTCATACACATATATTACTTTGACATGGATTCAAATGGTACTATGGATCCAAGTCTTGGTGTGGAACCACCAACAAATCCCATGTTGTCTCCTTTGCTTACTGATCTGTACCAGTTCACGATGGCATATGCATATTGGAAAGCTGGCAAGCATCTCGACAAAGCAGTGTATGTAGTTGCAAATTCATTTCACTGTTAAGACAACCCTTGGACTTATTTCCTCTTTTCTGTTTAGCAAATTTGAACATTGTTTCTTAACAGGCATATAGATAAAACTCTGGAATTATCAGTATCAACTTTGGTTTGCTCCAAGTTTGGCACATTGTAAATTGAGCTTCAAATTTGTCATTCCAAGTTTATGCTGCTGGTCTATTTGCAGAGAACATTAGATGTAACTTCGCATGTCAATTTTAATTGGTACTCACAGTTAAATTTTGAATCATGTACTTCCTTTATGACTTAATACAACCTTAAATGTAATCAAATGTCTGGCAATAGTTTTGATATTAAAATATGTTTAGGGGTTTGTATATGTTCTTTCTGAAATTATCTGGATAGTAGCAGTCTCCTGTCCTGCTTTCTTCCAGAAGATGGCAATGATAGAGAAAATAGACACCTATCAATTCACAAAAGTATCGCTAACTGCACAGCAACATTAGGGTCAGCAGGTTGTGTAAAGGCTAATGTGTAGGCAATGCAGATCTTGAATTAAGGGACACACGGCAGGCCAAAAGCTGCACGAATTTAGCCACACTTTTAAGTTCAGAGAAGAAATAAGTTACTTCTATGGGACTTGCATTTTTATGTAGAAATTATTTTTAATTGATAGGTAGTTAGGAATACAGGGTTGTGTTTCTTTTGTTTATCTTCTAAATATGGTAAATGGTTTTTAGAAATCTAGGTTTTTATATTGATGTGTTGGAATAGATAATCTGGAAATGCCTAGGACGGATTGGATGAAAAAAAAAGCTTTGCATCTAGGTTGTACTTTTTTGAACAATATTTTGTATGATATTGGAATTCATTAATCATTATATGCCTTTCATAGTAAGTATATCGGATGTTATTTTGGCTGGAGTTTTCCTATCATATGTTTCAGATAATTTTTTTGTGTTGCTGGAGGTCTCATAAATTTTATAATTGCAGGGAAGGAAATGCAGGATTGTTGGTGCTGTATCCATTGCTTTTTAGTGAGTTGGCTGCATTCTTAGGCATGCATAAACACTCTTTATTAGCAGGGGAATTATTGATCAGTCCGGGCTCCTATTTAAGCTAACAATTCCTATCATGTTCTAGAGCTGCATGCCTCCCAATTATAGGCATAGATGAAGAATTGATTAAATTGGAGTTCATGTTTTATTCTGTGTTTCATAAACAAATTTAGTTTTTTTGTACTTTATATTACACCATAGTTGGTGAATAAATGATTAAAGGGTGTTAATTTAGTAGATAGTTTTAAAATTAGAATTATTATTTAAACCTATCTGTTAATAGCTATTTTGCAAATGACTTTCATGCAGAGGTTTTTGTTAACACAGATCAAAACCAAGTCTTTTGTACACACCTCTACTTGCTCCATTCACTTTTAAATCCAAAATGAGTAGAAGAAAGATGCAATGGTGTTCTTATTTTTACTAATGGCCTTCTTTGCCATTTCTAAAAAACTATTAACTCAAGTAAACAATCTTACTAATGCATGCCCAATGCACAACTAAATAAAAACTTAACACAAAAGGTTTTCTGCTGGGGCAATAAAAACAACAATGGAGTTGCCCTTGGCAATTATTTTTTTATTGAAAGATCAAGACCAAAGAATGCTGTGATACCAAATATTGGATTTAGACTACTATTGAAATGCTCAGCTTACAAGACTGACACATCGTAAGATAGCAGAAGGATGAAAATAATAAAAAAAACCATATTTCAAAATATCGTTATCGGCAACTTATCGCCAAGGGCAAAAAAAAAGATATTGGCAAATATCGGATATAAGTCGGGAACTTCTTGGGAAAATATCGGAAACTTAAAATTGCTTAAATTTAAATAGAAATGCATATTTTTTGCAAAATTCAATAAGGAGATGCATCTAATGAGTCAGTAAAGGAGTAAACAAACCAAACAAGCTGATGTAGATATATATAAATGCAAATATGATACAAAATTGCATCCTCATGTGGAATGTTGATAGCTCATAGCCATAGTCTGATAGTCTGAACTCTAAAGCAAACTAAAAATAGCAAATAGTATTCATCAATATTAATGATGTTGGCTATCTAATAGTATTTCATCGCTTCTATACCTGTGCCATTGATTTAGTAACATAGTCATGGTTAAGATATGTCTTTGCCGATAGACTCCTTTATGATGATTGTCTTCTTCCTTACAATGTTCCCATTAGTGAAAGTCCTTGAGTTTATTTCGAACGGTATAGACCGCGACTGGCAATAATATTCCTCAGTTGGATAATTGAATGATTGGCATAAAATCGGTAATTATAATATTGTATATGTGAGTATGATTGCTGTATGAATTGGTCCTGCACGATAAGTTCTTTAAATATCGCGATAAATTGCTGATATATCGGCAATAAAGCATCAAAATATTAGTGAGAAATTGAAACTTATCTGCCGTGATAACTTTACACAGTTTATCAGCAGCCAAAACTTCTCGCGATAAGTTTTCTTATCGCAGAGATTTCGGAGATATATTTTAATTTATGAAAAAAACCATTCTAGGATATTATGCTTTTGTATAAATATTTCTTCTACGATTGGATTGTTGACTTGGTGGTCAGAACCTCCTTGGGAACTTGTGACATGGCTTAACCGCCTCACGGCTGCCTCCGCTGGGTCGGGTTAAATTTGGCATTTGTATCGAGCGTTGATAGTATGAGCTTTTGGCGCAACAGCAAATGATTCCAACAATTGGTATTAGAGCCTTGGGTCACGGGCTTGAATCTCCCTTTAGTGGTTGCTGAAGGCTCAGTTGGTGCTGTAGAGAGATTGTTGACTTGGTGGTCAGCACTTCCTTGGGGACTGGTGACATGGCTTAACCACATCCCATGGGTTGGGTTAAATCCGGTGTTTCTATCAAGCGTTGATAGTTCGAGCTTTTGGCGCAACAACAAATGATTCCAACATGGATATCTTAGTTCAGGTTTATTTTATTATTTAGATCCTTTTGCTACCTTACGATGTTGCCATTCATGTGAAATTGAGCATGTTAATCTTAGCCTAATTCCAATATTTGGTATCAAAGCATTCTTTGGTCTTGGTCTTGTGATGGAAGGATAAAATGATTTCCAATGGGCAGCTACATTGTTGTTTTTGTTGCCCCAATTGATGATAACCTTATGTTCTAAGTTTGTATTTAGTTGGAGTGATTGTTTCATTCATTAGTTAGCTTGGTTACTTGAGAGGAAAATGGCATCATGACATTCTTCCCAGTCCTTTGGATTCGCCAATGTGTGGATAAGAGTTTGTAAAGGTTTGTAAGAATGATTTGGTTTTGGTCCATGTTATCTGAAAGCTCTGATTAAAAGAGCTGTTTGCATTTCATGTTCAAAAGGTCCTAAGCAGAAGTTTGTCACTGTATTTTAGGAGATACCTCTTCTGGTAAAATTAGTGTATTTTTTTCATTGGATATCCAATTGTGGGTGTGTTTTTTGCTGGAAAGCTTAAAAAGAGATCTAGAACATTTCTGTATACAAAGTCTTCAGATTGGCCTGAAAATTGCTAGGTAAAAAGGTCTGAATATTTTTTGTAAGAAATTCCTAACTACATGGTGGTGCCTCTGCAAATGAGGGTATAATTTTTTAATTTTTACCAAAAAGTTTTTCAATTTTATAATATTCTTGGATAATGCTTAATGTTTTTAGAAGAGTTCTAAAAACTTAGTAAATTTTTCAAGATCTTTATTCTAAGGTTGGAAGATCACATTAATTACATGCCTTTTGATTTGATGGATGCATGCTGATGAAAATTTCCATCATGTGTAAAATTGCACTGTAAACCATCTGGAAAAGAGTTGTAATATTTAATTGTTTTCTTTCACATAAGTTGCATTAAAATTTGTTGGTCTAGAACCTTAACCTTAAGTTAAATTTTTTTTTGGTATATGGATGCATTTTTGTTAGTACTTGGCACCCTTACAAACTTATTGGTTGAGAGTGGAGATCCCATTTTCATGGAGGAGATAAATATCAGGAAAAATGCTTTCAGAACTGTTAAAGAGCTTCATGTAACAATTTGTGGTCCATAGTGCTATCAGGGTTGACATGATTGAACAATGTAAAATTTAGGGGAGAATGAGGACCCACAGGAGGATGCAGGATAAATACTAGTTTTTAGTTCCCTGCTAGCTCAAGGACAAGTTTTTCGCATTAGTAACAAAACCAGCATAGAAAAATCAGGAAGATGGAGGATAAATGCTAGTTTTGAATTCTCTGCTAGCTCAAAGACAAGTTTATTGCTTTAGTGACAAACCAGTGCAGATGTAATAAAAAAGATGAAGAGAATGATTATTAGTGAAGTTGATGATGAAGACCATGTGTTTGAACTTTGCTACATAAAGATGAAATGACTATTTGGTGAGGGTAAGTCTTACCTAAGAATGCAGTGAGGCCAATTGCACTATTGATGTTTGTTAATTTTTCATAACCCAGTTACAAATTAATTGAACAATAAATTCACAGAATAAAAACTCTATCTGATTTATAATGATCAATACATTGGGTTAATTAACAACAAATAATAGCGGAAGCATAAATAACAGTAGCCAATCACAAAATGACAATAACACAGATATACCTAGGAAACCCCAGCGTGGGGAAAAACTTGCAAATGTTGAATCTTCTATTCAGCCTAACAACAAACTTATTCTTCACAATACAATAAAGTTTGCTTCAGCAATTTTACATATATACAACCCTACTGCTTTACTTAGCTTGCAAGAAAAGAAAGTTTCCTTGCTTTCTTTGGCTTTAAATTACATATAAAATCACTTTGATTTTTTGCAACCTCACAAACTTAGAATTATTCTATTAAAGAATAAAAAAAACAAAGTTGTTGCTAAACATCCAACTCGAGTTGCTTTAAAGCAACTCCACTCCACCTTCCTAGCTAAAACAAAAATCAACACTCCCTCTTAGCAACGAAGGTGTTCTGCACAACACCCAACTTATCTCTGAAGAATATAAACTTATTCTTCACCAAAGCCTTTGTCAGGATGTCTGCTATCTGTTCGTTTCTAGGAATGTACTGGAGTTTCACTATCCCTTTCTCCACACAATCTCTGATGAAGTGGCACTTGATCTCAATGTGCTTTAACTTGTCATGAAATATTGGATTCTTAGAGAGTTTGATGCAACTCTGATTATCACAGTAAATGACTGTAGGATCTAACTTCCGATCAAAGAGCCCAGCTAAAAGTTTTTGAAGCCAGATAGCCTCACATGTAGCCATACTGGCTGCCATATACTCAGCCTCTGTAGAACTCTGTGCAACTGACTTCTATTTCCTATTGTACCAAGAGACACTCCTGATCCCAAACTGAAACTGCACCTTGAAGTGCTCTTTCTGTCAATTATAATGCATGCCCAATTTGCATCAGTAAACTCCTTGACCTTTACTCCATCTTGCTGAATATACTTCAGCCCATAATCAATTGTGCCTCAGAGATATCTCAAAACATGCTTTGCAGCTATCCAGTGCACATGTTTAGGCTCCACCATAAACTGACTGAGAGAGTTCACTGCAAAACAAATGTTTGGCCTAGTATTGACCAAATACATAAGAGAGCCTATCAACTGTCTGTATAACGTTGGGTCCACTGTGTCTGATCTAGAAGCATCAATCTTCTTCCAGTTGGTCACAAGTGGTGTAGACATGGGCTTACAGTTCTCCATCCTGAATCACTTCAAGATATCAATTAAGTATTTCCCCTATCCAAGGAAGATTTCTCCCTCTTTCTGCCACAATTCTAATCCCAGAAAGTAGTGCATCAACCCCAAATCCTTCATCTCAAACTCTCTTGCAAGATCCCGCTTGCAGTGCATTATGAGCTCCTCTGACCCTGTGAGAAATAAGTCATCAACATACAACAACAGTATGAGAAGTGATGAACATATTGTCATTGATGTCAAATCAGAGACCGATGACGTTAATGTAAGTTAATGAATATAGTGTTAGAAGAACAACATTAAGCATTTGTGATACCATCAGTGATACAGCATATAGCATTTCATATTGAATAGCTTACAGCATACAAATGATATGAAATATTGATACAGACATATTGATATACGAAAGGATACAAGACACAGATGTTACAACAATATTATATTTTGAGATAAGCATATCGCAGTTACAAAGACTGTCAAATATATGTTTGACAAAAGGACAAATGTATAAATACAGCATATGCATATATTCAGACAGCATTGATATAGACATCATTGTATTCAGACATATATATTTACAGAGGTCATCATATTCAGACAGCATATATATACAAAGAACTACAATAACAATAAAAGACGCAGCAATTAATATAGATGAAGATTCATATGCATACTCAGATATATATATTAGAGCATAACAGTCATTGTTCCAGACAATACCAATTGAAGTTGCAGAGGAATAAGTACAGAGAATTCTAGTTTGAAGTAGTGAAGAACGTGGATAGAATTATATGGAAAGGGCCGTGTTTCATCTTAGTAATTCATATATGAACCAAGGAAGGATCGAATAGGAGGTGACCCTAATTTGAAATAGAATAGCATTAATAAATTTACACAATCAGCACTGAAGAGTCCAAATCAAATTTTACATTGAGGCCTGGGCAGATTTGATAAGAGAAGGCAACCATCAAATAAGGAGACATTACAGACTGTGATTAGCCAGTGAATAAAATATACTCAAATATTACCTTGCAGTCATGGTATATGGAGTATCGAAGTTGAGACCTTGCAAATACGATACTTATTACCAATTCAATCTGCAATAAATATATAACCATGAAATAGGAAGCGGCTGCAAAATAATACATACAAAGACGTATTTAGCAGAGTCATATCGAATATGAAGAAGCAGCTATCAAAAACGTTAAAACGGCAAAAGAAAATGATGCGGTCATACTATATCGAAGGATTGAATAATATTATATGCAGTGATATGCGATAAGTTTCATATGAAGTTTCGAAGGAATGAATATTCAAAATTTAAATGCAGCAGTTTATGTTAGCGACAGGCGTTCATTGCAAGTGTTTCAACTATTATCAAAGTATTTTAATATCATTGACGGACAAGATACTATAATCAGCGATAAATAATCGAAGAATGATGTTTATAAAGATAAAAACATTTATGCACAAATTATCGAAGGACAATATCAGCGTCAGATATATATATTTGCAATGATCAATACATATGCAGCGGCAGAGTTATAAACAGCAATCGAAACTGCACTCCAAAAGACAAAATACATATTAAGGTTAATAAAGTTCATCTCTAAAACAATGGTCAAAGACGTCAGATTATAATGTGAAAATAAAAATCGATATCAACTATATATGCAGATATCAAAGGAAGTAAATAATGAAAGTTTTAAGGCAAAGATAAAAGCATCGAAGGTTTAGTAAATGAGTTTATTAAAGCTTTTTAATATATTATTAAAAAGGGATATTAACTTTTAAGTTTAGTTTATAAAGGACACCTTTTCATGTTGAAAAGTTATCACTCCAAAAGACAATGTTTTATCAAAAAAATATATGAGTATATATATAGTCAAAATTTTTGAAAATAAAAGATGTGAAGTCAGCAAGGATAAGGAATAAAAAGAAGAGCAGAGAGAAAATGAAAATAGAGAAGTCAGCATGTAAAAGAGAAGAGAAGAGCAGTGGAGAATAGAGAGATAGAGAAGTTAAATGCATATATATTCAGATTTTATCTGACATATATACATATATTAAATGTACAGTCATAAAGGCATATTTTGAAAAATAAGAGGAAGATATTGGCTGACTTAGAAACCAAATTGCATCCATCATCGGTTGAAGAAAGCAACAGGATAAAGATGGAAGAAAGTTATTAAAATCAGTGAGTTGGTGCTCAGAATCCGGACAAGGGGAGTTGGTGCTCAGAATCCGGACAGGGGGAGTTGGTGCTTCCAGTAGGTCGGTGCCTGCGAAGTGTGGGAGTTGGTGCTTCCAGTGAGTCGGTGCTCATAAATTTAGAGGTTGGAGCCTCTAGTAGGTTGGTGCCTACAAAACATTGTAAAAGAACAATATTATATAAAAGCAAATTATTTTGTGGTTTTTTCCCATATTGGGTTTCCACGTAAAATTTGTGTTCATGTGGATAATTGTTTGTTTGAGAATTTAAAGTTATCTTTGAATAAAGTTTTTAAAGTTAAAATTGTTATTATACTGATTCACCCCCCCCTCTCAGTATAATCGTGTGCTCTTCAAGAAGTTCACCCTTCATCTGAACATAGTACAGGTTTGTATTCGCCTCACTCTTGATGAAGCCCACACTCTGTAAGTAATTGTCAATACGTGAATACCATGCCCTGGGAGCTTGCTTGAGACCATATAGTGCTCTTTTCAACCCGCAAACACGAGAATCCCTCCCATGTGCTTTAAATCCTTCTGGCTGCTCTATTTAAATTTCTTCCTCAATTACTCCATTGAGAAATGTTGTTTTAATATCCATTTGGTGAATCTTCCAACCCATTTGAGCAGTTATAGAAATTATAGCTCTTATGGAAGAGTACCTGGCTACAGGAGCCAAAGTTTCATCATAGTTAATTCCTTCCTTTTGAGAAAACCCCTAGCCACAAAACGAGCTTTGAACTTTTCCACACTACCATCTGCAACATGCTTAATCTTATACAATTATCTCAAGCCCACCACAGACTCATCTTCTGGTTGTGGCACTACCTCCTACACGCTATTCTTCATGATGGAAGAATACTCTTCCACCTTAGCATCCTTCCATACTAGTCGCTCTATGTAAATTACTTCCTTAATTACTCCATTGAGAAATGCTGTTTTAAGTTTTTAACATCCATCTGGTGAATCTTCCAATCCATTTGAGCAGTTATAGAAATTATAGCTCTTATGGAAGAGTACCTGGCTATAGGAGCAAAAGTTTCATCATAGTCAATTCCTTCCTTTTGAGAAAACCCCTAGCCACAAAACGAGCTTTGAACTTTTCCACACTACCATCTGCAACATGCTTAATCTTATACAACCATCTCGGGCCCACCACAGACTCATCTTCTGGTCGTGGTACTACCTCCCACACGCCATTCTTCATGATGGAAGAATACTCTTCCACCATAGCATCCTTCCATACTTGGCACTTGGATGCCTCTTGAAAGCTGGAAGGCTCTACTTCAATCAATTCACTCATAAGTGCCACATAATCAGAATAATGTCTGGGAGCCTTTCTTTGCCTGATTGAATCTTGTGGATCACCAACATATTCCTGGGCCTCTCTCAAAGTGTGCTCAGCTGCCTTGTTTCTCCTCTTCTCTGAAATAGGAATACAAGGTTGAGGAATTCTCTGTTCCTCTTGATCATCCTGTTTAGCTTGCTTGCTTTTCTTTCTAGCTTGTGTGGCTGAAGTTTGAGGAATTTGTGCTACCTCAATCACGGTTGATTGCTCCTCCTCATTCATCAAGCTACTAGACTTCTGAAGAGCCCTCTCCTCCTCGAATTTCACATCTCTGTGAACAATTGTTTTCCTGAAAGCAAGAATTCAAACCCGATAAACCTTAGAAGTTTCATTGTGCCCAACAAGGATACCCTTCTCTGCAGTTGGTTCTAACTTGGTTCTTTTCTCCATATGAATGTGACAATACACAAGGCATCCAAAGATGCGAATGTGTCCCAAATCTATTTTCTTACCACTGAATGCCTCTTCTGGAGTCAATTTTCCCAACACTTTGTGAGTACTCCTATTCTACAAATACACAAGCTGTATTGCAAGCTTCAGCCCATAAGAACCAAGGCAAGTCTTGATCATGAAGCATGGCCTTGGCTGCTCCAACTATAGCCCTTTCTTCTGCTTGGCAGCTCTGTTCTGTTGAGGGTTGTACAAAATTGTCAACTCTTTCTTGATACCTTCCTAAGCACATAAATATTTGAAGGCATTCGAGGTATACTCTCCTCCATTATCATACCTCAGTATCTTGATCTTCCTTCCTGTTTGGTTCTCCACAAGAGCCTTAAACTCTTTGAACCTACTAAAGACCTCAACTTTGATCTTCATAAAATATATCCATGTCTTCCTGGAGAAATCATCAATGAAGGTAACATAATACTCATACCCATTCAAGGATTTTGTTGACATAGGACCACACACAACACACATTTGAGTGTACAAGATCCAAAATCCCTTCAAATCTACTGTCGCTACTTGGAAAATCAGTCTTGGCATATTTTCCAAGAGCACAACCCTTGCACACCTCATGCTTTTCTATCTTCATCTCAGGCAGCCCCATCACTATTTCCTTGAGCACATTAAGTGCTCCATGGTGAAGACGAGCCATTCTCCTGTGCCACAATTCTCCTTGCCCTCTACAATTGCTTACCAATGCATGTGCCGGCTCAAATCTTTCTTCTGCCCACTCTTGGACGAAGAACCTTTTGTTTGCCCTTCATTAGACTTCTTACCCTTGCTTGCAAGAGCAAGATTTTCTTCGTCTTGACCCTTCTTGACTTCATGCGAATCCAAAGAAATAGGATCATTTGCAGGTGGTGTCACTACTGTACTAGCATAGATCCACAACCTGTTCTCCTTGAGAACATATGTAATTCGAACCTTCCACTGTAAGACGTTAGACGCACTCTCAAGCCTATCCTCATATCGAACACTGGTTGCCATAGCTACAAAAGAACCTGGAGACAAAAATCTGATTTTTTTTCTTGAAATCTGTGTCACAAATCTTGGCTTTGTATTCAGAGTTTAGAGCTTTGATAACATGTTAATTTCTCATAACCCAGTTACAAATTAATTTCACAATAAATTCACAAAATAAAAACTCTATCTGATTTATAAGAATCAATACTCTGGGTTAATTAACAACAAATAATAGCGGAAGTAAAAATAACAGTAGCCAATCACAAAATGACAATAACACAGATACACCCAGGAAACCCGTGTGAGAAAAAACCTGCAAATGTTGAATCTTCTATTCAGCCTAACAGTGAACTTATTCTTCACAATACAATAAAGTTTGCTTCAACAATTTTACATATATAGAGCCCAATTGCTTTACTCAGCTTGCAAGAAAAGAAACTTTCTTTGCTTTCTTTGGCTCTAAATTACATATAAAATCACTCTGATTTTATGCAACCTCACAAACTTAGAATTATTCTATTAAAGAATAAAAAAACAAAGCTGTTGCTAAACATCCAACTTGAGTTGCTTTAAAGAAACTCCACTCCACCTTCCTAGCTAAAACAAAAATCAACAATGTTGTCATTCAGTGAAGCCATTCTCACATAAGTTGTTGGTCTAGACTCTAAAATGGAAAACATTGAGTTGATTTTCTTTTGTATATGGGTGTTTTTTTGGTGGTTTTCAGTACCATTACAATCTTTTTGATTGAAAGGCCCTATTCTTATGGAGGAGACAAACAATGGGACAAATGCTGCTATAAATATCAAAAAGCTTCATGTAACAGCCTGCAATCCACAGGCCATCAAGATTGACCTGGTTGAATATGCTAAAATCTAGAGGAGAATGAGGACCCACAAGAGGATGGAGAATAAATGCTAATTTTGAGTTCTACACTAGCTCAAAGACTAGTTAACTTTATTGCTTTAATGGCAGACTACTGCAGAAAAAAACATAAAGCTGAAGACAATGATTACTAATAAGATGATGACGAAGACCACATTTTTACTACATAAAGATGAAATGATTTGGTTTGGTAAGGCTATGTCTTACTTTGATGATGTAGTGAGGCCAATTTTCACAATTGATGTTGTTGTTCAGTGAGGACATTACCACTGAGGTAGTGTAGTGAGGTCCATTCCCATCTCTGTTGCTTAGGCAATAATTGAGTGTGTCTCTATTTGCACATAGTAGTTTTTGTGAACAATTGTGAGTCCTGCTTACGCAGGTCTGTGTATGGACTATAGAGTCTGTCATAGTCCACTGTGGCATCTTACAGGTGGGCTAATGAGTGTTTCTTTGTTTGTCATTTGATTATATGTATCTTGGAGTGTGCATATATTGGGGGGAATGTTCGAGTTTATAATACACCATAGTTAGTGAATAAATAATTAGTGGGTGAGTTGGGAAATAGGTTTATATAGCTATTTAAACATATTCATTAATACCTATTATATTTTGGTTATTATAACACCCATGCTGAATATAATTGATTAGGGTCCTTAGCTTAAGTTGAGGAATTATACCCTAAATTATGGGATCACAACAAGGTTTGTTGTGAGCCAACAAACCATGCTTTTGTTTAAATATTTCCTGTATGATTGAATACCTAGTACTTTTTAAAGAGAATTATCTCCTTCATTTTTCTATCTTACAGTGTGTTGTTCTTGTCAGCTGAGCATGTTTATCTTAGCTTCAATCCAACATATTTTTATTAACATAATTGCTGCCCCATATTTGGGTAGGTATTATATGTCTAATATTGTACTTTGATAATAGACTGGATTAATTTGTTTGGTTGGTTGCATCCCAACGGATTGAATATCCTTTGGAGTAATTACATGGGGCTATATTAAACATGCTTTGTTGAATCTAAAACAAATGGCATTTTCTTGTGAAAACTAAAAATGTTCAATGGTTTTGACCTTCTAGCTTCTTGTGCAGTCTCCTGAGGTGCATTAGTTGTGCATCATTTTGCAAGATTGAAATTTATTTGCATCATTGTATTTGCTTGGTTGAAAACATGTCATGTCCTACTTGAATGATGTAAAACCATGAACAATGGTCATTAATACATTTTAATTGTAACTATTTTTTACCACAGAAAATATGTTAAATAGAATGTAAGAACTACAAATTTTGTTTGGATTGATTTTCTAACCATAATCTATCCCATAAAATTAGTGTTGTTGATGCAGCTTCTGATTGTTTTTCCTTTGTGTTTTCAGTTTTGACTTGTTTTTTCGGAAGAACCCATTTGGTGGAGAGTACACAGTGTTTGCTGGATTAGAGGAGTGTATACGATTTGCTGCAAATTTTAAATTTAGAGAGGAGGAGATCAGTTTCTTACGAACAATATTGCCAGCTACATGTGAGGTAGAGAAAAAATTTAGGTCATGCTCTTGGGTCTTGGAATAAAATTTCTACGTTTCCTCTTGAAATGTAATTTGCAGGAAATATTTGTTTCTATTGCTCACCATGTTTTGTTTGTTCCTATGAAGTCACAAGTAATATCACTTTCATTTTAGGATACATGAACAGCAAGTCTTAGATTCTTTTTGTTTTTTAATCATATTTTGCTTCTATTTGAATTTTTCATATTGGCAAATTTAGACATTCTCTTTTGGATGCAGGTGTTTATAAATGTAGTGGTGAGGTATTTGCAAGCTATAAGCTAGATTAAATTTACTTGTACATTAGTTTGATGGAATTTTCCAAGTCTATTTGAAAGACATGAGGCAAATTAAGAATTTTTTAAGACATTATTTTTATTTTTAGATGATGTCAATATGCAGGAGGGGTTCTTTGATTATCTGAGAGGAGTTAATTGTTTAGAGATTGAAATATATGCAATTCCAGAAGGGTCAGTCGTTTTTCCAAAAATACCACTCATCAGAGTTGAAGGCCCAGTGGCAGTAAGTTTCATAGATCTCTCTCTGAAGTAGAGAACGCAACTTGACTTGTGCTATGAAATTGCTTGGATCTTATATGTTTTTTCTTTGTTTGGAGCTGTAGTTGAATTAAGAGTCTTGAGAATAGGCCAAAAAGTTAAATAACTTGTATGGGTATGTTTATTTATTTTTATTATGGTGTACTTTGTTAACTTGATTATTAGAAACTTTTCAGCTAGCTGAAATTTATGGCCCCAAATCAGACAGCTTCTCTAATTGCCATCACTGCATTCTTTAGCTTGTGCAGCTTTTGGAAACACCCTTTGTCAATTTGGTGAACTATGCTTCACTGGTTGCTACAAATGCTGCAAGGCATAGGCGAATTGCTGGGAATTCAAAACTTTTGCTTGAATTCGGACTTCGTCGAGCTCAAGTAAGCTGGTGCATATGTTCAGTTTTTAGAAAATCGTAGTTGTTTCTAGATTCTTATATGGCTTACTGGGGTTTGTATTTTTCTTTTAGGGACCTGATGGGGGGATAAGTGCATCCAAATATTGTTACATTGGTGGATTTGATGCAACCAGGTTCTTCTCATTTGAACTCTCTAGAGGAGAAGTCCTTTTCTTCTTTTATATGCTTGAAAATGAGATTGAGAATTATTATTGGTGCCACAATCATGGGATATGCTGATCTAACATTTATAGCAATCTGCATCCAGCTTAAGACATTCTACATGCTGTGTATGAAAAAGAGCACACATTTAGATAATCAAGGAGTCACCCTTGTGCAAAATGCCAAAATGCATACACCACTGGTCTGATATGTGTGATTTTTTCACATTGTTTAAATCCCAGAAGGTTCTAAATTTAGTATGACTAGCATTACAAAGAATATTATCCTTTCCCAATGTGTATATCTTAGTAGCATTATACTTACACAGCAATGGCATGACAAAATGATAGTGTAAATGGAATTTTTCTAGACAAGTTTAAAACAAGAACATGGGAAATTTAAAAAACACTTGATAAACCAAACATACATTTGAGGTTCACAACCTCCTCTCCCTCATTGAATGTTCTTATTATGCCCAACACTCTAGTGTGGTTATATATGAATTTGGTGATGGATATTCACTCCTTTATTGTAGATTAAACCTGACCAAGTTTTCCAATGTTCTAAAGGATGAAACAAATGCAATGTGGTATACATGGGCTTTAAAGTAATGTGAGGTTCTTCTCTATGAGGAATTTGCATGTTGCCACACAATTTGCTGCATTGTTAGTGGTAAATTGAACTAAATATTTCAGCCCAACCTCCATTATGACCTCATCAAATAGTGAAAGCAACAAATGAGCTGATTTCACTCTATCCAATGTATTTATGAATTTGAAGAAAATTGTGCCAGTGACAAGTGCATAGTTGCTTTTTGTACAATTCCTTCTTTTGGTCCACCCATTGGACATATATTGCAACTTGTAATCTCCATTGCTTATAATGCTCGTAATATTGACGCCTTACATTGCCTCTCCCAACATGTCAACAATCAGGCTCTCATATGATAGGCCCTTGAAACTAGGGCCCGCAATAGCAATGGTGTCGACCTTGGTGTGCCATTAAGAAGATTGTGCAATGTTGAATGAGATGTTTGTGAGTGATTCCAGAACATGAAAAAATTCTTGCAGAAATTTGATTAAACTACATGTATCTCAAGTACTACCTTTCTGATATTTCAACAGAGTGATACTAGAATACATTATTTCTTGAATGATATTGTTTCCCTTTTTGCATTTTGGTGCTTCATACTTCATGTATAGCTGCACTGTTCCTATGTGAATGTGTTGCCTACTTTTCTTATGACTTCTTTGACTTCAACATTTCCATCTGTTTCTTCTTGTAAGTTCATTATTTGCATTAGATTAAGTTTTTTTCTGTGACTGCTGAAATAATGATGATTGATTTCCCTCTAGTCAGTCTTCTATTTTGTTTTTGATGATGTTTGCATTATGTGTATGAAGCAATGTTGATGCTGGGCGACGGTTTGGCATACCACTTCGAGGGACACACTCTCATGCTTTTGTCAGTTCTTTTATGGTTTGTAACTCTTTCTCAGGCATATCTCATTGACAAAAAATCTTATGATTTGATGATAATTTGATCTGAATATGACAACCTCTACAGTAATGTATTTGAAAAAATAGTATTTGGATCCAATGAAGATGCCATATAAAGTTCTATTATTGTTATTTTCATATATAATTTTTTTTTGTGATTTATGAATTTTAACATTTGTGATTTTAATCAGTCATTTTGCTAAAATTTCTATAGCATATATTAATTTGCTTTAGTCATATCATCCTAGGCAGTTTAAACTTTATGAGAATTTGTAATTGAAGTGATTTTTGGTTCCTTAAGGACTCTTTCCTTAAAAAATTTATAGAATGTGAAAATGTACAAACTACCTGTTTTGCCTACTCTTCAGTTCAGTTGAATTATTTGGTATGTGTGCCCCTTTGCAAATAAATGTAAGATGTGAGCAAGTTACATTTTCTATTTCTTATCTCATCAAGAGCTGTTGTGGTTAATGCTATTTCTCTTTAGTCTTTAATGAGCTTTGTTGGTGTTATCATTCCAATAATATTTTTCACCATATTCTGAGAAAATTCCTTTTGAGTTTTTTCAGTTTAAAAACATATTTTTATGATGAACTCCGATAATGGAAGGTGCTCTTTGTGTCTTAAGCTAGTATGTTTATTTGTTGTGCTCTTATGGCTTTTCTCCCACTACTTTACGGAGAGAATTATGTGGAATATGAGGATTTGTAACTTTTTTTTTTCCTTCATATATGTGATCAGGATTAAAGTGGGAAAATACTGAAATCTAATTTTTCAAAAATTTCATATGTTTTAGTAAATTGCAATTTACTAAAACATATGAAATTTTGGAAAAATTAGATTTCAGTATTTTCCCACTTTAATCCTGATCATTATGTTTCTTTCCACATTTTTCTGTCTCAATAAGCTAATGCATCAAATGTTTTCTTCTGTTTTTGTAAAGCTTCTTGGCCAATCTTTTTTAGGATAGACATTAATAAACTATGTTAACTTGGTAAACTACTGGGATACTGCAGGGACTTGATGAAATCATTGACAGGGCGCTTCCTAGATATGATGGAACAGGCATTTGTGAGGATTTTGTGAGCTTAACACAACACTGGCTAAGCAAATTGAAAGTAACAATCAAGCATTTGCTTACATCTCTCTTGTTATGTAAATTTTTTAATTGAAACAATGTAGATAATATATTTGAATATCTTTTCATTCTAGTGCAAGTTCTCACTGTAAATTCAAGATGTTGGTCATGTCATCTAGCTACATTCAAGCATTATACATTGGTATAGCATTAACACTTATAAACTTATGGATCCACCACTCATGAATTGATCTAATAGTGCTTAACATAGTCATGAACCTGTTCTATAGGTCAAGGTTCCATCAGAAATGTTTTTGACAATACTAGAATTTATGTTTGACTCCATTAAATAATTAAAAGAGGTGGCATAAAACAGCAATGCTTCATATTAATTTATATTTGTGCTTATTGAGGTTGAGCATTGGTAGTAAATCCATTGCAAGTGTCATATATAAATTAGGTTCCGTGAGATTTGAGTTTACAAATAATAAGCTATGACTAATTCTCTGGTAATCAACTTACACTTTCGTATAGGTATTTCTTTGCATTATGTTTTCATAAGAATTGCTGTGGCTGTACAATTTTTTTTGTATTGTGTCAAATTTCAAACCAAAATCTTGTCATTTCTCAATTGTGAGTTGTACTTATGGTCAAACCTTGTTGTGGTCATCCATGTTTTTGTCATCTCTATTTAGTGACTTTGTAGGGTGAAAGGAGCTTTCCAACACATTTGGTGAGGCAAAGGACAAATTTCATATAATAGAGAAAAGGTGAATATTTGTGATGACTTCCAAATTTCCTCTAAGTTGGAAATTGAGCTCTCAAGGGATGGTTATCCTTTCGTAGTTCACTTTTCTTGCTCTATAGTTTGATGAACCTGACGTGAACGCTCCTTTTAGCAAGAGTTGTGCAAAAACTAGATAAGTCTTTTGAGGAAAACTTAGGCAAATTCTTCTTCTTTATCTTTGATGTTTGCTTGATCTAGTGTTGTGTCTGCTTCTTATAGGCTTCATGGTCTAGTTCACCACTTCCAAGAACATAGTTAGAAGGAGTTTGAGCAATTTAAACATGTTTTATAGACTGGGACTGATGTTCACACGATTCAAATACTCCAAATTATGTTGCTACTTTGCCACATTCTATACCTAGACTCCTCCACCGCTTGGATTTCCTCCTACTGTGGATCATGAGGCCGCTCTTAGGGTCCCCTTTGAGCAAGCCCAATTCTTGGAGGAGAAGCTCAGAGATTGCCAAGTCTTTTTGAATCAAGACTCCTATACAAAAGCGACCCTCACCTATTTATTGGAATCAAAGGGACATGCTCATATCAGATCAAAAGGGCCTTGCGCTTGTATTTGCATTGACTCATATAGTTGAGACTCATGTCACTTCTATACATCTAACTTAGCTCAGCCTAATGATACTCAATCAGATATCATTGGCATGCAGTTGAAATTGTTGATGGCGGAAGTGGCTATGCATATGGTCGGTGGTAATCCTACAATAACTCTTGTTTCTTCTAGTGGTCTCCCTTGGGGTATCAAATCCCTAATCCACTCAAAACCACCATTCATAGTTTAAACTTCTGCTGCCATGGCTAATCCTCCTCCGTTAAATCCAGTTCTGAACACCTTACTACAGAACATAGGTCAAATGCAAGCACAATTTGCTAATCCTAGAAGCTCTATTTATGAAGCAACCATGTAGCCCTATTATCATCAAATCCCTTAGTCTTAACCATTCTCAACACACCCTTACCTTAGGGCTTAGAGATATTGAAATTGGACAAGTACAGTGGAAGGAGAGATCAGAGACATGTGCCGTCTTCCACTGCTTTTTGTAGTGACTTTTTATTTTAGGATGCCTTGCTAGCAAAAATTTACCTGCGGTCTCTCAAAGATACAATGTTGGATTGGTTTTGCTTGCTTCTTGATAACTCTATCTCATCATTTGATCAACTGATAAATCAGTTCCTTCAACACTTTTAGGTAGACATTGGACAACATACCTCTTTCACTGACTTGTTCCATTGCAAGCATGGCTCTCATTGGAATGTTATTGATTTTATTTTGAGATATCAATCTCTTTATCCTCAAATCTTGTATGGTGTGCTAAATTTAGACATCCAAAGGGTGTTTATGGGTAATATGCAGTTGACATTAATCAAGAAAGTTCTTTTGATGAAATAAATTTCATTTCTCATCAAAGTACTATGCCACATCACTACCAACAAAATTTGATGCAATATGGGGGCTCTTCCTCATCCTCTTGGCCTAATAGGCATGCAATTGCATCTTCTTCTAGAGGATTTAAGGAAAATAAAGCAATTTGTAGATTTATAGATTTGTAGATTTGTAGTTAGCTGCTAAGCCAAATTGGCAACTACAAATCTACATAGATCCTTTTCTTTCTCGTTCTTCCATTTACATAATTGGACCACCTTATTTTGCATATATAGGTTATAAATATGTCAATATGGTAAGCATAACTCCTATCTTTCCCCTAGAATGTAAAATGAACATTCTTGATATTGCTTTTACAACAAACGATCTGCCTTTCAATGGAAAATATTCTTCATTGTACATTCCTGCTCAGATCAACTAGAATTCAGTCACTGACATTATGGTTGATCCTTCTAGTAGAATCGTTGTACTAATAGAAGAAACATTGTTCATCAACAATTGCCATAGGGAGAAGTATGCGGATTTTAAGGTTACAATCTATACTCATGATGGTCTTTTTCTACAAACCCTTGGTTCCATCTCTTTGTTGGTCTATGCAAGACACAAAATTGTGGACACGACATTTGTCATGTTTCTCGAGTTTGATTTGTTTAGAGTGAAGCTATGCATTGCTTGGCTAATTTCCATGCACACAGTTGCCTTCGTTGTCCACAAATATTGCAAGTTTCATCATGATGGCACTATGCATGCTATCTAGGGCACTGGATACAAACCATTGATGTCACATGGGGGCTTCTCACTTGATCAATTTTGTTTGTGATGGAGACATTCTAAGGCTTCATTTTTCATCTATTTTCTCAACAAACTATCACTCTTATGCTGTTATCCTTAATTTTCTTCCTTCCTCATGCCAGCTGGGAGGTTGAAACATGTCTTAACATCCTTAGTTCAAGGCAGAAATCACATATGCACTGGGATTTTACACTTGTAGCAGGGTGGAATTTTGGTGTTCCATTGGATTTGGAATCCTAAGAGGGCAGCAGATTCCATCATCCCTCTATGATTTTTTATGACACTTCACCCTTGTTTACTTGGTCCAAACTTATCATTTCATCCTTGATTCATCTGATTATGCCACGAGTTGAGGTGATTGCATTTTGCTTTGGATCATAAGCTTGAACTATACCTTGAATTGTTCATGTTGAGGGGTGGAAATAGTTGTTGGGATTAGGAATCCCAAGAAGGCAGTGGGTGTCATTCCTTCTCTAGGATTCTCAGTCTTCTCAAATTTGCTTTGTTTTAGCTAATCTCACACCATCTTGCTCCATTACCACTTCAATTTAATTTCCAAGGTAAATCCCATACTTATTTGAATCTGAATTGTGCATTTTGAAGTCCAATTTTCTCATTCTTGTTTCCATTTTTTCAATCTGACTTTCAGTCTTATCCTAAGGATTTGACCCTCATACTATGCAAAGTTGCTCCTCTATCATCTTAAGACCTCCACACCTAGGCAGATTTTGAAGGTGGGCTAGGATTGGGACTGATGAGAGAAGGCGGAAATCAGGGTGGTGTTGGGATTTTGAATCTCAAGGGGCAGGCGGATTCTGCCCTGCCCTTGGGATTTTACCTTACCTTCATCATTGTCCCAAACTTAGTCATTTTATGCCCTTCCCAAGCCTTCTCCATGCTTGGTGATCCTTAGCTGAAATGGAGTTGTGAAAGGTTGCTGTTTTGCCTCCAATTTCATTTTGCTTAATCTCTGATCTGATTGCTGGTATCCACACTTGTACATCCTTTTCTCACTCTCATGCCTTATTCAAAAATCCATGGACCCTATGCTTACTCCCCTAAGGAAGACTTCACTTTTTAGTCTAGAGACCAGACTGACCTCATGCTCTCTCTCTATCTCTTTCCGACTTGGAAACTTGAGAATGTTATCAACTAAAACCACCTAAAACCACTAACCTACTGCTAAAGCAAAAAGAGGGGGTCCCCATTTGCAATGGGGCAATGGTGTGAAAACCTCACAGTAGTACCTAGTGAGGAGTCCTTAGGAGAATAAGTGAATAAATCAAGATGCTACCAAGCATCTTTAGGGATTTCTTTCTTGTGGGCTTATTGTTTGTTTTGTTTTGGAATATTGGAGGTTGCATTTATTGTTGTAACTTCTATTTACTTATGTATTTCTAAGTTGCTATTTAGAAATGGTTCTATTAAAGCTAAGATGTTTATAACTCTATAAGTTTGAGCAAGCTATTGTTGATGTAATACTATGGTGTGGAAAATCTCAAGAAGGCTATGCACATACACACTGATATAGGTTTGTAATCAATTAATTGTTGAATCTAGCAAATACTAGGTTACGGCAATATGGCACACCAAAAAGACGCAGTCTTTACTAGAAGTATGCCCTGATAAATATCATTAGTACATCATTCACTTGATTTACCTCTTTAGGATAGTATGTTGATGGAAATGGTCCTTGCTTGTAGTTATTCTTTAGAAGATATGTTTAATAATGTAAGTTTATTCTTCTAGAATTTTGTTTATTGTCCTTGGAATGTCAATTTGAATTTAAAAGTCATTTGTTAAATAAATACTGCTTGCTTAACTTAGAAAATTTAGTTTCTTGTAACTGTAGTAAATATTTCTTATTCTGTAACAATTTCTCAGGCAGCAGATTCTTTGAGCGGAAGTTTCTCCGACACAAATTCTAGCGAGATAGCAGCATTCATATCATATGCACTAGCTTTTCCAACAAATTTCCAAGCTCTTGTGGACACTTACGATGTAGGTTGTGTATTTATATTTGATGCATGTGAGTTTCTATATAATTATTAACAGCTGACACTAACGAGAGTGTTTATGGCAGGTTATGAGAAGTGGCATACCCAATTTTTGTGCCGTTGCTCTTGCCCTGCATGATTTAGGGTGTGTTATGCTAATTTTTGTATTCTTGTTCATGTGTTGCAATTGTTGTAAGTTGATGCATATTTTGATTGGGCAAAGAAGATGCATATTGCGTTATGCATTAAATGCCATTAGTGCATTTACAATTTTATACATCTTTCCTATTTATTAAAAAGTTGTTTAGCCAATATATTTGTTCTAGTGATATATTAAGGGTGTATATGTATGTCTATACCATAAGCATGTTCATTGCATATTTATCATTCACATAATATCCAACAATTATGCACATGAAGAGCACACGGTTATACTAAGAGGGAGCGGGGGTGTGTGAATCAGTACAACAACAATTTTTACCAATTTAAACTTTATCAACTGCAATAGTATTAGTTACCAATTCCTCGCAATCATGCACATAAGAACACCCCAACACAATGTTTTATGTGGAAAACTTAATGGGGAAAATGACATAAAATTAATGCTTTTATAAAATTTTTCTTTTACAATGTTTATAGGCACCAACCTACTAGAGGCAACAACCCACTGGAAGTACCAACTCCTCTTCTGAATTTGTAGGCAACCAACCCACTGGAAGCACCAACCCCCACTACTAAGAACCAACTTAGCGATAGACTCCAGTCTCTTTCTAGGAGGTACCAACCTCCACATTAAGGTTCCACCTTTGAATGTTGCTTTTACAATGGATGATGGACAATTTAATCTTCTTCCCTTTACAAATTTACTTAACCCATTTACTCTTTGTTCTTACATTTTACTCCTCCAAAGGATTGTGACCTTTTCAAAAATCTGTCTTAATCATGTACATATCTGCATATACTCTTCATATATTCTTTTCTTGCCACGTGAAACTGCCAGTGCATATAAGATATTCTTCTTTCTCAAATCTGATCACAGCTCACACAATATCCTTTTTCAATACTGATCATAGTACACACAATAAACTTCTCTCACAAATCTGACATTGAAAGGTGTAATTCTTTCCTTTTGTAAGTCTGATCAAAACATGGCAATATCTTCACATAGATTTCTGCTCTTACTTCTCATACATGAACTTCATATATTATGAATTTATACATGGGCAGCATCTCTTCTTAAAATAGATCTGAAATACTCTTCTTCTTCACCCCTTTATTTCTTCTATATCTGCTTAATACTTTTGTTCTGCTTGAATGATATTCCTTTATTCATAACAACACTTACACATCTCAATCACACTTCACAAAACTCATTATATACCTTTAAATCTAGAAGTCCATACTCCTTTAAATAGATACTTATTGAAGAGACATGTCTAATCACTGCCTTTTTTTAATAATAATTATTGTTTTTTACCAACAATATTGTATCCCTTCACTGATTTGCTGCCTATAAAGAGTTGCTTATGTTAAGAATAAAATCATACTTCTTAAACAAATTGCATCTTCTCGTTAATCAAGACACCTCTTCAAAAACATAAGATATTAGTCCCTTTGCTTATCTTAATGGATCACTATTAGTCAGCCAGCATATTAGTTTGTTTGCATAAGACCTTATTAATTGCATTTGTTTCCCTCATAAAAGATCACTGCTTCCAAACAAATCATTGTCTACTTTTGTTCTTTTCTGTTTTTTGTCATTGTTTGCTTTCTTTGTCTTATTTTTGTTGTCTCATTTGTTTTCTTTACTAATTAATTATCTGAACTTGATGTTAATTGCTGTCATTTGCAGATCATTGCTTTTGGTTTCTCATACTAATCACTGCTCTTTACTAATGGTCTTCTAAACCATTTGCGATTGGTTTCTCATACTAGTTGCTGCTCTTTATAATTATGGTTCTTAACTTCAATCGCTGCATTCTATTAATATGTTTCTTATTTGATAGATAAAGTAATCACACTATATTAACTAATAATGCCTTTACAGAGCATGCTTTCTGTTTTAATGATAATCAAGTCTGCTCCTTATCATCAGCTATTCCCTCTTCAACCATAATCTCTGCTCTATGTAACATATTCATTACTGCCTTAATAATAATCTCAATTGCTGCTTTTTACATATATTTCCTTGAAGAATTGCACCATCCATGTTTTGGAGTTGATCTGTCTGGATTGCGCACCATCCATGGTTTGGAGTTGATCTTCTTCTGGATTGCGCACCATCCATGTTTTGGAGTTGATCTTCTTCTGGATTGTTGTCTTTCATTTCATTATGATTTTTGTGCTTTTATTTGTTGCGTATCACTTTCTTGATTAGTGCTAACATTTGCCGACTTTATGAGTTTCTTGCTTCTCACTGTATGAGCCACTTTTTTTTTCCATAGAATCACTACTATAACTGATCCCTTGCCACCTTTTGGATGAAGATTGCTTGTTGCATCATGGTGTTGACAGATATTTCAAGATAACTGAATATTAATGCTCTTAGACATTATTTCTTGCTAAATACAAATGTGTACCCCACACATCGAATCCATAGTATGACAAAAATCTGCTTCATCAATGATATAGTACTACAATAATCTCTATTGGATACCGTTGACATCAATGACAATCTTTCCAATATCTTTACATGATTGCCCTTGACATCAATGACAATATTTCCAACAGCATCATATATTAAACACACAATATATGTGGAAATCCTTACAGCAGAATACCAGGGCAAAACAAGTTTCTTATATAGAAGAAACTTCTTTCACAAATTTGTAAATATCAGCTCACTAGAGGCACCAACGCTCATTCAATTTGTGAGTGCTTAAGCCAGTAGAGGCACCAATCCCTCATTCTAACTTCCACCTTGACAATATTACTTCTACAGCAGATGATGGATGCTTTAATTCTCTTCTTCAAACAGTTATTACTTGGCCATAAATCTGCCACAAAATGGTCACAATCTTCAGTTCAAATCTGCTATGAACTCATATTCTTCCCATTAAAACTGATTATATTTCCTTACAAATTTGCATATATTCTTGCCAACAAATCTGCATACCTTCTCATTTATAAATCTGCTACAAATGCTTAACAAATCTGCTTATACTCCTTTACTCAAATCTGCATAAGATATTATATTAAGGCACTTACTCACTTCTCATTCATCTCTGTGATATCCCCTGTTTTGTAATAAGAAATTTTATAAATAAATAAATAGTTAAATAGTTGATTAACACTTATATTGATCATTAACGAACAATTATTATTTAATAAATTAATAATTATTACTAAACAAATAAACAATTAAATATATGCACATGTAGATCATTAAATTATGATTAATTAATAAATAATTATTAACTAATAACTATATTAACATCAACAATGCATGGATAATTATTAATTAACAAATTAATAATTATTCTAAATCAATAAATAAATAAATTAATGGACCATTGGCTCCTGTAAACTATAACGTAAGCCACCCTGATTAATATATTGATAAGACTATCAACCATCGACTCTCCACGTCAAAACCATATCAGCGCAAGCATCAGCCACATACGCATTAAAATAATATAATAAACAAACAAACCTTAATCGCATACCGTTGGGCATATTGGTGACGCCGGTTCAGACAAGGTAGCGATAGAAGTTACAGCAAGGGACACATCCCTTAATTGAAGGAATATATGACGTCAGTCTAATTGAAGGAAGGGGGACATGGAAGTTACAACAGAGTTAAGAAGAACACTGAACTGAACCTTGTAGCAGGATTTCAAGAAAAATATATATATATCACAATCTGAACAGCAATAGCAATATAGGGACGAAGGCAAAAATAGGAAATGGAGAATAGTGCTTAAATTGGCATCTAAGGATGATCGATTATTGAATCCGGAAATTAATATGCGGTTATCTAATAGCCATCACCCAGTATCATTAATATAATGGAAGAAGTCATTGATAATACAAGTATTAAGCATCTGTATATTGTTAGTTGGTCATTTAGTATCCTGTCGCCTTAGACTAGGAAGTGAACAAGTCAGGTAATTAAAGGAAATCAGAAATTATATATATATATTTGATTCTCTTCACAAGGAAGAGAGGAGAAATAAATCAATTGTAATACTGGCAAAACATAAATGAGTAAGGCTGGTAATATTACATCTGAATCCTATCAAGGATGGAAGAACAACTACATTGTCTAGTATATTAATATATACTATATAGATATATGTATTTGTCTATAAGAATGAAATCAGAAATATATATATTTTATATTGTAAAATATATATAGATAAATATAATTGATACTCTTAAAGGAAGAGATTAGAAGGAAATGGATCATAAATATGGCTGGAAGAAATCAATAAGAGGATACTGAAAATATTATAACAGAATGCTATTAGGAATGAATGGGCATCATATATATATGTATATATGGTCTGATATATAATGAATGGCCAATATATATGGTTTGACATATATACATAATATAGTATTAATATTTCTGTTATTAGAACAGTGGCTACCCCGACTGTGAGTAACCGAGTTGTCTATAATCAGTAAAATAGAATGTTCTGTTATGTTAATTAATATCATTTTTCTATGTTCATAAGAAATTAAGATAATCAAGAATCCCAAACATAATATAAAACTGATCTCTGTTGTTGCTTCAAACTCAAGAATGGAAGGCAGAGGCTACCAAAGAGGGGCAGTCTAAATCCAACAGGATAGCTCCCAAGATAGGGTGGGGACCAGCCCTTCTTTAACCTTGAGAGCTTGAGCTCAAGACAGGTTAAAGGCTGAGTCTGTAAACTTTGAGGGAGTCTATTAATGGTCTCTAAGCGCTTTGGTTTGCCTCCAATGTCTTCTCCCTTCTCACGGATTGAAGTAATAATAAGATCAGTCTTGTGATATGGATTGGAAATAGCCAAAAATTCTTAATTCATTATTTGTTCTTTATTTTTACTCCAAATATTAATGTTAAATTATTTGGGGACATTACAATCTCCTCATATATTACTCCAACATGCCTCCTCACCAAGAGAGGCAACCCTTCACAAATGTGCTTTCATTTTTATTTCTTCTTTGCAGTAGTAAATCGGAAATAAATATATCTTTTATATCTTGCTCACTCCCTTATTCGACACACTTCTCAATTCTCATTTGATGTTCCTTTTATACCTTCAAGTTTCTTTATTGTTAAGGTTTTAGGATCATTGCAAATGTAATAGCACTATCTCATGTTATGTGTTTTCCAAATGCAACAATCTCTTGCATTTATATTGAGAATGAGCCAAGAAGAGACATGTCCCTTCATGAGACATGTCTATTCATTAATGTGTAGTTAATATAATAACAATTATAATATCTCTTGAGTATTATATTAATTTCTCTAATATTTAATAATAATATTTATATATATTTAAGTATATATATACTTCTCATATATACTAAGTATATATATATACATATCTTCACTTGTATTGACTCATAGTGTTTATTCGACTGAAGCTACAAAACATCAACACTCCTTAGCTAGGGAGGATAAATCAATCCAATGTCAAAACTTAAGACACTTGACAACATCAATCATATGATGTAAGAAATAAAGGCATCATCCTCAAGATGTAATCAATAGAAACATAGTCTCAATATGTAGATTGCCTCCATCGGCGATTCTATCCACAGGTTCTCAAGTGGATTGCCTCCATCGGCGATTCTATCCATAATTTCTCAAGTGGATTGCCTCCATTGGCGATTCTATCCATTTGATATCATGAGTATTGGCCTATCAGAATGTCAACACATGACATTCACCAAATACTCTGAGTATTGGCCTATCAGAACATCAACATATGATATTCACCAAGTACTCAATAAGGTACTGGCCTGCAGAATATCAACACATGATATTCACCAAATACCTATCATATATCTATACAAACAACTCATAGACTGTCAATGACATCTAGCACTTAGTTGTTGATTTACAAGATATATCTATGCAAACAACTTATAGACCGTCAATTTAATGACATCTAACACTTAGTTGTTGCTTTACAAGATGTATCTATACACACAACTTATAGACCGTCAATTTAATGACATCTAACACTTAGTTGTTGCTTTACAAGATATATTTATGCAAACAACTCATAGACCGTCAACTTAATGACATCTAACACTTAGTTGTTGCATTAATTCATCATGATCTGTTTCAACATTATAAATAATGTATATCATGATTTAAGTTATTGTAAGATCGTCACCTTCCAATAACTTCTACAAATACAAATGATAATCATTTGGAAGTTGTCACTTCCTCATGATTTACGCAGGGGGCAAGCCCATTAAAAACATTCATGATTCATTAGTATAATAATCAATTTTATCAAGTTTACCTCAGAAGTGTTTCACCTTCAATAGTGAACTCCCTCTCAATCAATATGATCAAGATTGTCACAAGTTGACTGAACCATCTGCTACCTCTGAAGCTCAAGTTTATCAACTTCTTGACCTCTTTTGAAATTCTAGACTCCCTTTAGTCTCAATCATCAATTAGTTCGGAAGCATCAAGTTCTTTAGCCCTTGAATGCAATTTTCTTGTGCTTCTGTCCTGAAGGTATGTCAGAGAGAGATTACAAATAGCTCACTAAACTATCTCGACTGGAAATACCAATGATAGAAGCATACAAGATTTTAATAACCAAGAGTATAGCATGAATTAAAAAACTCAAATTATGTGCATTAATAAAACATGAAATACTGACCTTTTATAAATTTCAAGTATTTCATTCTGTAAGGTGAGCCCATATAGAAAATATCATGCAAATTCACAGAATGATGTCATCGTTCTCAAACATTACTATAACTCTTCACATGAACTATATCTAATATCCAAAGGTTCTATACACTATCACTACCTTCAATCTTATTAGATCTCCCTTCAAGTGGTTAGGCTTTTAAAGAAGGAACCTGGCTCTTTTTCAGATTTTTTTTTATTATAGACCCGTACAAAGTCGGTCATAACTTTTGAACCTAGAATTTTCTCTTCAATCGCTCCGGTGAGATTCTTGTAAATTGGTTTATCACAAACATATCCGAAATTTAGCAAAATCCAATGGTGCATTTGGGAGATATGGTCTTCATATTGAGACTGTATTTTCTGAGACAGTCACACATTCACCATCAACAAACTACTCTCTTACATTTGCAACTTGGCTCTGATACCATGCTAGGGTTTTAGGATCATTGCAAATGTAATAGCACTATCTCATGTTATGTGTTTTCCAAATGCAACAATCTCTTCCATTTATATTGAGAATGAGCCAAGAAGAGACATGTCCCTTCATGAGACATGTCTATTCATTAATATGTAATTAATATAATGACAATTATGATTATATATATATATACACAATATCTCTTGAGTATTATATTAATTTCTCTAATATTTAATAATAATAATATTTATATATATATTTAAGTATATATATACATCTCATATATACTAAATATATATATACATATCTTCACTAGTATTGACTCATAGTGTTTATTCAATTGAAGCCACAAAACATCAACATTTATGAAGGGAGACATCTCTTCATATTAGTCTTTTCACGAGTCACATCTTCTCCTTGCAACTTATTAAACTTTTCTTCTTAATGAATCACATCATTTGGACAAACAAATCACACCATAATACAAGATCAATTAAACAAAGAAGTTGTATATTAAACTCTTCACAACCTGCCATAAATTGTACTTAGTAATCACTTTACAAGTTTGTTCACACATTAAACAAGAAAACACCGCCTCACTTAAATGGCCACCATTTGTTTAATAGCTCTGAATTGTATCTCTATTAATTGCTCCCACTTAATAGATCACATGCTTTGAAATATGTTTAATTCTTTTTAAGGAAACAAATTGTATCATTGTCTTAATGTATTGATTAGTGCTACTTCCATTTTCCCTAATTAAGTCGCTTCCATCGTCTTTAATTAAGTTGGTTCCATTCTAAGCACTGCCTTTTACAATAATATTATTCACGTCCTTAACAAGGTTGCCGACTAATGATCTTTGCTTCCAATTAATATAAATTGTTTTTCACGTGCTTCTTTTTCTCAAACAAGTCACACCCTCCACAAGTTTATTTGCTGTTCATTTCATTGAACATAATCATCTTTTAGTCATTGTTGTATGTTTGTTGTCTCTAATCACATTGTGAATCTACTTCACTACATATTATCTTTATCGTTGTTTCTTATATAATATCAATCCTTATTGATAACCTCTCGCCGGTATCTGCATCACTTCATTAATAATATAGAATTTGTCTTCTTATTGCTGTAGATAAACTGATCATGGTGAATTCTATCCACTGCTCACAATGAAGGAGTTGATGCATTATCTTACTCAGTTTTCAAATTCCTTTATCTCTATCTTGATTGCTAAACATGTTGGCATTAAGAGATGGTAACTGGTAAGCCTGCTACCGGTACAAGTATTGTCATTGATTGGCAAAAGAGGATAGAGATTTGTCATCTCTCTCAAGTCTTAAGATCTAAGGAGATCTGTATGAAAAGAGGCTAGTTTGGCAACCGATGACAACATACAAGAAAGAAAAGACTGTAATCAAGAGCAACCAATCACTACACAAAGCATCAACAACCGGGTAATGTATACAGTCAAGGAAAGGAGGATTCAATCGTCAACCGAGGACCAGGATACAACAGGTATAGACAAGCACAGAGGAAGTAAAAGTACAAACCGGTGTCAACAACACAACCGAGGAATGTGTGACCGGTAAGCAAAGGAAGGGACAGTGACAGGTCAAAGACTCTTACCTGTTCACTACACAAGGATCTCAACCGATCTAGTAATGACTCCGGTATGAATCGAGGAAGTCATAGTCAACTATCTGTTTCAACCAACTCTTTGACGGAGATTTCTTGCACTAAATTTGGAAGACTTTGAGTTAACATGGTGATTGGTTTGAGGCGTGTCTGGAGGTTTTAAAGCTAGAATTTGTGGCTTTACAACGAAGAGTTACATCTTATGAAGGAAAGGTGCTTGACACGCATCTATTGTTTTCTTCATGAAGCAGATAAAGCAAGGGGATGCATCGGATGTTTCCTCATTGAACTTATACTCCACTAATTGATGTATCCGAAAGGGATTTGAAGTTAGGTCATGTATGAGAGGTGCAATTAGGGCAAGAACTCTATATATTTTTCTGCCTGTTGAGAATATGAGTTGCCTTCATTCTGCCGAAGAAAAGAGTGAACTTGAAAGCTTAAAAGAAGCTAGGGAAAATTGAGAAGAGAAGAAGAGAGAAAGAAGAGTGTGTAGAGAAGCACGACAGTAGAGGAGAACACACCTGCGGCGACCGGTGATGCTCCTCAGTTGAGCATAAACAAAGATCTTATCAGGCTATGCAAAGCCATTTGTAAAAGGTCAATCTTTCTATTGTTTTCTAGCAATTACAATAGTTAAATCCCAGTATTTGGGTGGACTCTAATAGGTCCCTTGTATCAAATCCCTTAACCGAGTGACATTTTTCAAGGTGTTCTAAGTCCTCTGACCAGGCAGGCACTAACTGGCCTTATTGTAACAAATCCCTTAACCAGGTCGCATCTAACAGTGCATTGTAGTCCTTTAATCGGAAAAGCTCCTAATAGGGCGTACTCCAGAAGAGTACAAAATTTGTGAGGTCTCCTCACACCGTGGTTTTTACCTTAATTGGGTTTCCACATAATAAATTTGGTGTCACTGTGTGATTGTTTGCTTGCTGTTATTATATGCTTGAATCTGTTTGGCTTACAATTATAAGTATACTTCACCAAATTTAAAGAGAAAAGTTTTAGTGGTGCTGATTCACCCCTCCCCTCTCAGCACCGGTTGGGACTGTCAATTGGTATCAGAGCCAAGTCTTATTTTTTTTCTACTTAACTGCATAAAGAAAAAGTCAAGATGATGAGAAAGGAAGGACCAAAGTTTTCAAAAGAAAACTTTACTTTGTGGTGCAGCAGAATGAAGTTGTATATGAAGACCACTTGAGATCAATACTGGAATCATGTAACCATTGATTACACTGAACCCTCCGGCATCCTAAAACTTGATGAACAGAAGATCAAGTTTGAGCACACGGCTGCTATGGATATGATAGCTAGCACACTACCTGATCATGTCTATGTTGAGATAGAACATCTAGAATTTGCTTTCAAAATGTGGGCCAAGTTGCAAGTGGTATATGAAGGAGACCCAAATGTTCAAAGAGCCAAAGTTGAAAGCCTCAGAGGAAAGTATGATGACATGAGGATGAATGAAGGAGAAGGCATTGAGCAATACATCAACCGGATCAAAGAGGTGATCAACTCCATCAAAAGCGCTGGAGGAAAGCTTAGTGAAGAGGTGGTGGTTAGCAAAATACTGAGAACTCTCATACCTCAGTATGCCATTGAGATCTCTGCTATTCAAGAGCTTAGATCGGTGACCAAAGATCAAGTCACCCTAGACTCCCTAATCGGTAAGTTGGCTGCTTTTGAATTAAGTGATTTTGATAATAGCTTACCCATTCAAGAAGCAACATTTAAGTCTTCTGTCAATATCTCTTCCACCAAAAAGGGAAGAGAAACCGGTAACTGCTCTACCGGTAAGATTGGTAATCTTGTTGAGAATCTGCTCTTAGAAGAGATGGAGCAACATGAGTTCGAAGCACTCATCGCTAGGAGATTCCCCAGAGGGAAAGGGATGTACAAAGGAAAGCTTCCTTTGAAATGCTTCTCTTGCAACAAGATAAGACATATTGCTGCAAGATGTCCAGATAGTGATAATAAAGATAAGAGAGACCGGTTCAAGAGCAAAGCAAAGAAGGAATGCTATCTTGCAGAGGAAGGAGTCACAGACAATAAATCTGAAGACTCCGAGGATCTAGAAATTGTATTTGTTGCAATAAAAGAGGAGAGCCCAGTGGTAAGTGAAATAACACTTATATCAAGATCTCATCAACATGATGATTGGATCATTGACAATGGCTGCACTCACCACATGACTGGTGACAAGAACAAGTTTATCAACTTGGAGCTCAATGACAGCAGATCAGTAATCTTTGGAAATAATGCTCCCTATGCCATTAAAGGAAAAGGTTCTATTGCACTCTGCAACAATGCTGTCTGTGAAGATGTGTACTGGGTTGAAGGACTTAAGTACAATTTAATGAGTGTTGCACAATTGAATAAAAAAGGATTCCTGTTGGAATTCGGACAAGGTTCCTGTATAGTCAATAATCAGTCTGGAACCCATGTTGCAATCGGTAGACAGAGCAAAAGTAATTTGTTCTACCTAGACTCAATGGAAGGAGCTTGTCTCATAGCTTCAGTCAAAGGAGAATCAAGCAAAATCTGTCTTATTTCCAAAGAAGACAATAGCTGGTTATGGCACAAGAGACTCTGCCACAAACTTTGACAGTATTGTCAAGGTGAGCAAAAAGAAATCGGTTAGAGGACTCCAAAAGATTACAAAACCCATCAGAGGTGTTTGTAAAGATTGTCAGGTAGGAAAACTGATAGGAACATGTTTCAACAATAAATCATGCTCTGCTGAAAATGTTCTAGAGCTTGTGCACACAGATTTGTGTGGACCGATGAAGACAAAAAGCTATTATGGAGACTGATACTTCATACTCTTTGTAGATGACTTCTCAAGAAAGATGTGGACACTGTTTCTTAGAGAGAAATCAGAGGCCTTCCACATGTTCAAAATCTATAAGGCTAGAGTAGAAAAGGAGACCGTTAAAAGCTTGAAATGTCTGAGGTCAGATAGAGGAGGTGAATATACCTCTCAAGAGTTCACTCACTATTGTGAGGAACATGGAATAAAGAGATAGCTATCTGCACCAAGGACTCCTCAGCAAAATGGAGTAGCAGAAAGAAGAAACAAGACTCTGACTAACCGTGCTAGAACCCTGCTAATTCATAAGGATCTTCCTCATCACTTCTGAAGAGAAGCCATTAGCACTGCTGTCTACACACTAAACCGAGTTCAAGTAAAAAAGAGAAGCGGTAAGACTCCTTATGAACTATGGCTCAAACATACTCCTAGTGTAGGTTACTTCAAAATCTTTGGTAGTAAATGTTACATCAAAAGAGATATGTACTCTGGGATGTTTGATCCCAAGAGCGATGAAGGAACATTTTTGGGTTACTCTACCAAGAGCAAGGCCTACCGGTGTCTGAACAAGAGAACAGACAAAATAATTGAAAGCAACAATGTAAAAGTTGATGAATCTTCAAAACCGATTAAGAAGACCGGTCATAATGATCATGACAGTCTTGAAGGTCAAATTGAAGGAAATGCCTTTGAGTTCAATGAAGCAACAACTAAAGATGAAAGAAAACACCATTTGAATAGACATCTGGAGCAGGAGACTATATCTGAAGCACAGGATGGTGAACAAGAAGATGTTCAGAACCATGATGAAGAAATTGCTCAATCGGAAGAGCCTGACTGGGAATAGCGATCGATTCTCCCAAGGTATGTCACATATCACTCCACTGACAACATTATTGGTGACAAACATGCTACTGTCTTGACCAGGAAAAAGGCCAAAGAGAATATCTGTTTACTTTCCTGTATAGAGCCCAAATCCACTAGGGAAGCTCTAGAAGATGAAAATTGGGTCAAGGCCATGGAGGAAGAAATTGAGCAAATTGAGAAGAATGACACATGGGTGCTTGTGCCAAGACCACATGACGAGAATGTCATTGGGACCAAGTGGGTCTACAGGAACAAGTTGAATGAAGAAGGGGAAGTTATAAGAAATAAGGCAAGACTGGTCTGCAAAGGGTATGTCCAAGAAGCTGGACTGGACTATGGAGAAACTTTTGCACCAATGGCTAGATTGGAAGGAGTAAGAATTCTTCTTGCCTATGCTGCTCACAAGAAATTTAAAGTATATCAGATGAATGTCAAGTTTGCATTCCTGAACGGAATATTGGAGGAGGAAGTCTACATTGAACAACCAGAAGGCTTCACATCTGCACAAAGAGGTGGTATGGTTTGTAAGCTGAAAAAGGCTCTTTATGGGCTTAAGCAAGCTCCAAGGGCTTGGTATGAGAGGTTGCATTCATACCTTCTAACCATAGGACTCACAAGAACCGGGGACAACATCAACATGTATCTCAAGACCGGAAAAGATGAAAATCAGATTGCTGAGATCTTTGTGGATGACATCATCTTTGGGGGAGATGATAGGATGAGCAAAGCCTTTGTTGAAGAGATGAAAGAATTTGAGATGTCTATGATAGGCGCTATAAAATTCTTCATTGGACTATAGGTCCATCAACTAAAAGAAGGTATTTTTATCTCTCAGTCCAAGTATATAAAAAAAATTCTTAAGACTTTTGGACTTGAAGAATCTAAACCGGTTGAAACTCCAATGATAACTAACCTCAAGTTATCAAAGGAGGATGAGGCAAAAGAAGTAAATGAAACAATGTATCGGTCCATGATAGGAAAATTACAGTATGCTATTCATAGTAGACTAGACATTGCACATGCGGTTGGCATAGTAGCAAGATTCTCTGCAAATCCCAAAGAGATACATCTGATAGCAGTAAAGAGAATTTTCATATACCTAAAAGGTATTGAGGAGTATGGCTTATTGTTTCCTCACAAGGGTGGCTTCGAAGTAAAAGTTTACACTGATGCAGACTGGGCTAGCAACATTGATGACAGAAAGAGCACAAGTGGTGGTGCATTCTTTCTCAGTGGGAGAATTGCTTCTTGGACAAGTAAGAAATAGAATTGCATTTCACAATCTACTACAGAGGCTGAATATGTTGCTGTTGCAATCAATTGCACACAGGTAATCTGGATCAAACAACTTTTGGAAGGAATCAAAGAACAGATACTTGAACCGATAGCCATCTATTGTGATAGCACCAGTGCAATTAACATATCCAAGAACCTTGTCATGCACTTTAAGACAAAGCACATTGCCATCAAGTATCATTACTTGAGAGAGTTGGTACAAGACAAGGAGGTAAGATTGGAGTATGTTCCCACAAAGGAACAAATTGCTGATATCTTCACTAAGCCATTACCAAAGAGTACTTTTGAATATCTCAGAGGTAAACTTGGGGTGATAGCCCTTCATGATCTTCAGTAAACCTGCAAAGGTGATCATTAGTTCATTATGCTTTAACAGAGGACTTCACCTCATCTTTTCTGGACTGATGAAAATGATTGCTGCTCGTAGGGGGAGCAGATTAGATAAAGACAGTCTTTCAAACTAGCCTTTGGCATTATTGTCAAAAAGGGGGAGAGTTTGGCAATAAACCGGTAGATAATTTGGCTCTACCGGCAGTGGCAGTAACAGTGATACAGAGATGCAAGCACATAAAACTGGTGGTATGATGGTGATATGATTGCCCATCGAGGTTTTGCCATCAATGCCAAAGGGGGAGATTGTTGGCATTAAGAGATGGTAACCAGTAAGCCTGCTATCGGTACAAGTATTGTCATTGATTGGCAAAAGAGGATAGAGATTTGTCATCTCTCTCAAGTCTTAAGATCTAAGGAGATCTGTATGAAAAGAGGCTGGTTTGGCAATCGGTGACAACATACAAGAAAGAAAAGACTGTAATCAAGAGCAACCTGTCACTACACAAAGTATTAGCAACCGGGTAATGTATACAGTCAAGGAAAGGAGGATTCAATCGTCAACCGAGGACCAGGATACAACAGGTGTAGACAAGCACAGAGGAAGTAAAAGTACAGACCGGTGTCAACAACACAATCGAGGAATGTGCGACTGGTAAGCAAAGGAAGGGACAATGACAGGTCAAAGACTCTTACCTGTTCACTACACAAGGATCTCAACCGATCTAGTAATGACTCCGGTATGAACCGAGGAAGTCATAGTCAACTATTTGTTTCAACCAACTCTTTGACCGGGATTTCTTGCACTAAATTTGGAAGACTTTGAGTTAACATGGTGATTGGTTTGAGGTGCATTTGGAGGTTTTAAAGCTGGAATCTGTGGCTTTAAAACGAAGAGTTATCTCTTATAAAGGAAAGGTGCTTGACACGCATCTATTGTTTTCTTCATGAAGCAGATAAAGCAAGGGGATGCATTAGATGTTTCCTCATTGAACTGATACTCCACTGAGTGATGTATTCGAAAAGGATCTGAAGTTAGGTTATGCATAAAAGGTGCAATTAGGGCAAGAACTCTATATATTCTTCTGCCTGTTGAGAATATGAGCTGCCTTCATTCTGCCGAAGAAAAGAGTGAACTTGAAAGCTTAAAAGAAGCTAGGGAAAATTGAGAAGAGAAGAAGAGAGAAAGAAGAGTGTGCAGAGAAGCACAACAGTAGAGGAGAACACACCTGCGGCGACCGGTGATGCTTCTTAGTTGAGCATAAACAGAGATCTTATTAGGCTATGCAAAGCCATTTGTAAAAGGTCAATCTTTCTATTGTTTTCTAGCAATTACAATAGTTAAATCCCAGTATTTGGGTGGACTCTAATAGGTCCCTTGTATCAAATCCCTTAACTGGGTGACATCTTTCAAGGTGTTCTAAGTCTTCTGACTAGGCAGACACTAACCGACCTTATTGTAACAAATCCCTTAACCGGGTCGCATCTAACAGTGCGTTGTAATCCTTTAATCGGGAAGGCTCCTAACAGGTTGTACTCCAGAAGAGTATAGAATTTGTGAGGTCTCCTCACACCATGGTTTTTACCCTAATTGGGTTTCCACGTGATAAATTTGGTGTCACTGTGTGATTGTTTGCTTGCTGTTATTATATGCTTGAATTTGTTTGGCTTACAATTCTAAGTATACTTCACCGGATTTAAAGAGAAAAGTTTTAGTGGTGCTGATTCACCCCTCCCCTCTCAGTACTGGTTGGGACTGTCAAAACATATCACCATCTTTTAGAATCGCTACTTATTAATTATTGTTTTAACTAACAATCTATAATGAGTTGGCCATTATAAGAGAAGCATTTAAACATAGAATCGACCACCGAATCAAGTTGGCTATCTTGTTTCATAAAGTCAGGTATGTTGATGTTCATCATTATAGATTTCTGCTTCTCATCTAAATTACTTTCTTTATGACTTATTTAGGTCTTCAATGTACTCCAAGTCTCTTCTCACAAATCTCAAGTCATGTCTTATTGTTGCTTAATTATATCAGTCCAATCATTTTGACATCAATGACAATCTTTCTAATCAATCTCCATGGCATGCTCTTGACATCAATGACAATATTTTCAACACTTATGTTGGGCAGGATGTTTTTTTTGTTGTGGGGTAAATTCCATGTTCTTTTCCAATTAAAAATCTTCAAGTTAACAGCTTTAATATAATAATTTGGGTGGGCTGTATGAAAACACAACCTGCAAACAATGAAATTTAATTCTTAACAAAAGTGAATAATAAGGGGAAGATTGTGGAGTACACAATATTAAATATCCAACTTCATTCCTCTGTTAGGGATTTAAGAGAGTAAACATGCAGCAAGAGCAGCTGCCCGAGGGGCAGGTTCATCATTCTCCTTGACCTACCTGCCCTACCTACTTGATTGATCAGGCTAATAGTATCTTCACATGAAAGAGGAGTGGAGGCTCACACTTGAGGTCTTAAAATATAGATATGTAAGTTTTCATTGCTCTGCAATTTCTCTCATCACAAGGTAGAGCTGTGGGGGAACTAGATGTTGTTGGCAGTGCACTCACTAGATCCATTGGACAGATGATCAGCTGCCATAGCCCGCTTCCGACAGATGATTTCCTTAAAAGAATGGGTTTTTTTTAAATTTTCTAAAGTCTGTTCCTTGTTTGAACTTTTCATGATTTTCTATTATAAGGAAATCTTTGATACAATGTTGAAGTTGTTAGGCTGACAGGTTTTTTGACATTGAAAACTGCACGTATAGCATTGTTTTTTCTCTTTTTAAGTATTTAAAGCATTATGATTCTAACTCTAAGAATGCTGTAGACAAGCTACACTCTTAGGTGATCTATGTGTATCCCCTAGTAAAGCTCCTTGAAAGAGATAGGAAGGGGTTGAAAAGGAGACATTTATTTTCCAAGTGGATTTAGACTTATAGAAGCACCAAAAAATATGCTTGAAAGACTCATTTGTGGAATGAAGGAAGCATTTGGGGTTTGTATTAGCCAATGTGCTGTGAATACTGGCCAAGAGAAATCCCATGACCAAACTTAGCAATCATTTTCCTTCTCCTCTTGAAATTCTCAAATATAACTTATCTAGTAGAGCTAAGTTAAGGCTTTAGAGTATGATCTTTGTTTTGGGTTGAGCTAAGCGTAGACAAAATGCTATGTCCATGGATATGCAATTGTGTCCTTAGCCATGTGGCCCTCAACAATATGAGAGTAAACCACCAATAATAATAGCACTTTGAAGGTCCCAAGGCAAGTCTTCCAGACAAGGAGATATTGAAAGAGTAGAAGCTAGTTTGTAGCCTTCCCAAATAGATCAAAATAATTCCATAATTATTAGATTGATGACTGTTGATAGTTAACCAAGTAGAAGCATCGATAGACAATGCATGAGTTGTATTAATAAGAAGGGTTCAAACTCTCTACTTTAAGCACGGCAAACATGAAATCCATTCATTACAATCAATCACATGCATTTTTTGTTTATCTTTTTTAAAAGAGAAAGTTACATTATGGTAGCTAACAAATGCAGAGCACCAACAAAACTTAGAAGTGTTACATATAGGATACCATAGATTCATCAGCTACTACAAAAAGAGAAGATACTATCACCAAGGAAAGGCAGCTTAAAAAAATGGCTATGAGAGGGATTTATATAGTTATATTTGTTACAAAGATATCATTGTAGCAAGTGTACAATGCTTGTTATTATGTTTGATAACTGGTTATCCAACTATTTATTAACTATTAATTGTCGGTTATAAGCATCAGGTAGTTGTAAGAGTTAGTTGGTTGACGATTGTGTTCTTGGCAACTATTGGATCCTTTAAAGTATTACCTCCAATGTTCCCATTATTGGCATTATTTGCGCCAATATTCACTCCCATCTATTGAGTCATTAGTTTTGTTAAGAGGTCCAAATTCCGATTTTCTGTTGGGTTCTCTACTCTGCAACTTTTGCCTTCTAACCAAGGCATCCAATAAGTTCAAAAGTCGTTCTTCTCTTGGACCTCTTAAATTTCTATCACCCACATTTTCTGTATTTTGTCCCTCTATTGCCCTCTGTTCTCCTATGTTATTTTATTTCTCTACCGCCCTTTGTTCTTATGCAACCAATTTTGTAGCAAACCTGTTTCTGCAAGTTATAATGATGTGTAAAAGGTTGCTGATCTAATCCTGACATCACTATTCTGTCATAATGTACCCTCCAGGATGGCAGGATACACTGCTCTGATACCACTGTATTATGCTGCCTTGATTTGTTTTCAGTTGTTTTTGTTTTTGCAATTTTTTTATAAAGAAATAAAGAGTGCAGATTATAGAAAAGATTGCAGCAATCGAACAACTCAGAAAATTGACAATATTTAGAAAACTATAAGGCTGTAATATTCTATATTTGATTTTTGAATGGAAGAATCTTTTTCTCAAAAGTATGAACTGTCCAGCTCATAAACTAGCATTACAAATGTATTTTAGATATACCCACAAAACACAGCATTAAAGTAGACCGATCTGATGTAGAAATCTGCAAACTGGAGGTATAAAGAATGGACGCCACTCTACAAAGACATCACCAATAACCATTAAACACTATCATGGCCTCCAAAAAGCAACTATCAATTCTTTGTGTGTATTCATTATGAGTTCCAACTATTGCAGTGATATATGTTATTCCCTAATATTCTAATATCAATATTAAGATATTTTAATTAATATTAATATGTGATACCTTAATATCAATATTAATATATAATGCATTTAATGTGTTCTTCCTTATTGTTATGTCTGTGCATTTTGTTCTATGTTTTATATTGCGTACTAGTAATTTGTACTTCATATCAAATCATGCTATTAATATGTAATACCTTATTAATTTGAAATTCAATTTTGTTAACTATTGATTGCATTACATGTATAACACAATTACTATTAAGAAATACTTTTTGTTTAATACTCTTATTGTTTTAATTATTTGATATTGCTTTGTGTGATCTCTTTTGCATTTCTTCTTTTGTTTTTAAAATCATTTTTCAAGAATTCTTTTAGGCCTTTTTGTTTTTTCTTTATCCTTTAACCTCTTTTCTAGAACCTTCCCTTCTCTTCTCTCCCTATACTCCTTGAGTTTTGTGTTCCTCCTTTGACTTTCTCCCTCTCCTTTTTAGTGTTTTTGTGTCTTGGTCTGCAACTTACCATTTTTTCTTCTCCTTGTGCACTCTCATCTTGATGATGGATCACAGAGTTTGATCCAAAACATCGATGCAAAAAACTCTCACAGTCGAATCCAAAAGCAGCAAAAGATCAACTATCAATGCCTCAAAATCCTAACCGCTTAGTAATGAGGAGTACAACCAACCACAAGGAGGTGTGACAAGCATAAGAGAAGGTACGGTCAGCCAAATAGAAGAATGAACAGAAGCAAACTCCTCAAAAACCACTCCAATCAACCTTCATAAATAAGATAAGCAATGGAACTCCAACATTAACTGACTAATGAAATTTCCAATCAGCTCAACTATGTGCTTTGAATTAAAACACCAAGAAATCCTCCAGATTGTGTCTTTTAACAAAGTGGAGGATGTTGCCTGCAAGGAGTTTTATCCTCACAAAACCCAAGAAGAGCAATATCCTCCAAGAACAAGAATAACATCAAATATCAAATCCAACATATGCAAAATGGACTCCAAGCTCACTTAAATATCTCTCTAGAACTTCGTGCCCAAGCCGGGAAAATAACTTTAATTTAATTAAAGTCCTTATGACTCCCTCATAAAGTGGCGCCCACTTCCAAAAGGCCCCTTTTATTGAATAAAACACTCTCTTGAATATTTGGCACCACAATAGTCCTTTTAATTTAATAATTTAAAAAAACTGTAAAGTTGAATCTTTAATTTAACTTTGTTAATTAATATTTAATAACCTATCATTAGCTTATTTAAAACAACTGGACTATATCAAATGTTGAGATAATACCCAAAACTAAATCCATTGACAATACTAAAAAATAAAAATAGTAACTAGGCAACTGGCTTTGTCAGTGCCCAAAATTGACTTACTAAAAGTAGTGTTGGGAAACTCAACCTTAACTACTATAGAAAAGGATGTTACGCTCATAATAATTGCTGTAGTTCATCTAAACATCTGATGCTGCCTTTTTGCTGGATAAATTGTCTCCAAAGTTCCCTAACCCTAACTCACTAACCTACGAGAACCCACTGGATAGACTAACGGTCCATGATACTGAACTAGTTATGAAGGGAACATTACAAATTTTGATCGCTTCTGTTGGAGGAGGAACCCAAGAAGATTCTTAATCAACACCTTTACCTTGATATCATTTCTTTCAATATTGACGTCTCTTACAGTCTTACCCCATTAATGGGGACACAGAGATATATTGTTACTGGTAAAGCAGGTTGAAGATGAAAGCTGTGTAGAAGTGACAAGTTTCATTCTTTCTTAATGTTGCAACTGCAGATACAAAGCACACGGAATAAGGTTGGATTCGGGTGACCTTGCATACTTATCTACTTGGGCCCGGAAGTTCTTTTGTCTAATTGAAAAGGAGTTTTGTGTTCCTGATTTTGGGAAGATGATAATCACTGCTAGCAATGATATTAATGAGGAAACACTTGATGCATTGAATAAACAGGTGAATTCTTTATAGTTCAATTGTTTTTCCTTTGAAATTGGATGATTAGCTAGCCAGCAAACTGGTCAATGCATATGGAGTAAAATTAGATGTAATTTAAAACATGGCATAAACCTGTGAAGAAGGAACTTAGGTTATCTTCTTTTCAGAGTCCAGTTTTTCATCTTTATACTTTATATTTTATATTTGTTTTATATTTTTGTTTTTTTGCTTAAAAGTTTTGGGATAGCTTAAAGGTTTGCCAACCCATTATGTTATATTTTACAGGGCCATCAGGTGGATGCATTTGGGATAGGTACCCATCTTGTTACATGCTTTGCCCAACCTGCCCTTGGCTGTGTTTTTAAATTGGTAGAGATAAATGGGCAGCCTCGAATGAAATTATCTGAAGATGTCTCAAAGGTTGAAATCTTTTTGAATGACGCTCATATTTTCAATCAGTCCATAAATGCTTCAAAGTATGATGCTCCAAACTGTTTTTTCCTGGTGCAGGTGTCAATTCCCTGCAAAAAACAGTGTTTTAGATTGTATGGTAGAGAAGGTTATCCTTTGGTGGATATAATGACTGGAGAGAAGGAATTGCCACCAAAGGTAGTATTTCAGACTAATTTTGGAAGTGACTTATTTGCACTTAAATAGATATTAGAAAATTTCTCTTTTACACGCTTCCATGGATTCTATATTATTTTTTATAATGAAAAAAAATTAAATGTTCTTAAAGGCAATTAAATGCATTAATGTGAACATTGTGAAACCAATACTGAATCATTGTTAAAAGGAGTGTTCCAGTCCATCAGAATCCAATCGAGGAATACCACTGTTAAAAACCGAAGCTCTTCAGAATGACAAAGAACACTGCAGTAGATTCTAAATTATGAAAAGTCTTCCATGATCCCAAGAATCCTACCTCAGATATATTTACTAGATTATGTCCCGTGAATCAAAGAATATTGCTTGAAATAATTTTAGTAGATTATCTTCCATGAAAAAGACAGATTCCCAATGTATAAAATCAAGATATCTTTTAAACTTATCTCTAATCTTCTCCTTCCTCTAGACCTGGCTTTCAACAAGGGGACTATTGTAAAATCCCCTATGGATTTCACCCCAAAATTTTGTACTTTCTTTGAATAATTTGCAGCAAGGAGTTGAAGTGGTATTTGAGGAGTGGTTTGTGTATTATGAATTTCTTCTCTCAACAATTCAAAAAAGAATACATGATTCAGGACAATGTCCACAGTGCAGGAGTATATATGAATAGATACAGAACTTGCAACATTAATATCTGATCTGCAATTTCTCAACTGATACTTCTGATTCTGTTAATAGCGAGCAGATGAATATTGAAAGCCATAGCAAAAACCAGTCCAAAAGATGCATATATTTTAGTTCCCTTGCCTGGAATTGAAATATTCAGTTCATACATGAATAATGGAGGACTTGCGTTTTCATATAGCAGCAAAGTGCATGTCAAGTTGACTATGAAGTGTAGATGAATCACTCAGTAATGAGGAGATCACCCTATCCATGAATCAAGCCTTTAGCTGTCATGAGAATAAAGTTGTTGTCATACAAAAATCCTCAATATGATCTTTTGATCATTTTGGGCATATAGATGACACCTGCGCTTGGATAAGAAACTGGAACTGCAGTTATTTCCTCCACCAATAAGAATTAATACCAACTGAGAAAGACACCATGTGTTATGGAAATCACTTCTCCAAAGGAACTGATACAACACACAGTATGTACACAGCTCTTGCAATATTACTGAACGGGAACGTGAAGAATGCCCTCATCACTCCATTACCAAGCTTCAGAATGGTTGATTCTGATTAAAGGGTTGACATCCACCTGGACATCTAACAAAAAGTGAATGCTCAATTATGATTCCCATCACCTCCAAATCTCACAGCTTCTCACATATTAGCGACAGACAAAGCAAGAGTTCTCAAGCACAAGAATATGAAACATTACCACAAAGAATATGAATCCCTCCAATACTGAAAGTCATTGCTAGCACAGAGTTCAGGATTCCCAAACACTGGATAGTGAAATGCCACACCAAACCCAATGAACTGCTGTCAAAAATGCTCACGTCCTAGAAGTCCCCATATATTCATGCCTTGGATATGAATGACTCAATGATTCGTTTATTGCATGATGCATTAAACTACGAGAATCAAATTCATAAAGTGGACAAATCTTTGACCTCCAAAACATTACAAATATTCATCATAAAATATTTCCCATTTGATAAATCCACCACCAATATTGAATGAAAATCTGATTGAATAACACGATGACAATGTTTAATTAAACACCCAATATGAATTTCTTCCAACTCCAAACCACAATGTAATGTCCCCTTTTTCATGAGCATCAAAGTTAGAGGGATTAGCATATTTCTCGACCCTCGTAGGCTAATCTATTGGATAGAGGGTCTTAGTTGGTCGAGCCAAAGGCTAGTTTCTCACTCCAGTGGTCTGGGATGTTTAGGATTGCTCTTTGTTTGAGTTAGATTGGCACACTTACTATTTACAGTAAGTTACTATTTCGGGAAAGTTAAGATTACTATTTTGAGTAGGGCACCTGAATAGTTGGTTGTAGCATGGAGTTGTGGGGACATCGACAAAGCTTCCAGTTTGGAACTTACTGTTTATAATAAGTCAATTATGGCCAATTTCTATTTGTGGTAGGGCATCAAGGCATCAGGTTCAGGAAGTGGACACTTGGAATTGGTGTTGATCATCAAGAAAAAATAATAAGCTAGTTATTCATTTTATAATTATTAATTGAGTTAAACATAATTGATAATTAAATTAAAGCTTATTATAAAGTATGCCAAGTGAAACCAATAACTCTTATGACTTGCAGGAGACACTTGCGCTATCTCCTGTAGGGGAACTTGTAGCCCTAGAAAGCCTTTGCAAGCCGTTGTAGATGACTTGTAGCCTTGTTGCAAGTGCCCAATCAACTAATTTATAGGTGAACATGCCACATGACCATATTGGTGCACCCAAACTGGTCCTTTTTGGATCATTTGATTATAGAATTTGGTATCTAGAATCCCTATTCATGCTTGTAAATATCATCTAGTTGGACAGCAACTCCTTTTCTTTTAGTAGGTTACAGGATACATTAAAGTGAGGTCTCTTTGAATCTTAGCCGTTCTACTCTCTAGAAGTTTCTTTCATTAAAACAAATTCTTAAAGATTGGACGTTTCCAATCCTTTAGCCTAAGTTTTAGATATTATAATTTATTTCTGAAGATGTACATCTTACAACTATGTCTAATGGAGTGAGAGAGCTAGGATTCGTTAACAACCCTTTCTAGATTTGGGTGCTCCATCCACTTTGTTTTCAAACCTAAACGGTACCATTTGAGGAAAGATTTCCTTGCCAATAAGCATTGAAATGGGCCAACGATCTAACCCAGCTTCTCATAGAACCTCTGAACTAGCACAATAGCCTTTTCTAACAAAGATATCAAGGCCAAGAATCTATCAATTTTAGCTGCAATGTGTTCTTTGCCCCTTCTCTTGTTCGTCCAAGTAAATCAACCATTGTGCGATATGACATCCCACAGATCAATTTCCTTGAGGAAAGACATGAAACTATCAATTTCCTTCTTTCTCTGGATACAACCCTTCTTCTCTAAGGAGTCTATCTTGGTATTGAGATCTCCCTCTACAATCCACCTATAGCCCTCAAAATCATTCACTAGATCTTGAATTTAAAGCCAACATCTATCTCTGTCTTGTTTGCACTAAGGACCATAAACATTGATAATTAGAAAATAAAACTTAGGAATAATATCTTTAATTGGGCAGGCTCGCCATGAGTTTGAAGCTTGGATGTCAAACACTAAAACTTCTTGATGATTCCAAGTGATGGCTAATCCCCTAGATGACCCATTGGCCTCTTTACTTACCAAGCTAAATTTCCCTTGAAAAAGTGCTAAGGGCATGGAAATCTTGAGCATTATCCATTTTGGTTTCTTGAGGCAAGACACTATCTAGATTTTGTGACGCAGTGCCACACGAAAAATCCCAGAATGGATAGTCCAAGTCTACACCACCAACAACAATACAGCGGAACACAACAATATAATGCTCAAATAGAATTTCATTCAACATGCCCAGCTGTAAGGCCTTCTGGGTTAGGGCCAAATACAAACAATTACAGTAGTAATTCTGCAATCCTCTAGCTAGTCCAGCTCTGTAGCACATCAACAACTGGTGGAAACACTAAGGCAGATCTAAACTTGAGCTCGCAAGCCACCAAGCAATCTTCTTGTCTCCAAGCATGCAAACCACTAGCTCTGCTATTACAAATATCAGACAAATCTAATCTTCAAGATCTTGCAGGATCCAATCACTATCCTTTTTCCTGACTGACTCTCACTTCCTAAACAACTACCCAAACCTTCCTTAAATACATTTCTTCAACCACAAGTCGGCTGGAAGAAGCAATTAACCCCTAAGCCAAGTCGGCTTCTATAACAAACAAATATTAAATGCAACATCAGTCGGCTCTCAAATAGCCTTACAAAAAATTAATTCTACATGTCGGCCTCTAGATCCACATAGGAGAATGCAACACAAGCTACCAACATTAAATACATCAAGTCGGCCAACCAAATCTCCAAGAACTCCAGTCGGTAAGCCAGAACTACCGAGCGCCAGTAAAAACAATCGAGCAAGCTAAGCATTACCGAGCAAGCACGTCGACCGAGCACCACAAGCATCATCGAGCACAGGTTCTGCCGAGCACCAGAAGTTTACTGAGTTCCTTCACTGACCGAGCTCCTTCAATGACCGAGCCCCTTCAATGACCGAGCTCCTTCAATGACTGAGCCCCTCGGTCAAAGTTGCAACCGAGTAACACAGAAACACTTCAATACACCACCATGCAGGATTGCCAACTACCCTAGGATGCCCCTGCATCAGACACTCCAGGTGCGAAAAGATGTTCACAATGGTTGGAAGAACATCTTCTGGGATTCAACACATAAATCCCAGACTGGTTCTTCACATATAGGTCCTTCAAGTCTCCAACTTGCATACTCTTCCACTTCTGCTTTCTCTCTCTTTTGAAGTCTTTCCCTGACAATCCACAGGTCGGTTCTCCATACTGATCTCCAATCCTTTCAGAATCCTTCAACTCATCTCGGCTCCCAAAGCTCAGGTTCCTCCTATCGAGTGTTGTATCCAACAAAGGCATCGGGGAAAACTTCCTGCCATTCTTCTCAACAGTAAATACATTCTTGACACAGTCATGCACAGCCCTGCAATCATACTGCCAAGGTCTACTGAGCAATATGTGACAACTACTCATATCCACAATATCACAAACACTTGATCCTTATACTGGCCAATCTGAAAATCAACAAGACATTGATCCCTTACTTCCAAAGTGTGAACATCTTGCAACCAGCCAATCCTATAAGGATAAGGATGTCTCACTCTCTTCAAATCAAGTTTCTGAACCATCTCCTCAGCTACAAGGTTATCAGTTTTACCACTATCCACCTTAGTATCGAGCAATGTTCTTCGAACCAACAAGTTTTCTGAATCTACCTCAGGTTCATTTAGTATGTTCTCATTCACCGCAACATTCCTGCTATTACCGAGCTTCTTATGCGAACATTCAAAAGATCTATGTCATTCCTCACCACAATTATAACAAGTACCTTTAGAGACAACCCTACCTGTACTCTTTCTTAGCTCAATAGGTTTTGGTTCATCTTCAACAGTTGGTTTATCCTTCACCGAGTGATCAAGCTTCTCCTTCCCTCGGGAATGACCATGTTGTCTTCTCTTCAACTTATCTTCTGCCTTCAGAGCATATTGATAAGCATCCTGAACCGAATCAATCTTCAGCATACCTAGCTCATCCTGAATATTGAATCTCAAACCATTCACATACCGAGCTACCTTTTCCTTACCAAGTTCTCTGTGTCCAGACCGAATAGTCAACTTATAGAACTCCTTGGTATAGTCTTCCACAGTCAAATCGTTCTGCTTTAGATTCTGCAATTTCTTAAACAACTCAAGTTCATAGTCGGTAGGTATGAACTTAGCTTTCAACTTAGCCACCATCAACCTCCACTGATTGATCTTCATTTCACCTTCATCTTCTCTGTCCCTTTGCAATTCTTTCCACCAAAGAGTAGCATGTCCTTTCAACTTAGTCTGTGCCAATCTCACTCTAAGAGGATCTTCAATTTCTTCAAGCTCAAAGAAATCTTCTATCTCACCAATCTAATCAATCAAGTCCTGAGGTCTCAAAGTACAAGAGAAATTAGAAACTTCCATTCGGTAACTAGTACTTAACCGAGCTCCAGATTTATGCAACCGATCAATTTTGTCTTCGCCAGATTTGTCCCTCCGATCATCTCCACTAGATCCAGCAGCTTCAAAGTCTTCAGAAGCTTCTGTTACCCCAATTTCCATGTACATGCAAATTTGGCTAAAACCTATCCCAAGATCTCTGTTTTTACCCTGCCAGGCGTCCCTGAAAATTTCATGGGTTTATGTCCTTTCCTCTGGTCTCTGCAACTATTTCTAGGTCCCTGGCTAGGTGAAAAGTCCTTAAAAAATTCATAAAACTAGCCGTTATAGGCCAAGCCCTCAAAAAACCCTAAGCCTTGTTATAATTCGTTACTTTATCGGTCACTTAAACTCCCCAATACCCATGTGCGCTAATTTTCTATTGGCTGGTCGCTAGTTCTCCAAGTCAGTCGGCGGTTACCTTTTCCTTCCGGCGATTCAGCGAATGCCTTGTTCGCATAATACCCCAGTGTTTCATGGTTAAGTCCTCAACGGTTAGCGATTCAGCGAGCGGTTAACTTCCCTTCAGTCGCGTGTTCGCTAAGAGGTCCAGCAATCTTTTTATGTGGGGTCCCAGTTGATGAGATCAACGGTTGTCGTAAGATCTCATAGGGTCTGTCAGAGGTTTGCGATCTTACGACAACCGTTGATCTTCCCTTTTCTCAGCGCTTCAAGCTTTTGTGGGTCCACTGCCACGGTGTCCTACTTGGAGGCTTTTTATTGGTCGAGGGATGATGACTTGTATTTTGTCAGTGGGCCCAGGGATGTCAGAAGCTTTGAGATCTACGGCTGGCGTGTGTTCTCATGAAATGTGTCAGAGGTATGCGATTATAAGACAACCGTTGATTCTCCTTGGTGACGTAACTCTTCATGCCTGGCAGGTCCATTGCTACGTGTACACAGACGGCGGCTTCTCATTGGTCCACATGGTAGTGATTCGGCAACGTGTCAGTGGGACCAGGTTTCTAGCGTTTCAGAAGGCTCTAACATCTGCAGAGGATCGACGGCTGGCGCATGTCCGCAAGGAATCTTTCTGACACATGCGTTCATGCACCCGTTGTTGATCTTACTTTATTTCTTGGCGCCTATGCTAGGTGGGTCCTCTGACAATTGATGTTGACATGCTCGAATTTGATTGGTTGCCGTGTGCTGACGAAGATTTCCAGGTGGGTCCCTTTGTCAGAAGGGGTTCCAGTTTAAAAAGATCAGCGGCTGGCGCATGATCTGAAGGAATATTCGAGGGCCATGAGATCATGCGCCTGCCGTTGGATCAGAATCTTGTCTTTAGTGGGACCGATGTCAGGGGTTGCCGAGGTGTATGCCTCCAGAGCAATTAAGGGCAAATAAAAGAATGACATGTGGTGATTCTGGGCCCAGGGTTAAGAGTATTCTGCGAATCAGCGACTAAAGGATATCTTCTTGTTCTCTAGAGTTAACTGGAGTCAACTAAAAGTTTAAACGATTCTGCGATTGAAGGAAAATTGGAACCCGAGGTAAATACTGAGTCAATTTTGCAGTCAAATGCCGAGCCCGGGTAAAAAAAGGAAGATCTGACGGTCGCGTTTTAAAGTAAGATTGATTTTTGAATGCCGACCGTCGATAGGGAATTTTAGCGCCACCTGTGACCATTTTATCATTTTTAAAATTCAAATATCTCAAAATGTCAGATTTTAACAGTTATGGCGAGCCCAAGTTGCAGGTAGGTAGATGGATCATGGCAGCTGGATTTTTGTAGGTATAAACATGAAATGGACACACAAACACAGATATCTGATCAGCTGGGATATTTTCATGTGCATTTATGGCCGAATTTGACAAATTTAGGGTTTGATTATTATATGAAAAATTATGTAACCCTAATTAGATTTTTTGCTCTTGCCTGCGTGCAAGAGATGTATATATTGTTTTTTGAGAGCTTTAGAGCTCAGAGTTCACATTTTGTAAAGAGAAAAAATATCTTTTCTTAGAAGGCTATCTGAGACATTTTTTCTGTCCTCTGGTTTTCTACATTCTGTAACCTCCCATTGATAATTCAGATATTGAAGGTGTTTTTGTGACATTCTTCATGTCCCTATGCCTTCTTGTGTGAGTTATTTCTTAATGAATTCAGTATTTACATGTTTCTTAGTGATATCTTAGGATTCTTGATCCCTCTTTCTTTCTGCAATTTTGTGTATCATTGTGGATGATTGGATGTGAGTGCTTTTGTGGGTATACTTCAACCCCTTAAATATCTTGTCTCATTCCTATACCTAGTTGCAAAGGTGAATGTTTGTTTGCAGGTCATAGATTGTTGTCTAATTCCAAGGGGTGTTATTGTTTGTGAAAGAATCTCTCTTTCCCTGAATAACTCTTTTTATCTACAGACCCTTCTATGAAGTACTTATGCAAACCTATTCAGTGAGTTGTGATCACCTAGGCCTAAGTCTATTCATTGATTTCATCTTTTATATTGTAATTCATACCATATTTTCGGTGTATCACCTAGTAGGATAGTTTGCTTTCAGTCATTTCCCTTTCAAGCATTCCTTCTATTCCCTTTCCCTCAAAATTAAGGTGATCATCCAAGAGGAACCAGCCTAGAACTTGGAGGTCTCATCTCAGTTAGCATAGGTCCCACAACATGGAGATGATTCCTATGTTATACTAGGTTATCAAGACTACGAGAGCTTGAGATAAGGGTGCAAACTTAGTGTATAACAACTTCTTCATAGCCATCTTCAGTACCAAGATTCCTTGGCATACCAGCAATAGCCCTCATGATCTCAGCAATCATGTCATTCTTTATCAATTCCATCTCAGATTTGAAATCTACTTTAACCTTCTCTGTAATCTTCGATTCTACAGTATCACAGAGATTTACAATCGCCCTAGGGTCCAATCTTCTCGGAGGCATCTTCAAGATCTTCGAAAACCCAAGGTAACAAATCACCAACCCAAGGTTTTGGTGCAAATTGCTTCAACTCGGCGATCGGTTTACACACTCAAGAACTTCAAGCTTTGATACCACCTGACGCAGTGCCACACGGAAAATCCCAAAATGGATAGTCCAAGTCTACACTAGCAACAACAATACAACGAAACACAACAATATAATGCTCAAATAGAATTTCATTCAACATGCTCGGTTGTAAGGCCTTCCGGATTAGGGCCAAATACAAACAATTACAGTAGTAATTCTGCAATCCTCTAGCTAGTCCAGCTCTGTAGCACATCAGCAACTGGTGGAAACACTAAGGCAGATCTAAACTTGAGCTCGCAAGCCACCAAGCAATCTCCTTGTCTCCAAGCATGCAAACCACTAGCTTTGCTATTACAAATATCAAACAAATCTGATCTTCAAGATCTCGCAGGATCCAATCACTATCCTTTTTTCTGACTGACTCTTACTTCCTAAACAACTACCCAAACCTTACTTAAATACATTTCTTCAACCACAAGTCGGCTGGAAGAAACAATTAACTCCTAAGCCAGCTTCTATAACAAACAAATATTAAATGCAACATCTGTCGGCTCTCAAATAGCCTTAGAAACAATTAATTTTCCATGTCGGCCTCTAGATCCACATAGGAGAATGGAACACAAGCTACCAACATTAAATACATCAAGTCGGCCGACCAAATCTCCAAGAACTCCAGTCGGTAAGCCAGAACTACCGAGCGCCAGTAAAAACAACCGAGCAAGCTAGGCATTACTGAGCAAGCACGTCGACCGAGCACCACAAGCATCGCCGAGCACAGGTTTTGCCGAGCGCCAGAAGTTTACTGAGTTCCTTCAGTGACCAAGCTCCTTCAATGACCAAGCCCCTTCAATGACCGAGCCTCTCGGTCAAAGCTGCAACCGAGTAACATAGAAACACTTCAATACACCACCATGCAGGATTGCGAACTACCCTAGGATGCCCCTACATCATTTTGTTTCTCCAATAGTCTCTAGAGGACTCTTCCCTTAAAGAGGGGGTCAACTCTCCAGATATTCTAGGATAGAATCTTCATAAGGAAACTTGAGATCTTATGGTGCCCACCAAGATGTTGTTAAATTGAGATTTATGATCAGCTGTAACATCATCTAGGATCACATTTTGAAGAACAATATAGCTATTTAGTCTGCTTGCCTTGCTGCCTTCAAAGTTCCCTTTCATGTTTTCAGATTGATTCTGGCTAAAGGATTTTCCAATTCCTTATGAATCTGAGCTGGATACTCCTTGCATTCATCTAGTCATCCTTTATTTGGAGGAATTCTCATGGAGGGAAAACTTCCTGTCTCCTTTCTTTGGACTAAATGATTTCAGATTGACAGCAGTCTCTTCAAAGAGGTTTTCCAGTCCACTTTGAAGTTATTCTCCACAATCATCAGATTAATATTTCTCATTTGTTCTTTATGTTGAAAGTAAGTTTCTTCTACAACCTTTGCATCTTTTGAGTAGGATTAACATTACATATGCCTTTATAGCTTACTTCATTGATCTCATAAATTTTGTTCTTAGTTGCATGTTTCTGCTTTAATTTGATGAAAAGCCAAATTTATCCTTTCCAGATTCCTCATCTTCCTGCATGCTGGAGATTTTTTCTAGCTGGCTGAACATTCTGTTATTAGGTGGCAATATTCATGGTGTCCCCTACATTTGAATGGTACAATTTTGTAGTCCAAGGCTTGAATTGGTTCTATTTCCCTTTCTCTCAAGATGATACTTGTTGGATTGGGAACGGTGGGGGTGAGTTCAAGCTTGGCATAGATTGTACCATAACTTGAAAGGTCCTTACCATGATATGTCCTAGATATATATCGATTGCTACCCTTGTATATTTTGCAATCATCTCAAAGACATAATTCTTGTGGGAGAGGGTAAATATCTATTCAAAATGGGACTGTCAAAAGAATTTCGTTAGGTGGTTTGAAAGCCATATGTCAATGCTTCATAAAAAGAGCTCCACTTTGGAAGTCATATGTACCTCCCCCAAAAACACCGTCTATGTTGGATTTGTCAGATCCCTATCCTTTGGCACATGAATTAAGATCATAGTCTGCCTTGGTTCTCCAATTTCATCGTGTCCAGGAGTATAAATCATCCAAAGAGAGCTGGGCTCCAAGAAATCTACAAATCAGACTTTGGCCATTGAAAGAAGACATATTTCTCCTGAATTCAGTAACATCTACGTTTATGATCGGTGATTCCCCCAGAGCTGGCATGCAAGGTTTAGAGCCTCTAGCAGCTTGATCCACCTTCTTGCCTCCCATCATCATGATTGCATTGATTTCCTCCTCAAGCTTGAAGGAACCAAATCCAACCTCCATGCCCCTAAAAGATTGAAGGGTGTGTGGCGGGGGGGAGGCGGCAGAGAGGAGAAGATCTATTTTGATGTGGGATCATGGAGGAGAAATTAGTAACCACAAACTGCCAGGCTCCTCAAAAGCTGTTCAAACTCAAAGGTATCAGTAAAAAGAGCAAATCCTGGCAGAGCTCATTTTCTCCTTTCCTTTAAAAAGAATATCAGCTTAATTACTTGATTGCATGCCCCATGTAGAGTTATATATAATCACATGAAAATATATACAAACACTCTGATTAATTAAATAAACAACCATAAATATAGGTTGGATGAATTACTTTTCCCCTAGTTATTGCTCTTGGTTGCAGGTATGCATGCCATTGGATTTTAATTTTTCTTGAACAAGATGTGTAAGTCATGCAACCTGTACACCCTTCCTTCACATCAATTCTACACACACACCAACTGCTGCTGAGTGCTTGTGCTTTCTGTTGTGTCCAGCTGTTGTGTATGGCTACTGTGCTCAAAACTAGACTCATCGTTGGCTTCTGTTGTGCTCTGCTGTGCTCAAGACTGGAATCCTCATTGTGGCTTCTGTTTTGCCCTGCTGTTATGCATGGCTGCCATTGTCAAAAATGGGCTCCTCATGCTGCATCAACTCGCTTGGCGGACCATCCAGGTCAAGCTCCAGCTCACCTACACCCAAGTTTTGTCTTCAATCATTGCATGCTCAGTTTTCAGATTTTTCTTGTAAAACTAGGAGAGGCTGCCAATAAAAGGAATCTGCACTTGATCAATAATCTGTAGGCACCTCATGTAGCTAGCATGCAGATGTAAAAAACCTCCACCACATTGCTTGTTTGAGTCCTCTTCAATTGCCAGGCCCTCAACAATCCTCAAGATGGGGATCTATACCTGCACAAAAATGGGTGTCAAAAATTGTACTTTTGCTATACATAGGACTCAATATCTAGCTCTAGTCATGAAATGCTTGCCCACAACCTTCAGGTTCTGCTTCTCTACTTCATTTTCCCAATGCCTTGCCACATTTTTAGCTGCAAAAACATCTCTCAAATAGAGAAGATACAAAGATAATAGCTAAAACAAATCTCATAGTGGAAAGACATAAAACTAGCTCTCATAAGACAATTTCATATCACATAAACCTCTTTTTTAGATTAATAAAAGACAATTATGCAATAAAATAAAAGTGTAATTAAACAAGTTCATATTTGATGAAGTAATACCAATTCTAGACCCCTAAGTCCGATTTTCTTTGGATGAATGCATTATGTGCAGATGTCTGCGTAACATGCTAGCGTCCTGTGAAAATTTGTGACTGGACTGATTGTTGAAGCGTTGCACTTCTTGCCTTTTGGCAGTTTATTGCCTCTGTCAACCTGCCTGGGTGTCACAAATGAATGCAGGCTTGTTATTTTGAACTTCAAACATCCTTTTTGCCTCCAATCTTCCATTCATTTAGGCTTTTTCACAATTTCTCTAGCATTCTGTGGCATTCTTGCTTTTCTCTTGTATACAACATATTGAAGCACTAATTACTGTACTGATCTTATTGTTGAAGCTTTGGAGATTGCTCTTCCTTGTGGTATTTGTGTGAAGGCAAACTCTGCCCTTGGACAGGTTTGTCTTCCTTTGCTGAGAGATTGGTAATTTACATCTTTGATGTTTTCTTTGAATACATTACATCGTCTCTTATTTTGTAGCATATTGTTCTTTCTTGTGTCTCTTTGCAAGTTTTTTATATCTCCATTGGTCTTGGCTGGAAACACCAAAATAGGGATTTGACTAGAACAAGCCCATAAACAACCACCCCAATCTTTTTTTTGGGTCTTTTGTGTGTAGGTTTGGAGCTCACTCACACTGAGGAAGCTTTCACAATCTTTTTGGTTTTTGGGCGATCTTTCTCTTTTTTCCTTTTCATTTCTCTATTTAGTTTCTTTTTAATTTAAAATTTAATACACTTCATTCTCTCTCATTTTGGTGTTTTCTGTCAGAATTAGTACAAAGTTTTCTTGCGATAGTCTTGTTTTCTGTTCATATGGGACATCAGCGTGCCCTGATGTCGTTTGCCCATCGCATAAATGTATGTGACAAAGAGCTTGTCTGATTGTCCAGAAGTTTTCTGTCATCTGCATGTTCAGTTTCTGGAGTCCTCACAATTTAATTTTGTCATGTGTTGAAGATATAAACAGAAACTCACAAAATCTCCTTGATTAAAATCAATGATTTCATAATCAATTGGATAAGCTCGAATGTTGTGAATACCTCTGGATAGTTATCCTTTCGCAGTAGTTCACTTTTTCTACTCTACAATCATAAGGCATGTCCATAATGGAAAAGCTACATGATTGTGGTTTGTGAATCCCATTGAGGAGGGGTAGAGAACACTATGATGCTTTCTGATTGAATGTTGCTCTAAATTATAAGAATCATGTTTGCAAGCTAAGCACCATTTCAAGGGTGCCAGTCATAATTGTTTCATTAAAGTTTGCATTTAACAAGTTTCAACTGGGCTCCTTGCTTCTCTTTATTCAGATCTAACTTCTATTTTCTTCAGGATATGATTATGTTGGTAATTTTGTTAGCTCATGTTTGATGCATTTTCATGTAGTAATATAATTCAGCCTTATTTTATTACCTTCTTCATTAATTTCTTTCACTGGACAGGAAGGAGAGCGGCTTTTGTGTAGACATCCATTCAGTGAATCAAAACGAGCATATGTTGTGCCACAACAAGTGGAGGAGCTCTATAAATGCTACTGGCCAGGAGCTTCAGGTAAGTATTGCGCTTCTTTTTATATTGTTAATTAATTAATTATGCTTTGACCTTGTTATTTGTCTATGTTCCTTTGTAGTAGTTTCTATCAGAGAATATTGCAAAATATGATAAACCCAAGTTCAATGAATACACCATCAATTTCTCTATTAAATGCTAGGTATAAATAACCTTAGCCTATAACAAATTCCGTGCTACAAACTCACAGAGAAAATAGACTTGAACAAACTATTAACATAATATTGAAACAAATAATAACAAACTAAAAACAAAAAAACTATCTACGTGGAGTAAATGATGGAATATCCAACATTCCCCCCTTATTACATCATTTCTTTGAAGTACATGTTGATGTTTTGTAGCTTCAGTCGGATAAACACTACGAGTCAATACTAGTGAAGATATGTATATATATATTTAGTATATATGAGATGTATATATATATATATATATTATTATTATATAAATATTAGAGAAATTAATATAATAGTCAAGAGATATTATATATATATGTATATATATATAATCATAATTGTCATTATATTAATTACATAATAATGAGTAGACATGTCACATGAAGGGACATGTCTCTTCTTGGCTCATTTTCAATATAAATGCAAGAGATTGTTGCATTTGGAAAACACATACAATCAGACAGTGCTATTACATTTGCAACGATCCTAAAAACCTTAACATGGTATCAGAGCCAAGTTGCAAATGTAAGAGAGTAGTTTGTTGATGGTGAATGTGTGACTGTCTCAGAAAATATAGTCTCAGTACGGGGACCATATCTCACAAATACACCATTGGATTTTGCTGAATTTTGGATATGTTGGTGATAAACAAATTTAGAAGAATCTCACCGGAGCGATTGACGATTAATTGTGGGGTTCAAAAGTTATGACCGACTGTGTATGGGTCTATACAAAATCTGGTGAGTAAAATTGTGTTGCAGATTTTTGTCCACACCAATTGCAAAGAATAAGGTCAAGTGAATTGTAGCAGATTTGTTAAGAAGGGTGTCACTCTCTAGAAAGAAAGCATTAATTATAAAGTGTCACCTCTCTTGGAGCAATCAAGTCATTTCACAAGAAGACATAAGCATTGTTCAACGATATAAGAGTGGAAATTTTACATCGTGGGGGGAATAATAACCAATGTTACATTCCCACTTGAACCATCCTTAGTGGGGAGATGATTCAAAGTGGCGATGTCTTCCAAATAATCTGAGAAGATGTTCTCTGATTTGATGTATATGGACAGTAAAAGAGCGAGGTTTCTTCTTTAAAAGCCTAACCACTTGAAGGGAGATTCGATCATATTGAAGATTGTCATAGTGTATAGAACCTTTGGATATTCAAGACAGGTCATGTGAAGAATTATGGTAATGTTCGAGAACGACGACATAATTCTGTGAATTTGCATGATGTTTTCTATATGGGCTCACCTTACAAAATGAAATATTTGAAATTTATAAAAGATAAGTATTCCATGTTTTATTAATGCACATAATTTTTTAAGTTTGTAATTTATGCTATACTATTAGTTAGTAAAATCTTGTATGCTTCTATCATTGGTATTTTCGTTCGAGATAGTTTAGTGAGCTATTTGTAATGTCTCTCTAACATACCTTTAGGACGGAAGTAGAAGAAAATTGCATTCAAGGGAGAAAGACCTTAATGCTTGCAAACAAATTGATGATTGAGACCAGATGCGGAAGGAGGGATTCTAACATTTCAGAAGAAGACAAGAGGTTGATACAAGAACTTGAGCTTCAGAGGGAGCAGATAGAGGATATGGTTAAATCAACTTTTGATAATCTTGGTTGTATTGATTTAGAGGGATTAGTCCATATTGAGATGGATTCTCCAGTGATCAAGAAACTATAACAATCAGAGGACTAGGAATCATGAATGCCTTTTGGGCCCTGTGTAAATCATGAGGAAGTGACGATTTCCAAATGATTGTCACTTGTATTTGTTAAAGTTATTGGAAGGTGACGATCGTACAATAACTTGATCTTCTATCATGATAGACATCTTATGATGGCTGAAACAGATCATGAGAGATGATATCTTGCATGGTGGATTAAGTTCCTTAAACATGCCATGATCTTCTATTGTGATAGACATCTTATGATGGCTGAAACAAATCATGATAGATGATAGAAATGTTCCTATGGTAAGTATTATTGAGGGTACATGTGCACATTACCTATAGGACATTTTTTGAGTTATGGTGAATATCACGAGACTTGAAATTCTTGGTCAGACCATATCTCTGATATCATATTGAGGTGATATTTAAAATATTTTTTGAGTTATGGTGAATATCATGAGACTTGATATTCTTGGTCAGATCATATCTCTGATATCATATTGAGGTGATATCTAAAATATTTGTTGAGTACCTGATGAACATCATGAGACTTGATGTTGGTAGGCCAGTACTCAAGTACATGGTGAATATCATGTGACTTGATATTCTATGGCCATTACTCCTAATATTATAAGATGACATCTCTATGAACTCTGATATTACATTAAGGTAATATATCTTTTCACATTATTTTGAGTACTTGGTGAGTATCACGTGACTTGATATTCTGTGGCCAATGCTCCGAATATCATGAGATGATATCTTTATAAATTTTTGAGTACTTGGTGAATATCATGTGACTTGATATTCTGTGGCCAATACTCTCAATATCATGAGATGATATTATTATAAATCTATGAGTTATGGTGAATATCATGTGACTTGATATTCCTAGTCAGACCATATCTCTGATATCACGGTAAATGATATCTTCTAATCCTAATCATGTGTTTAATCTTCCCTGGCTATGAGGGAGTGTTGATGTTTTGTAGCTTTAGTCGGATAAACACTATGAGTCAATACTAGTGAAGATATGTATATATATATTTAGTATATATGAGATGTATATATATACTAATATATATATATATATATATTATTATTATTATTATTATGTAAATATTAGAGAAATTAATATAATACTCAAGAGATATTATATATATGTATATATATACATATATAATCATAATTGTCATTATATTAATTACATAATAATGAATAGACATGTCACATGAAGGGACATGTTTCTTCTTGGCTCATTCTCAATATAAATGCAACAGATTGTTGCATTTGGAAAACACATACAATCAGACAACGCTATTTAAGGGCACTACCTTCCAATGACATATCCTTGGTTCTTGCATGAATTGTGAAAGATAATTAACAACAAAACTGATATATGGTTTGGTATAAGCCAAGTAGATAAAACCTCCAATCATTTGCCGATAGAGAGTTGCATTCACCTGAGGAGATGGATCAAAAACTAATAATTGCAATCTTGATTCCATAGGTGTGGACATGGGTTTGGAATCCATTATTTTGAACTTCTCGAGCAATGTCTTGGCATTTTTTCTTTGTGATGAAAAGATATGGTGATTTTTTTGCCATACCTCGAGGCCTAGACAATAATGCAGTAGCTCAAGATCTATCATATCAAATGCGTTCTTGAGATCATTCTTGGTTGTCCCAGCCATTTCTTCTGAGTTGTCCATGATAACTAGGTCATCAACATATACATTAATTATCATGAATTCCCCCCTTGATCCTTGAGGTTGAGATTTGGAGCATATGAATGCCTATTGAAACTATGTTGTAGCAAATGTTCATCAATTTTGATATACCAGGCTCTACGAGCCCGTGTGAGACCATATAAGGACTTAACAAGTTTGCATACCTTTTCTTTTTTATTGTGTGCAATGTATCCTTTTGGTTGGGTCATATAGACCTCTGTAATGTTCCCTTTTTGGGATGTGATGCAGAGGTATTTGGGAGACCCATAATCAACACACACTTGACTTATTCACAAAGTTCCACAACCTAGAACTTTTGGAGACACCAATTTTACTATGAACCCCAACTTGACTTAGGACCTCAACTAGGCTTCTTGTTCAAACATGACACTAAGTTCCCTCAAGCATAGAAACATGAAATTTAGGATGCTTACAATCTTTGGAGACTCAAAGGAACTCAACAAACTCCTTGTACAAATCCAATTCTTTATCCAAACTCATTTGTTCAAAAGAGACCATTTCATCAAACCCTTGCTTCATGAGTGTACAAGACAAACATCGCACCAGTGGTTATGGAGACCTTCAGATTGATGTTAGACAACATCAAGAGACCGAAAACAACATGAGAAACTCACCCAAATAGACCCAACACTCTGTTTTGGTCAAGTTGCTTCAATAGCTCTTATTAGGCCTTGTAGCCCTATCCAGGGAGTTTTTGGACAATAACTTTCTTCTCCCTAATTGCAAAGACAAACAAAGACTCTTTTTAGACACCCTTTTGGGGAACTATAGAGCATATCTCAGACCCAATATGGAGTCCTTTGGAAAGATGGGGTCAACCATGACTGATTAGAGTGACCTAATAGGGCTATTAGGTCTCTTTAACAAAGCAAGTATCCTTTAGACACTTCACCCAACCCAACCACCACATGGAACAGTGCAATTTTGTCTCCAAACCACACAACCCATCACCGTACAGTGCCTAAACCCCTTAGATTTAGCACTGTTACTCACTTAGCATTCAATCCCTTACCAATTGTCTGCCACATAGAGATGTTAGACCTTCAAAATGCAGATTTGACCCTTGTGACCTTATGGGATCGCTCTGAAACCTCCTGAATTTGATAGCTAACCCTAAACTCTGTCATTTCACTGAGAATTAGAATTTTTCAACAGTGGAATGAAGAGCTAAGGGCATTTTTGTGAGAAAACCCCAGCGGTTAGGGTTTCAAATTGGTTTGAACAAAATTACTTATAACTCCTTCGAATCTCAATGGATCTCTATCAAACCAAAGCTAGAAGAAAGGTAATTTACTTATCTACACATCCATGTATCTTTCAAACTTCTGCCGATTCGTACGTCCTACAAATCTACTGATTGCAAGGAAAATGTAGAATACTAGTAAAATTCAGAGCAAATCTTTATTGATCTCATTCAAAGCTTCAACAACCATGTATGCCTCGATTTCAAGAGGCATAAATAGGCTAAACCCAATCTCCACAACCGATCCCAGCTGATTTCCAAATCAGTTGACTGTTGGAATACAAAGTGTTTAGTTTTTAAGACAAGTTGCTCAAGCAACTTTTACAATTTTGTCATTTTTTTGCCATTTGACTATCTAATGACCTCTTGTGCCCCTATAACTCAGCCAATATGCCAATCATGGCTTACAATAATAGGAAATGTCAATTCCACTCCATTGCCACACATTTGGAGGGTTTGACTATAGTTTGGCCAAGGAGGTCCTGAATGATTACATAGGAGAAATTTGGCATAGTATATACGCTGGGAAAACCTTCAATCTTGAAGTTGAAAAACCCAGCAAAAAAATTCTCTGATTATATTTATCAAATGATTAAGGTTTGATTACAACTTTGCCAACTCAAGGCTGATAGTGTTAGTACCGATCGGTTACTGAGAGGGGGGGTGAATCAGTAAGAACTATTTCTTTACTTTTAATACTTGTTTGAACAATATTCTTCTAAAAACAATCAATCATATGCAAGCATAAAAGTAAGTACACAGATCAACACCAAATATATACGTGGAAACCCTCGGTTAGAAGGAAAAAACCACAGTGAGACAGAGCTCACAACTTCACTACTGCAGAATGAAGGTGCCCTGTTAGGAGCTAACAAAGCACTGGTTAAGGTGCTACCTGGTTAAGGGATTTTACAAAAGATCTGTTAAGATCTGAACCCTCTTAGGAGTTGCCTGGTTACATGACTTTGAACATCAAAAGGGATGTTACCCTGTTAGGGGATTTTTACAACGAACCGATTAGGTCCACCCTAATAAAGGGATTTCAATTTGCTTTCACTCAATGATCTGTTATGACACTAAATGTTTGATTAGATCATACCTCTTTCCCGGTTTGCCTGGCTGTTGATCTCTGCTACCTCTATGTCTGTAGCTCTTCTCTCAAAAGATGTTTCTCCTCTGCTCTATGCAATCACTAATAATCAACAACATCTCTTTTTGCGTCCTATGACCTATATTTATATGAGTTCATCGTTATGAAACCCTTAACTCATAGAACCGCCAGGCTGTAAAATCAAAAAGAAAATCATGCAACTAGCAGTTAAGCCTTGCGTTCTGATCTGGAGTTTACCTTGCAAACCATCTGTTGAAATAAAGCTAACTCCTGTTAAAAAGCTGACTCCACTTCTAAGCGGTGGATATCCTATATAATCCGGTTTTAACTCAAACTGCTCCGCAAAATCCCGTGCGGATCTTTATGTAGTTTAGACCGGTGTAACCTTATTCCCGGTTCAACTTTGTATGCACTCTGAGACCAGTACTGTGTACTTAGATTAGTCTATCGGTGTATTCCCTTGTCTTCAACTACCGGTGCCTTCTAAGTAACGTGAGTGACTGGTGACCTTTTACCGGTGCATGGTGTTTGTGAATTTACACTAATGACAATCTTAAATTGCTAACAATCTTCCCCTTTGTCATTGGTGGCAAAATACACAAAACCATACTCACTTGTGACAATTATCTAGTCTGTAGAACACTTCCCCTGTCTGAGTGCTCTGGTGACTGTTCTGCTTCGTTCCTCACCTCTGTCTGCTCTTCTTCTTATACACTCTATTTCTGTTTTTCCTTCCTGCTCACTCTCTTCTTTTATCTATTTCTTGGTCTTTCCTCTGTTTTTCCTTTTTGCTCTTCGTCCCCTTTTTGCCTCCATAGGACAAAGGGTGTGTGACATCTCTCAGATTTGAAGTTTTGCGAAGATGTCTTTGTATATTATTTTGGCAGATTGAAGGAATGGTGCCCATTGACCGGTTACATATTCTATGTTCTTTTGGGCTGCTTTCAGAGAAACAATGATGTTCTCCATATCTTCCACAGTTTTGTAAGCTGGTTCATTGATCAGAGCTTTTGGGGAATTCTCTGTTTGATTCATAATGTCAAAAGTTGGTGCCAGAAACATCTGAAACCCAATAATGTCTTGGATCCTCTTATTCTTTTCTTCAGCAAATTTTCTTAGTGTAAGAGTTAAACTTGTCATTTCTTTGCTGAAAGAATTGCAATTTTATTCTTGATATCAAACTGAGAGGACAGGGTTCTGATCTCCTCTGAGGCCTTCTTAGATTTCTCTGATAAATCTTGCAAAAACACATCAAAGTTTGATGTCCTGCTCATCAAACTTCTTGCCTCTTGAAGTTGCTGTTGGAGCATTTTGAGGTGGGTTGATACATTTACCTTGATATCTGCAACCTGCTTGTGTAGTATCTCCACTCTTTTCTGCTCATAGTGGTCGATTGCCATTGTTTCTGGATCGGTTAGATCCTCACCTATTGCCTGTGCCAGAACTTCAAGCTGGTCGATGATCGGTTCATCTTCATCAATGTCAGCATTTGGAACAAAGTTGCACAATATGTTCTTGACAGTGATCAAGACCATGTCCTGTTTTCTCTTGGTCAGTTCCTTGAGCTGTCTAGCTGACATCTTGCTGATATCTACCACTGTATCGGTGGCCTTACTCCTTTTAACTTCCTTCTCTTCAGCAAAAGACAGCTTCCTCTTTGATGAGGAGCTTGGTATGTCATCTTGTACCTTTTGCCTTTGCTCTTGCTCTAGTTGAGCTTTCTCAGTGTGCACTGGGATTTCTTTCTCTTGTCCCTTAAGCTTGTCCTCTCCTGGTTGAACCTTTGCGTCTTGTAGAACTTGTTCTGCAAGTGGTTCTTCCTCGGTCTGAGCTTCTTGTTCCGATTGCTTATTGACTGCAGCATCCTGTTCTTGTTCTTCCCATAGGACTTCTTCTTGTTGCTCCTCCTCAGCAGTATGAAGTTCTCTTAAGGGTATATCGCTATCAATCCCTTGTTCAACATTTACTTGTTCACCAGCTGTGAACTCCTCTATCTGACCTTTTTCAATTCCGATGGCAGGCTCTTCAGCCGATGTGAGTCCGACCGGTGGTGCTTGCATTCGTTCAGATTGATCCTGAGGACCTAATTTATCCAATGCATTGAAGTCATACTTATGCCAGTATTCCAGAGTCGCTTTGTATACTTGATTCTCATATCTGTTTAATATCTCTGCAACTCTATCTGGTGTCTTTAGGTTCATGGATGCTTCTTCTAGTAGAAGCTTTATTCTTTCTTCACTAAGTCCAGATCTGACCTTTAGCAATGTTTCCCTAGTGATTTTGGTGTTTGTGCCTAGACCAGTTCGCCATTTTTTTTGTAGCTTGTTATTTAGTTCCAGTGGGAACTTGGACCTATAGTCCCTTGGAGTCCTATGATAATCCATAAATGTTTCCACTATTGCTACAATAATTGACTATTTATCGTCTTCTAATACACTAAACCACTTTGCAACATTATCTACTTCTCCAAAGTCCGTCACCTCATCAACAATATCATTGACAGACATAGTTTTAGTGTTACCTTTGCTCGGAGAGATAAGAACTGTTGGATTTACTGGCTTGCTGCTTTTGTCATCAGTGATGTCCACTATTATTGGTGCTTTAGCTCCAAGCACACCTTTCCCTTTATTGGTGTCCGAGACCGGTTTACCTGTTGTTCGTTGAGTTGCTTCTTGTTCTGCTTGCTGCTGGGTCTGAAGAAGTTTGGTCCATAATGCTACCTCTTCATTATGTACTTTCTCAACTTCTCCAATAAGCATGAGGCCTATCCTTCTTTTTGTTGAGAAGGTTTTCTGATGAAGATCAACTTGTTCTGTGGCTTCTTCTAGAGTGAGGTGGTTCTGGACCTCTAGAAGAGCTCGTATTCTTAGCTCCTCTCTATCTTCTAAAGCCTTCCACCAATCTTCAATAATTTGTAGAAGATTTTCAGGTAAAGTTGTGTGAAGTCCACCAGGATGAAAATTGAATTTACGAAGGCAGAACACTACAACTTCTTCAATTTTTCTTTTGTCTTCATTGGCTAGTTGATATCTTCCTCTAACAAAACCTAAATTACCAAAATCTTTTAGTCCTGCCACAAATTCGTCAATTGTGGGCTGTCTTCTCCTCATCAGAGGAACTGTTTCCTCGGTCTCTGTCTCTTCTGGTTCTTCTTCTTGAATACTGGGTACTGGTTCTACTTTCTTCCTCCGAGCCTTGGGCTGCTTTGTCATTGGTTTCTTCTTCGGTGTGGGCGTCCTTTTGTAGACAATCTTGATTGGTGTCCTCTTTGACAAATTCTGAAGAATCTCAGTATATGTGCCAAACCGATTGGCGCCAAGATCCAGATTTACATCATTTAAGGCATCAGCATATGCCTTAGCAACTTTGGCAGTGATCTTGTATCCTAGCTCAGGAGCATATACATCTCTTGGTTCCACTGCTTGAATGATGCAGTTGTCGGTGGTAACTAGAAAGCATACATCGTCTTTGTACAGGTCAACTATAGTTGACGACACCCTCTCTCTTTTGTGCATTTTTAATTGAAATGCTTCAAAATGTTCAGTCATCGCATAGCTTAACTGGTCTCCCAGTTGATTGGCCATCTCAGTGATTTGATGCATGACCGGTTTATCGGTTCTCCAAGTCACTTTTTCGATACCTGGGACGAAGTCCAAGTAGTAGAAGTATAGACACATCAGAAGGGTTCCATACTTCATGGATTTCTTTTTCACAACTCCAAGCTTCTTCATGTTTTCAAATATTTGGCTCTGGAGCATTGCACAAATGTCGTATTGGGCATTGTTGTGCATTATGCGATATGCAGCATGAATAACTCCACCCGGTATGCTATTCAAATTGCTTGACTGATAAACTTTGTATCCAATAACAGCATACGCAAAGCGTACTCCATCCTCAATGTCGTTCATGGTTATAAGTCGACCATCAAAGCTTGACTTGGTCAGCTTGTCAATGACAACATTGGCAATGGTAGGCAGGGTTAGTGCTTCCCCTTTGTCACTATATCCAGTTACTCTTTGGAGATCTTCTTTGGTGATCTCGTGACATGCACCTTTGTTGATTCAGAACCTTGGTTTGTGAAGATGGCTCAGCACCAGTTTGACTTGGTCTTCCCGGAAGATTGCTAGGTAGCATACTCCATTTATCAATTTGGATGATACGAGCTTGGCGTATTTATCAGGAAGTTTTCCTTCTTTGCACAGTGACAGGTACTCGCCTTGAATATATGTTTCACCCAATTCTTCCTGTTTGGCATGAATAAACACCGTGACATCTTTGGTTAAGAGGACTCCTGGTACAGAAGAGAGCGCACCAGGCATGTCGTTCTCTCTGTTCTAATCCGGCAAAATGTTGTATGCTAGCCTGTCCACTTGATCTCCTTTGATCAATTTTACGACAACGGATGATGAGGCCATTCTTGCTAACCGGTTGCTTGCAGAAAGTAGCTTGGATCGGTATTATACAGTAATTCTCAGTGATCAAAGTGCGAGAATGTTACTTAGCACAAGAATTCGTAAATCACAAAGTAAGCAAAGTAAGAACTTGTGAGTAATTCTCCTTTGTTTTATAGGGTTAGGTTATAACAGTAATTACCAAACGGTAACTATTGATTAAACGACTAGAATAATAAATGCCTTACCTAACTTTTCTTTCCATTTTTCCTTACCAGTTGTCCAGCTTTATCGGTTGGGCAAACCCCGGTTTATTACTTCTTCCCTGTCCGGTTCTCCTTGTAGATTGAGTGAGTCCATTTCTCACCAGTCTTATCGAGAACGATAGTGGATCTACCAGTTCCCTCTAGGCCTTTACGGCTCAGTTTGCTGAATAGATATCACCATCTGTAGATGATGATTTTTCCTCTGTCTTTTCCTTAGCGGAACTCTTTGATTCCTTTTTGAACCAAATCTGTCTGACTGATTTCTCAGTCTTCTCTTCCTTGTTGATTTTGTCAACCGGTTTTGCCAGTTCTTTCTTCTTGTTGAACGACCGGTTCCTGCAATCTTTTGCTGATGTCCAACTTTGTTGCAGTGATAGCAGACTATCCTGGTTGTCTTCTATGGGTTCACCCTTCTTGGATTGGGTGACTTGCTCCAAGGGTCATTGTGGCTGTGTGTTCCACAGTTTGCACAATTGGTTGTGCTTCGGTTCTTGTTTCTCTTGGTGAATACTGGTCTTGGAGACCTGAATGCCATAGTCTTCGATCTGCATTCTTCAGCCTTGTGTCCAAATTTGTTGCAGGCATAGCAGTAGCCCTTGAAGCTTCCCCTGCTTCCACTAGATGCCGATGAGTGGCTGGACCAGTATTCATTGGTCTTGTGGCCATTTTTACAACAGTTCTTGCGGTAGCTGTTGTTGGGCCTTATCGATGCTTTTCTACAGTCATTTGTTTTATGACCTGGTTTCCCACAATGGTTGCAAGATATGTTAGAGGTCTTCTTGCCTTTATGTGCCAGCAGCTTTTTCTTTTCTTTCTTGCTTGTCTTGGTTCCAGAAGATTCACCATTCTCTTTGGTGATTTCATTGGTGAATCCAAGACCGGTTTGGTCTTTGTGCCTTCTTTGAGCTTTAAGTTGCTCATCGAGCTTGACCGAACTTTCATTATATCTTCTCAGGGTTTCATTTCTTTCTTCAAGGACTTTCTTTTGTTCCTTGAGTTGATACACCTCGATCGCCAATCTCTTGCATGCATCATCCCTATCCTGCCATGCCTTGTGTATGCTGACATTTTCCTGAGTGATACTCTGCATGTCCTCCTGAAGTTGTAGAAGCATAAGTTCAGTTGCCCCTACAGCGTCCGCTGCCCGGTCCCTTGCTCTCTTAGCGGCAGTCAAAGACTTGACTGCTGTGTTCCTTTCATCTTTAGCTTTTCTCATTTTCTCAATCAGTTCAGTCATCCTTAGGGCATTCTCCTCTTGCTCCCTCTTAAGGTTGGAGATCTGATCGGTCAAGATATCATTCTTTTCCATGAGTTCAAAAACTGCCTCCTCAGCTTCATCAGATCTACTCTGCCCAGAGAGTTCATCGATTGTTTCATTGCTCTCATGCAACTGTAGAGCCAGCTCCTTTCTCTTTGCAAGTGATCTCCTCAATCTATTTTCCAGAGAGGCAATAATGTCGTTGGCTTCCTCAAGTTGTTTCTGATACCGGTAACCCTTCATGATCTTTCTCTCAAGTTGTTAGACTTTGAAGTATAGAGAACTTGGCTCTGATACCAATTGTTAGTACTGACCGGTTACTAAGAGGGGGGGGTGAATCAGTAAGAACTATTTTTTTACTTTTAATACTTGTTTTTACAATATTCTTCTAAAAACAATCAATCATATGCAAGCATAAAAGTAACTACATAGATCAACACCAGATATATACGTGGAAACCTTCGGTTAGAAGGAAAAAACCACGGTGAGACAGAGCTCACAACTTCACTACTGCAGAATGAAGGCGCCCTGTTAGGAGCTAACAAAGCACTGGTTAAGGTGCTACCCGGTTAAGGGATTTTACAAAAGATCTGTTAAGATCTGAACCCTGTTAGGAGCTGCCTGGTTACAGGACTTTGAACATTAAAAGGGATGTTACCCTATTAGGGGATTTTTACAATGAACCGATTAGGTCCACCCTAATAAAGGGATTTCAATTTGCTTTCACTCAATGATCTGTTATGACACTAAATGTCTGATTAGATCATACTTTTTTCCCGGTTTGCCTGGCTGTTGATCTCTGCTACCTCTATGTCTTTAGCTCTTCTCTCAGAAGATGTCTCTCCTCTGCTCTATGCAATCACTAATAATCAACAACATCTCTTCTTGCGTCCTATGACCTATATTTATATAAGAGTTCATCGTTATGAAACCCTTAACTCATAGAACCGCTAGGCTGTAAACTCAACAAGAAAATCATGCAACTAGCAGTTAAGCCTTGCGTTTTGATCTGGAGTTTACCTTGCAAACCATCCGTTGAAATAAAGCTAACTCTTGTTAATAAGCTAACTCCACTTCTGAGCGGTGGATATCCTGTATAATCCGGTTTTAACTCAAACTGCTCCGCAAAATCCGGTGCGGATCTTTATGCAGTTTAGACTGGTGTAACCTTATTCCTGGTTCAACTTTGTATGCACTTTGAGACCAGTACTATGTACTTAGATCGGTCTACCGGTGTATTCTCTTGTCTTCAACTACCGGTGCATACACTGTGTTTCTAGTCTACCGATGCCTTCTAAGTAACGTGAGTGACTGGTGACCTTTTACTAGTGCATGGTGTTTGTGAATTTACACTAATGACAATCTTAAATTGCTAACAGATAATATGTATGAGTGCTTGTTGAGGAATATCATTCTGCAATATATATATCGATCTAACAGTCTGAATCAATCTGCAACATATATATGTATTGATTGTCCTATAAGAATTGATTTGATTTGCCAATCTGGATCGATTTGAATTGTATAAAAATATATATCTCTTCTTGTATATAGATATCGATTTGTAATGTAGTATATCGATCAGCAATATACAATTTGATTTGCTAAGGAATCCGCTCAATCTGCTGTTGTGTATTACGTGTCTTCGGTGATTTGAGAAGACAACCCGAATGACTTCTTATACTCGTGAGGAGTCACGAGTTGCAACCATTCAATGATAATTAACACTTAATTACACCTCTTTGATCATGACCATTGAGTAATCGCATAACTGTTCGTTATCATTAAACACGTTCTTTGCAAATGATAATTGTCGTTGGGAGAGTCGACTTTACACTTAGCCGATTATGGAGTTAATTAGTACATGCTGTCGGGAAGGATGAAATATTAGTTAAAATCAATCTCTCTTAATAGATCGGTACCATTGTGTGGATATTGCTAAGATTGGTAAGTTGATACATTTTACTTATTGTCTTAAGTGATGCATTGAATCACTTGAGACGATATAATGATTTCTGGTTCGTCTCAACCTCTCGAGGCTAACATCAACACAATGGAGCCATGACCCTCAATTAAATGCCACTTAAAGTATATTATTAATTCCATAAAGTGGGCACCCAAGTTGAGGAGATAATATAAAGTTTTTATTAAAAATCAAAAAGTGGATTTGAAAGTGGTTTTAAATGCTATTAAGGAGATTGGGGTTATAAAAAGGGCTCAAAAAGAAAATAGATTCATTATTGATGATATTTGACTTATGCTTTTTGGAGTTCTTGCTTGGAGAAGGAACCAGCTAGGGTTTCAACCATATTTGATCATTGGGATTGCAAACTCTCATTGATTCCAGCTATAAAAGGTTTTGGAAAATCAGTTGAAGATTGCTTAAAGGATTGGCTACATGCAATGATCATATTTGAGCTTAATTGGTGAAGTTTTGAAGATTTTAGATGAGGGTTTGAGCATGTGTTCGGAGGTTTATCAATTGCAGATCCTAAATATATAAGTTTGCTGCATTTGTTTGTTGAAGAATTCGTCTGTTGCTGATATTTATCATTTCAGAGGATATCAAGGCATGTATTACCTGTGAGTTCATTAATTATAGCTCTTAGATTTACTGGGCATTGTTGTTTTAGATAATAGGGGCTATTTAATAAACTGGGTTGTCATTATATTGTGAAAATTCTGAGTATTCAAGCTAGTATAAAAATCTGGAATTTTCAGTTGTGTATTTTCAATGCAATTTCAGTTTTGAGTTGGAAAAGTTATTGCAATATCTTTTAATTGCTGCATTATATTGTCATATCAAACATTTCAAATATACCACATTCATTCATCAAAACAAACACAAACAAGGCAGAAAAATTATATTTACAAGAATCCACCTGGAGAGGGTTCTTACAACCTCTTATTTACAGTGAAACCCGGGGACTCGCACCCCCCCCAAAACCTCGAAGTACCCGTTCCCGAGACCTCCCCGCACCGGGTACTTGGAGTACCCGAGTACCCCCACCTCCACCATTCCGCAACCATGCCGCCAGCAGGATAGGTACTTAAATTTCTATTTGAATTTTGATTTTTGAATGTTACTATTGGGTATGTACTATGTTACTATGTTGAATGTTCAATGGTTTTGGCTCATCTTGCAATTTTGCTACGTTCAAGTATTTCAATTTGGTATGTTATACTGAAACATCATTTCATAACTAGCATTTCAAGTTCTATATATGTATAGTATACAACACCCCACCTAGGCCCCCGCCCCCCCCGCCGTCGTCCCCCCACCGTTCCCCCCGCCGTCCCAAAATTGAGGCCCTTTGTCCCCCCGTCCCAGAAACTTGTCCCGACGTCCCCATGTACCCAAGCACCGGTGTTACACTGCTTCTTTAAGGTCACCATTGAGAAATGCACTTTTTCCTTCTATTTGATATATTTTTCATCCAAATTGGGCAGCTAAAGAAAAAATCATTCTAATGGGTTTAATTTTTGATGTGGGAGTGAATGTCTCCTCATAGCCTGCCCCTTCTTTCTGGGCATGATCCTTGGCTACAAGCTTGGCCTCATGTTTATTATCTATACTACCATTTTCTTTATACTTAGTCTTAAATATCCATTTACATCCAATTGCTTTCATACCAGGTGGAAGATCACAATCTCCTAAGTCTTGTTTTTCATTAGAGATTGATACTCTGCATTCATAGCCTCTTTCCAAGGCTTTGATTCTACTGCTTCCTAACATTGGATGGTTCAAATTATCAACAACTAAACTCATTAATGCTAGATTTATCTCATTACGGGCCATGGTGTGAGTCCTTAAACTTGTAGTTGAAGTGTTTGGAGCTCCGTCTAGCTTTGCATTGCAAGTGGAACTAGTATACCATTTAGGTATAGGTCTTCTGGCATTTGATGATGTTGAATTAGATTGATTGTCAACCTCTCCATCATTTTTTCCACCCATGTTGAATGTATGAGCACTGTCTAGAGCAAGTGATGATGGAGGAGAACTTGACTTACTCTTCTCATTAAAAAGATCTTTACTAATGTATGTCTTGTTTTTATTAGGATCCAATAAGGCGATATGCCTTAGACTCATTACTATAACCAAGAAGAATATATTTCATATACTTTTCATCAAGCTTCTTTCTTTGTTACTTAGTAATGTGCATGTATGTTGTGCAACCAAAGACACAAAGATGAGAGATAGATGGCTTTACCCCTGTCCAAGCTTCTTCCGGTGTTATGCCATCAAGTGCTTTGGTTGGTGCATGATTCAGTAGATAAATTGCAGTATGTACAACTCTTTGAAGTTGGAAAAGGCTTAATCTTTATGCCGCAAACAATATACCCACATTTTCCTAATGTGATCATCAAAAAGCTGAAAATACTTGATGCCATTGTGACTAGGTGCCATAGGGTCACATAGATCAGTATACACCAGCTGTAAAGGTTGGATTTGCACAATGCTCACTAGGATGGAAGGGTGCTCAATGTTGTTTTCCAGTCTTACAATTGGAGCAAATAGCACTTGACTTCTCAAGTGAGGGAAGCCCTGTGACCATGCTTTTCTTACTAAGGGAAAGCAAATAACCAGTGCTCAAATGACAAAATTGATGATGCCCTAAAATAGCTAGATCACTACCCTAAATCAGTAAGGCTTGATTATTATCAACTATATCAAGCCTAAACATTTTACCAATCTAAGAGGCACATGCAACAATCTTTGAGGCTTTAAACTTATTGTAAATCATACTCTTTTATCCCTGTTTTCATCAAAATCAATTCTCAAGTTGTGATCAAGAAATTGATTAATAGATTGGAGATTTTTCCTTGCTCATATAAAACTTTAATGAGCGTGCATCGATGTATGCCAAACTGCAAAGAGATGTCACCAATAAATTGGATGTCATAGGTGGTACCATCTCCAAGAAAAACTCGACCATGATGGGGTTTCAATGTTTGAAATCACTCATGTCCAGTCATGTGCTTTATAGCACCTAAGTCCACATACCAAATTGAGGTTGATTGTGAACTATCTTCTGAAGTGTGGTTAGGAAACACGTATTCCTCATTTGAAGAATCTTCTTCTTTAGCAGCATTGCTTTGTTGTTTTTGTTTGTTCTACTCCCATCGTGTATTTCTACTTCGAAACAACTTCTTTTGATGCAATTTGTGGGATGATCCTTTGGCCAAAGTGTTGTACCAACATTTTTCACACTAGTCCATCTCTTTCACATCTTATGAGGTTTGGATGAATTTTCAAATTTGGGAGGTCCACCAAATTGCTTCATAGGCTTCTTGCCTTTATGGCGTGTGGTCATAGCATGATCATCCTCACCATGATCTTGGCTTACAAGACTCTTCCTTTTGAAGGAGATCTACCTACTTCTCAAAACTAGGAATCTGTTATGTGACATTCAATGATTTTACAAACACCTTGTATTTGTACTGTAGTGCTTGATGAAAAATAGGCACTAGGATAGCATTATCAATTGTGTCTCCCAATACTAGTAGTGAAGCTCTCAACTTTGCAATCATTTTAAGAAATAACTCCAACAGTTCTCCATTCTTCATCTTTAGGCTGTGTAGCCGACTCTGCAAATGTAGGATCTGATTCTGGTTCTTCGCTCCATACACTAATCCTAAGCTTTCCCATGCGTCTTTGGTTGTGGACGAGTCTCAAATGAGGGGCTGAACTTCATTAGACACGCTAAACATGATGATCAATTTTGCCTTTCTATCAGCTTGATCAGATTTCTTCTGCTCATCCACATCCAACTTGTGTTGTGACACCATTGACCACATCCCAAACTTCTTTAAACTTGAGTTGAGTTTTGAGAAACTTGGTCTTCCAAGCAGAATAATTATTTCTGCACAACTGAGAATTTGGAAGGAGGAATTTCAGAAAACTGCCTACCATTAGATGCTATTTTGTCCTATTTCTCTTCACTCAAATCAATAGTTTGCCACAAAGGAGAGTATAATATAGGAACAATAGAATTGGGTTGATGAACACAATATATGCCTATTGTGGTGAAGGATTGTTTATGTTGCTTAAATTGTCCCATGCTCTAAATGAAGCTGATTTACGTCACTCCAAGGCACACACATATATACAAGAGATAAAAAATTTCTCTGAATAGAGATCCTTACTATCTCCTATTACCCATAGGAAATTCCATTTTCTCAATTACAAAAGCAAAAAAAACAATCATAGAAAAGATTCATATCACTTGCAGGATGTAAAGAGCCTGACTGGCTCTATGTTGGAAACTTAGATTTTTTGTATATTTGAAACCGTTTTGCAATTTTTTGTGCCTTTTAACATATATAATTTTTTGCAATTTTATCTATATATGGATTAATAACAACAGCAATTAAATTTCTAACTCCAAAGACTCACCAAACTAACCAATTCAATTACTTGCTAAGTTCATTAAGTGATACATAAAACTAATGCAAATTAGCACCTCTTAATTAAACGTAGCTGCCTGGATATGAACTCACAATTCATTCAAGTTGATGCTGACATTTATTAAATTTCTTCCTTGCTGAAGAAAGACCCCTACGCAATCAAACGGTCACCAACAAGTGAAACGGCACCCCTCCAAGCAAACCGCAGCAGCAAGTGTAAATCACACTCCATTTGGAAATAATGTTGCTTCTTAACAATACTGTACAACATCCATTCACTTCACAGCCAGAACAATTTAACACAATTCATTGGCATACATTCCAATTCAAAGTGTTGATCGAATTCTGAAGAAGATTCTTGTTTCTTCAAAACCAAGAACAAACCCTCAAACCCTTCTCCCAAACTTCTCCACAAAATGCAAACAAGGATATCCAAGAATGTGTTAATACTTTACAGGTTTCTGAGAGGGGGGGGGGTGGGGGTGAATCAGTAAAACTAGTCTTTAATTGATTTAAGCAATTCTTGAATAAAACAGACAGTTGACAATCATTCACCAGCATAAACAAAATTTATTCAGATCAACACGTGTTTATACGTGGAAACCCTCGGTTGGAAGGAAAAAACCACGGTGAGACAGAGCTCACAACTTCACTACTGTAGAATGAAGGTGCCCTGTTAGGAGCATACAAAACACTGGTTAAGGTGCTACTCGGTTAAGGGATTTTTACAAGAGATTGGTTAAGATCTTAGCCCTGTTAAGAGCTGCTTGGTTGCAGGACTTTGAACATTAACAAAGACGTCACCTTGTTAAAGGAGTTTTACAACGAACCGATTAGGTTCACCCTTCTAAAGGGGTTTTAATGGGCTTTCTTATGCTATAAAAGCAATGATCTAGTATGACATAGACTATTTGATTAGATCATACTTGTTGATCCCCTTTTTTGATTCGCCTGGCTATTGATCTCTCCTTGACTCTTCACCTCTGTGCTTGTAGCACTCTATGGAAGGGTATTCCTCTTCCTCTCCCTTTTAATCTTCAAAAAATCAACGACTTTCCTTGCATTCTATGATATGTTTTTATAGTTGAGTTCATCGTAATGAAACCCTCAACTCATAGAACCGCCAGGCTGCAAACTCCACATCAAATTATGCAATCAGCGACAAACTGAGAGTTATGATCTAGAGTTAACGTTGAGATCATCCGTAGAAATAAACCTAACTCCTGTTAAGAAGCTAACTCCACTTCTATGCGGTGGATGTCCTGTACAATCCGGTTTGAACTGAGACTGTTTCGCACAATCTAGTGCAGATCTATAGGCTTTCTAGACCGGTGTAACTTTATACCCGGTTCAACTTATGTATGCTTACTGAGATCGGTGCGTGTTCTTAGATCGGTTGACCGGTCTGTACAATTCCTTTTTATCTACCGGTGCATACATTCGGTTGCTTGTCTACCAGTGGCTTGAGAGTGTTGTGAGTGACCGGTGTCCTTGTACTGGTTTGTGTGTATGCTTACTAATGACAACTTAAATTGCTAACAATCTTGCCCTTTGTCATTGGTGGGCAAAACTTGTACACAAACTTTACTTATGGACTAGTAACATTGCCTTGTATCGGTAGAACACTACTTCCCCTGTTTCGGACTTCCCCTGACTGAGTGCTCCTGGTCAAAGTTCGAAGTTCTATGCTGTCTTGTACTGTGCTGCCTGCTGTGTTGCCTTTGCACTGTCTTGTCTGTTTAGCCCTCTGTATCTGTATTATCTTCTTCCCCTTTTTGCCTCCATAGGACAAAGGGTAATGCTTCTCTTTATATTTGAAGCCTAGTGAAGATATTATATATTGTTTTGTCTGAGTGAAGGAATGGTGCCCACTGACCGGTTACATATTCTGTATTCTTTTGGGCTGCTGTCAGAGAAACAATAATATTCTCCATATCTTCCACAGTTTTATAGGCCGGTTCATTGATTAGAGCTTCTGTAGAATTTGCTGTTAGATTCATGATGTCAAATGTAGGTGCCAAAAATATTTGAAATCCAATAATATCTTGGATCCACTTATTTCTCTCTTTAGTAATTTTTCTCTGAGCAAGAGTTAAATTTGTCATTTCTCTGCTATAGGATGTTGCAGTTTTGTTCTTAATATCAAACTGAGTGGACAAGGCTTTAATCGCCTCTGTTGTCTTGGCAGTCTTTTCTGACAAATCTTGCAAAAACACTTCAAAGTTTGATGTTCTGCTCATCAAACTTCCTGCTTCTTGAAGTTGTTGTTGTAGAATTCTCAGGTTGGTTGTCACATTCACCTTAATATCTTCAACCTGTTTGTGGAGCATCTCCACTCTTTTCTTCTCATAGTGATCGATTGCCATTGTTTCCGGATTTGTGAATTCCTCATCGATTGCTTGTGCCAAAACTTCTAGTTGATCGATGACCGGTTCATTGCTATCTACATCAGCATCTGGAACGAAGTTGCACAGAATGTTCTTTACAGTGGTCAGGACCATGTCCTGTTTTCTTTTGGTCAGCTCTTTGAGCTGCCTGGTTGACATCTTGCTGATGTCTTCCATTGTATCAGTGATTTTACTCCTTTTTGCTTCCTTTTCCTCGGCAAACGACAACTTCCTTTTAGAAGAGGAGCTTGGAATGTCTTCTTGGTCTAGCTCCGGTCTTGGTTGCTGTGTGCGGATAGGTATTTCTTCTTCTTGCCCCTTGTTGTCTTCTGTTTCTTGATGAGCTCCGTGTTCCGGTTGAACTTCTTTTGGTTGCTTATTGGCTTCATCATTCTGTTGTTGTTCTCCCAGCAGGTCTTCTTTTTGTTGCTGCTCCTCAGCTGTATGGAGTTTCCCCATGGGTATATCAATTTTTGCTTCTTGTTCAACATTTGTTTGTTCATTAGTTATGAACTCCTTTGTTTGAACTTTTTCTTTCTCGGTCGAAATTCCTCCACCAGTTATGGACCCCTCCTTTGGTGTTTGCACTGGTGGGTTTTGATCCCGAGGACCATATTTCTCCAATGCCTTGAAGTTATATGTGTTCCAATAATCTAAAGTGTCTTTGTAGACTTTATTCTCATATCCATTCAATATCTCTGCGACTCTATCAAATGTTTTCAGATTCATGGATGCTTCTTCTAGTAGAAGCTTTATTCTTTCTTCACTAAAACCAGGTCGGACCTTAAGTAGTGTGTCTCTAGTGATTCTGGTGTTCATACAGACCGGTTCTCCATTTTTCTTGCAGCCTGTTGTTTAGTTCCGGTGGGAACTTGGACCTGTAGTCCCTTGGAGTCCTATTATAGTCCATGAAGGTTTTTACAATCCCAACAATCAGCTTTTGTTTATCCTCTTCATTAAGTACACTATACCACTTAGCTGCATTATCCACTTCTCCGAAGTCCATAACCTCAGTAATTATATCATCAGCATACATAGGTTGAAAGTTACCTTTGCTTGGAGAGATGAGAATCGTTGGATTAGATGCCTGTCCCTTGGTTGAGTCCACTGGTACCGGTGCTTCTTCTCCAAGTACTCCTTTCCCTTTACCGATGTCAGGGGTCAGTTTGGCTGTTGTTCTTTCTGCTGCTTCTTGTTCTGCTTGTCGCTGGATTTGAAGAAGTTTGGTCCATTGTGCGACTTCTTCATTGTGTACCTTCTCAATTTCTCCAATAAGCACTAGGCCTATCCTTTTTATAGTTGCAAGAGTTTTCTGATGTAGTTCAGCCTGTTTTGCTGCCTCGTCCAGAGTAAGGTGATTTTGAACCTCCAGAAGAGCCCGTATCCTTTCCTCCTTTCCTCTTTCTTCTGAGGCTTTCCACCAGGCCTCAATATTCAGTAGGAGTTGTTCCAGTAGAGTAGTGTGAAGTCCACCGGGATGAAGATTGAATTTGTGGAGGCAGAATGCTACTGCTTCCTCTATTTTGTCCTTATCTTCATCACTGCTCAATTCATATCTTCTTCTTATCGAGCCCAAATTTCCAACCTTTTTCAGTCCTTCCACAATTTCGTCAATTGTGGGCTTAGCTTTTCTCGGTGGGTCTATTGGGTATATTCTTAAGTTTCTGAGGTTTTTGTTCAAATTTTGGTTTAATCTCCTTGCAAGTGTTTTTGTCTGGTCTAGAGTTCTTAAAATTCATCAAGATTGCTTTAACCAAGTTCGAAAATCATTGCCCTAGGTCTTGTCCTTTTAGAAAATCTTGCTCATTTGTATAAACCCTTAAGTTGGTCTTGACTTCTTATGTTTTGTCGTTACTTTTCAGCCACTTAAGTGTTTAGACAATGCATGTGCTCATTTCTATCAAGTGTTCGCTGAATCGTGTAGTCTTTGTTTTATATTAGTAAGTTATTCGGCGAATTGACGAATGTGTTAAACCCATGTTAAATACCTCTTTAGTCGCCAAGTCTCCAAGTCTTCCAGCGGTTACTTCAACTTTTGCGCGAATCAACGAGTGTGTTGTCTCCTGTTCGCTTAATATCCGGCGGTCTAATATAAATTCTCAGCGACCTAGCATGGCGGTGTTCACTTATTCTCAGAATCCTCTAAATTAATGCATCAGTGTCCTCTAAATTTGGTGGCTCCGACAGTTTGGCGTGATGAATTTAGCAAAGATGGTTTTCCCTTTTGTTCACGTATTCTCGTAATAAGTTGGCAGGGTTCCTAATGTTCTGGCGATTGGGCGAACAAAGTAGTTGCAAGTTCTCTTAAAAGATTGGTTAAGGTTAGAAGCATTAGGCAAATGGGCGAAACAAGTGATCAGGGAAAGTATTAAGCCTTCAGTCGCTTAATCGCATGATGGAATGGTCAGTGCTTTAAGTATTGGGCGATTCAGCGGACCCTTTGTTCACTGAGTCTAGTAATCAAAAGGCGATTGTCTTATTGTTTTAGCGAATTAGCGAGGACAATCGATTGCATGTAAGATCAACGGTTGAATCAAAGTCCCAGTTTAATGCAGGCGGTTAGGAAAGAATTCAGCGACTCAGAGGAAAGCTTGTTCGCTAGTTCGCACATTAAACATGCAGTTAAGTTTCCCTTTCAGCGATTAAGCGAAGCCTTCAGTCGCCAAGTCTCAGAGTAAATTGAAAGTTAACCGGGACATTCAGCAAATAAGAGATAGCCTTTGTCACTAATTCGCCGAATAAGTGACTGTGGTCTAGTGTTTAGGTTATGTTCGCTGGGTCGCTGAACGAAGCTTGAGTTAAGAGATACATTTCGCGAATGAGCGAAGCAGTCAGTCGCTAGTTCTCTGAATGTGAGCTAGGGTTAACTTTTCATTCAGCGATCACGAGAACCTTCAGTCGCTGGTTTGCTGAATGGGCCCAGTTAGAAAAAATAATAAAGAAAAGGCTTGAGACCGTTGCTACGTGGATAAAGTACACTGTCAAGCTGGAGAGAAAGCAGTTAGCCATCCAATCAGTTTTAAAGGAGGATTTCATGACGTAAACAGGGTTTTAAAGTACAGAGCTGTGATTATTGCCTTTTTGCCTTGTTTTTGAATTTTTAAATATATCTGTCAACATCCCGGCATCGGCTAGCTCTGATTTGAAAACTAGTGATATGTGATATTGAATGCGGATGTAATGAAGGATGGATTTGCAACGATTTTGGTAGCTCTACGCATCCAATTTGCATCGATAAATAGGCTAGACTCATTGTTTTCTGTGTTCAAAATTATTTGAAGAGAATTGTGTTTTCTGAAGCAATCATCGAGTGCTAAGCAAAGTGAGTTTGTAGAGTTAAGAGCAATTGTGCGGCATAAATGAGTCAACCAGAGCGAAGTGTAACTTCTTCCAGTGGTGAAGCCAAAGCCAAAGGTGGTGAAGACAAAAGCAAGCCAAATTATTCAGATGAGTTTATGAAATTGTTGCCTGGTTCCAGTCAGAACAAGAGAGCTCTTGATGATGTTTTTGAAGATGTTCTAGGTCATTGCAGAGATCCTGTCACACCAGATTGCTCAAGTTATACTCCAATTATTTTTATGGAAATAGGGGTAAACATGTTCCTGTTTGTAATGGTTGGGCTTTGGGTTTGGGGAAATTGGTTGTCCCTGATGTGTTCTTAGATGTGGACTTGATTGTTGCATTAGCTAGGTGTTATGACCCTATCTCCAAAATGATTAGGAAGGAGGACCGGTCACCTTTGGTTACTCTTGACAGGGGTTCTTTCATGAAAGCCTTTAGTTTTTATACATCTTCCTCTACTGAAATTGATTTGAGCCAAGAAAAAGAGAGGTACAAAAATAATATAGGGTCAGTAAAGGACCAGATGATGAAGCATATCCCAAAACAAGATAAATATATAGCTCCCCTCCCAGCTAGCATGAATGCCCCTTACCAGTTTAAATCCCTCCATCATTACATGAAGCAGACTTGCTATGGGTTGTGTAGAGTTTTGGGAATAGATGGGGATGCAGAATTCTTGCCAGCTGATCTATTGATGATAATATTAGACATCCAAAATTCCCTAGTGAACACAGATTATGACTACATCCAGTATATAATTGATAGGATGCATGAAGGGTTGATATCTGTTAAAGAAAGTAAGAATCCTATTAAGTTCATGCATTATTCAATGTTGATGCACTTAATTTTGTTTTTCAATATCAATAGTTTTGATTTGAAAATGCTGAAACCAAGGTTCACCTTCCAAGATCAGCATAATCCGGTGCAATTATGGGTAAGGATGTGGAATTCAACTTCAAATGAGGGTGATTTCTGTGTTTTTCAAAATTTCATTATTTTTCCAATTATAAAGATGCTAGGCATCAATGTTACAAGGTTATCATCGAGGATCCTTAAACTCTTAAGACCTAAGCAGTTTGAGGACAAGTGGGAGGGAAACCATAATTGGGGTGATTTCTACTTTGGGGAAAATTCTACAATCTTGAGAGTCTATGGTTGCCCCCAACCCCCACATTTGTTACCAAAATTTGTGCCACCAAGAGTTGCTGCTTTGGAATTCATTTGGCAGTTGATGTGGACAGACAGAGAACTCTTGGCCCCTCATAAAAAGGGTACTTTCACACCTAGGCAGTTCAGAATTGGTGATTTCTTGATTGGCAAGAGGGCCTTCCCACAAGTTATTGCCTGGCTAAATCAATTCAAGATGGTATATGGCGCCTGTAGACATGTGGACCCTGAGGACTTCATTAGGACTGCAAGGTTGACCCTAATCCCTAATATTGGTGTCATTAAGGAACATGAAGGCCTTGATGAAGAGGATGTGATCAGAAATATTGTGGAGAAGGATGAGGTCACTAAGAGATGGAACATGTTTTTTGACTTGAAGGATTTGCAGAATCAATTGAAGGCAGCCCAAATTCCTTTTGAGGGTTTCTTCCTTGACCTTCCCTACTTGAGGAGAATTGACAAGATGATAGAGATGCATGACAATCTGTCAAGTCAATTGGAGAAAATGCTTGATGAAAAGAAGCCCAATAAGGGGAAAGATTACTCATCCTTCGATTATGAGGAGTTTTCTGATGAATCACAAGAAGGAAATAGTCCACCACAAGTTGGGGATTTATAAGTTGTTGATCTTGTTCAAGACCAGCCAGAGGCAGAGAATCTTCCAGAACCACCATTGAAGAAACAAAGACTTGAGGAGGGAGAGCCTCTTAAGCAAAGCAAGCAAAAAAAGGGGATTGATAGAGCATCTTCTCTTGTACCAGGTGATAGGGCTTACCATCACCAATTGAGGAAAACAATAAGAGCCAGCAAGAGGGTGGCCACTAATGAGGAAAGTGAAGAGCAGTCCCTGTGGTTAGGACATGATATCAGAGAGGTATATCCGGAGGAGTTTTTGAGTGATGACCAATTCATCAAGAGTGATGAATTCAAGAATTTTCTTATTTGGAATAAGCAACAAGAAGTAGCTAAGGCCATGCCTGAAGGGGTGGAACCAAGTGAAGAGACTTTGAAGGCTTTAGGCTCTTATGATCCTAGCCTTGATCCTATAACTGTGGATGAAGCTAGAGAAATGGTTAAAGCAACTGGAATGCTTCTAACTCCAGGATGGGATTTAACTTTTGCTTTTATTATAGATCAGATAAGGAAGCAACCACAAGGCAGTCTGTCCTATGAAGTTCATATTGGTGATATGATCAGAGGAAGTGGCTATGACCCTAAGAACCAGGCTGTTGCAATGTGGTCTATTGCCCCTAAGACTAAAAAGCCATCTCTATTGAGTATAGAGGATCGCATGGAAGGAAATAAGATTATATGGACTGTGCAAAATACAACTGATCTTGAGGTTTCCAAGGCAGTGACTCATTGGGCTAACTTGAATGAGGCAAAGACAGCTCAATTATCTGAAAGGTATTCAAAATTGTTTGAGAGTTCAAGCATGGTGGCCAAAGATAGAGACCTAAAAATAATGAAGGTCAAGCAATTGGAAGATGAGTTGGCAGAATTGAAGGTTAGGCTTGAAGAAGCCTCAAAGATAGTTCCTCCCTTCCCATTGCAGATTGAGGCCCCTCTTCAGATTGATGTAGAAGTACCTGATAAGCCTGTTGAGGATTTAGAAAAGATGAAATTGGATGCATCTTTGGACACTGTGGCAAAGATTGTACAATATAGGCAGGGTAAAATAAAGGAAAGGATGGAGTCAGTCCATAAATCAGTCAGTCTATTACACCAGGCCAATGGAAAAGTGAATGAATCTTTGATCACTTTGGAGCCACTTTACAGTGTATGGTCAGGAAGGAGCACATTGTTTGATAAGTTGGATGATTTGCAGGAATACAGGTCTGACATTCCTAAGGTAGTAACTGAAGTTTATGAAAAGATTGGTTTGGTAAGTGCTGTATCCAGTTTCTTTAAAGGTAAATCTAACCAGATAAAGGCCAAGTTGGCTATGTTTGACAAGAATTATAGCAAGTACTTGCCTTCTATGTATGATGATAGTGGAAGTGTGATCAGCTTACAAGAATGGAAAACATCAATGGATCAGTTGATAATTAAACAAGATGCTTTCCTTGGTAGTGACAATGCTTTAGATTTGGAAAGATGCAAGAATATAATTGATAGTTTATTTAAGATTGAAAGTGATTGCATAAAATTTGCAGCGGAGGCTAAGAATATAATTGATTCCATGTGGGATCAGCAGATCAAATCACTACAAGAGTTGCAGGCCTACAATTGGCCATCTGATGATGATGTGGCAGCATGGGGCCAATTGACAAAAAAGAAGAAGAAGAAGCCAGCTGCTCAGATTACAAAAGAGGAAGAAGAATAGAGTGCACATGGCACCTGATCCAGAATTCGAGGGAGAGCATGTTTCAAACAGAGGGTGATGTAAGTTAGCCTGTATTGGCGGTCATCATTCATGTAACAAATTTAGCAACTGCTCTGAAATATCTTTAGACGAAGGTGCCACCTGCAAAGTTGTTGAGAAGTTGAGAATTACATTCTGTTGTTTTGATCAAATATCTTTCAGTTTGTATTTTTGTTTTTAGTGCAAGATCTTTTCCCAGCCATCCGAAGCTTGTTGCATCCCTTCGAGGATTCCAAGATGGCTGTGGGTATATATAGCAAGTTTCTGCTATTTTGCAAAGAAAGTTCTGAGATATAAAACCTTATTTCTTTGAAGTAATGGTGATACTGTATTGACACATTTTGAATATTAATACAAAGATACCGGAACTCTGTTGCTGCTATTTGTTGTCTTTGTGTATGGACTCTTTTAGTTTTCTTATGCATTTAAATTGTAAGGCTTTTTCAATGCATTGTTCACAAGGTGAATATAGGGGTTGAACTTAAGTTCTTTCAAGGAAAGAGTAAAGTCTTAAGGGAGGTCTCTGTGAATTATTTGTCCATGTATGAATTTGATAGCAGGTGTGGGAATTAAAAGATTGGGATGTCAGGCATTCCATTTGGGTTTTAGTATAGTTGTCTTGATAGATTTTTGTGGAGGTAGGGTTTGACTCTATTGCTCAATAGATAAGGCACTGGTTTAAGACATTTGCATCTGTTGCCACCAGAAAATGTAAGCAACTGATTAATTTTACCTTTATTGCATAATGTTTATCTGAATCATTCTATGACAAGTTCATGGATGTTTATTGTAATGCTTTAAAGAAGCATCTGAGAGAGGTTATCCTTCCTTGAGTTTCACTCATAAAAAGAAGGATGAATGTCCTTATGCCACTGTTCCATGCTATTTCTTTCATAATTTGCATCATAGTGTTATGTATCAGGATAGTTTGGGCTGTACTAAGAGTCATGATGTTACATTGAGTCAATTTTGATAAGATAGCATAACAAGTAAAGGAGCTAGTTCACAATCCGGAGCTCATTTATATACGTAAACCCGCCTGAGTTTATACTCAAAGTGAAGAAGGCTTAAAGCCTTAATACCTTAGTGCTTGCATTTTGTTAGATGCATCTATTGGGATTATTGGAGTTATAGTTTTATCAAGAGTTTGTGAATTATAAATCATCTACAGATTTGAGCACTAACAGGGTCCTCCTTTGCTGATTTTCCAGTTTTCATCTTTCTAATCAGAGGAGCTGTGTCTTCGAGATCTGTCTCTTCTTGTTCTTCCCGTTGGATACTAGGTGTCGGTTCTTCTTTCTTCCTCCGGCCCTTAGTCTGTTCTGTTGCCGGTTGCTTCTTTGGTGTGGGCGTCCTTTTGTAAATATTTTTAATTGGTGCTTTTCTTGATGGATTCTGAAGAATCTCAGTGTACGTGCCAAACCGAACAGCACCGAGATCCAAATTTGCATCAGCATAAGCCTTGGCGACTTTGGTTGAGATCTCGTAACCCAGCTCCGGTGCGTATGAATCTCTTGGTTGGACTGCCTGAATAATGCAGTTGTCGGTGGTGACTAGGAAACACACCTCGTCCTTGTAATGGTCAACAATTGCTGACGACATTCTTTCCCTTTCATGCATCTTTAGTTGAAAGGCTTCAAAATGTTTAGTCATTACACTGTTTAACCGGTCTCCCAATTTGTTAGCCATTTCAGTGATTTGATGCATGATAGGTTTATCGGTTTTCCAGTTCACCTTACCGATACCTGGGAAGAAATCCAAGTAGAAAAAGTATAGGCACATCAGAAGGGTTCCATACTTCATAAATTTCTTCTTCACAACTCCAAGCTTTTTCATATTTTCAAAAATTTGATTTCGAAGCATTGCACAGATGTCGTATTGGACATTTTTGTGCATGATGCGATGCGCGGCATGGATTGCTCCTCCTGGTATGCTGTTCCAGTTGCTTGACTGACATATTTTGTATTCAATAACTGTGGATGCAAAGCGTACTCCATCATCTTCAATGTCATTCACTGTCATAAGTCGACCGTCGAACTTGGACTTGGTTAGCTTGTTGACGACGGTGTTAGAGATGGTGCGTAGGGTTATTGCTTCCCCTTTCTCGCTGTATCCAGTCACTCGGTGGAGATCTTCTTTCGTGATCTCGTGGCATGCGCCTCTGTTGAGCCAGAGCCTTGGTTCGTGAAGACGGCTTAGCACCAATCTGACCTGATCTTCCCGGAAGATCGCAGGGTAGCATACACCGTTTATTAGATCAGATGATACCAGGTTGGCGTATTTGTTGAGATGTTTTCCTTCTTTGCATAACGACAGATATTCTCCTTGAATGAAGGTTTCTCCGAGCTCTTCTTGTCTGGCATGAATAAATGCTGTAACATCCTCGGTTAAGAGAACTCCTTCTGGTATGGAAGAGAGAGCACCAGCCATGCCGTTTGCTCTGTTCTGGACAGGAAGGATGTTGTAAGCAGATCTGTTCACTTGATCTCCTTGGATCAACTTCACAGTAGCAGAAGATGAGGCCATTCTTGTTGACCGGTGATTTGTAGAGAGTTGCTTAGATCGGTCTTGCAGACAGTAAGTCTTAGTGATCACAGTGTGAGAATAACACTTGCACAAAAGTTCGTAAATTACAAAGTAAGCAAAGTGAAAACTAATGAGTAATTCTCCTTTCTTTTATAGGGTAAGGTCATAACGGTAATTACCAAATGGTAACTATTAGTTAAACGACTACAGTAATAAATGCCTTACCTACTCTTTCTTTCCGTTTTACCAACCGGTGGATTTGCCTTACCGGTTAAGCTTGTAGACCGAGTGAGTCTCATTCTCATCAGTCATACTGGGAACGGTAGTGGATCTACCGGTTCCCTCTAAACCCTCATGGGTTTAGTTTGCTGAAGAAATGTCGCCATCAGCAAATGGTGATCTTTCCTCTGTCTTCTCTTCAGCAGAGCCCTTTGATTCCTTAACGAACCAAACTTGCTTGACTATTTTCTTGGTCTTTTCTTCCTTGTTGATCTTTTGTTAGATTTGTCCGGTTCCTTCTCCTTGTCGGATGACCAGTTTCTACACTCTTTGGCTTTGTGTCCCACTTTGCTGCAATGATAGCAGATTACATCAGTTGCCTTCCACGTGTTCATTTTTCTCGTATTAGTTGACTTGATACGAGAACCGGTGTAATTGAGTAAACTACAGTTCACACAGCTGACTGAGCTCAGGTTCTTGTTTCTTCGGGTGAGTACCGGTCTTGGAGATCTAAACACCATTGTCTTGGATCTGCATTCTTCTGCCTTGTGTCCAAATTTGTTGCATGCATAGCAGTAGCCTCTAAAGCTTCCCCTGCCACTGCTGGTTGCAAATGGGGGATCAGACCAACATTCACTGATCTTGTGGCCCTTTTTACAACAATTCTTGCAATAGCTATTGTTGGTTCCTACCGGTATATTTCTGCAGTTGTTAGTGCTGTGACCCGGTTTCCCACAGTGCTTGCAAGGAATGTTAAGGGGGTTCTTACCTTTTTGTACCAGCGATTTCATCTTATTATTCTTGATCGCTTTTGCCCTAGAGGTCTCACCATTCTCTTTGATATCCTTACCAGTGAAACCAAGATCGGTTTGGTCTTTGTGTCCTTTTTGAACTTTGAGTTGCTCATCAAGCTTAGTTGAACTTTCATTGTATCTTCTCAATATTTCATTTGTTTCTTCGAGTTCGTTCATCTGCTCCCTTAGTTGATGCAATTCTTAAGACAGTCTATTGCATGCTTCATTCCGGTCATGCCAGCGTTTCTGCATGTGGGCATTTTCTTGGGTGACGATCTGCATGTCTTCTTGAAGTTGTAGAATGATAAGCTCATTTGCCCCTACGGCTTCTACTACCCGGTCCCTTGCTTTCTCAGAGGCTGACAGAGACTTGACTGCTGAATTTCTTTCATCTTCAGCTTTTCTCTTTTTCTCGATTAGTTCAGTCATTCTTAGGGCATTGTCTTCTTGATCTCTTTTAAGATTAGAGATCTCATCGGTCAGTATTTGATTCTTTTCCATGAGTTCAGATACAGCCTCCTTAGCTTCGTCAGATCCGCTCTGCCCAGAGAGTTCATCAATGGTTTCATTGCTCTCATTCAACTGTAACGCTAGCTACTTTCTTTTTGCAAGTGATCTCCTTAAACTGTTTTTCAGTGAGGTAATGATGTCGTTAGCTTCTTCTAGCTCACAACTTCACTACTGTAGAATGAAGGTGCTGATGAAAATTGTCATTGATGTCAAGTTGATGTCAAGATACTACAGCATAAAGAATAATGAAAGCATACATAAGAACATATTAATCATCAGTATTATATGAATCAGTATCATATCAGAAAAATACATATAATTACAAGCAATTCATTCCAAATTTGTGTATAGGAAGCTGAGAAGAAATTGGCTGTTTACAAGAGACAAAGTATATACATACACATATATATGTATATTATCAAAGACAAAGTATATGCAAAAGATTGAATATATAAAGTGTCTACAGCAGAGAAGCTACAGCAAAGACAGTATGATACAGCATTCATATCTAAAGGCATGAAGAAAACGACAGGAAGGTTCAGATATATATATATATATATATATATATATATATATCAAACATAGAACAAAGATTAAAAGTCGAAGATATTATGACGGACTGCATACCTATTTATTATTCGATAACAAAGATTAATATAAATTGGAAGAATGTTACATATTATCGAAAGGAGGTTGATTATTGAAAACATATACATCAGAGGTTTCGAAGGCAAACATATACATCAGAGAACATATCAGAGAACAGCATTGACAACAATCATTATTAGAAAAGATAAGTATATCGCAGAGAATAATGAGAATAATGGTAATATATATTATATCAAAAGACTATCGCAGATTATATTATTGCAGATGTTAAAAACGTCACAGCAAACATGAAACTCTCAATACATTGTTTGTGATTCAAGAGCAACAGAGAATGGCAAGTTAATGTCGTAAGTTAGTGGCAGAACCCCAGAGGCAGCGAGTGTTTCTAAAACAGTGAACATTATATACAGGACGCAGGTTAATATTATACATACCGAACATGACACCGTGAAAATATATGCCGCAGGATATATTAATTATCAAAGATTATCAAAAGATGTCGATAGATTTATGTATTATGCAGCGATCGGTCAATATATATTCAAAGTTTCAGCGGTATTTGCAACATGAATAAAAGATATATTCAAAGTTATACAGCGGTTCAAAAGAATATATATGGAAAAGACTATATTGATTAATCGAAAGTTCATAAAGATTATAAAATATGTATTATAATCTCAGAAATATCAGTGGTATCGAAGGTTGCTTAGATATCGAAGGTTTGCAGGGGTTAACAAAGTTAATATGATACAGCGGCAGAGTATTATCGAAGGACAATATATATCAATAAGAATATATATTTAAAAGAAGCAAGTTATATAAGGATATTAATTATTATTTTTAATAAATAATAATAGTATGTTTTAAGTTAATAATATTAACTTTTAAAAAAAGGGGAGTAAATAATATTTATGAAAAGACACCTTTTCATTTTTAAAAAGGTTATATACTTTCATAAAAGACATAATGTTTCACCCAAAAATGGGTGTATATATATTCATTTTTTTTTGTGGAAATAAAAACAAGTCAGCATGGAATAATTAGAAAAGAAGAGCAGAGAGAGATATAAAAATTCAAAGTCTATATATTCAGAATATACATTGACATAAGATATATTTTTTGAAAATAAAAGGAAGAACAGCAATAGAGGAAAGGAGAGAAAAATTACAGAACTATATATTCAGATATTGGCTGACTTAAAAGAGCAGATTGCATCCATCATCAAGTTGAATAAGCAACTATATAAAGGTGGAATTCAGAATTATATTCAGAAGTGAAGTAGGTGCTTTGCTTCAAGGTTGGTGCCTTCAGATAGTGGGTTGGTGCTCACAGAACAGCGTTTGGAGGTTGGTGCTTCCAGTGGGTTGGTGCTCACAGAACAGCGTTTGGGGGTTGGTGCTTCCAGTGGGTTAGTGCTCACAGAACAGCGTTTGGGGGTTGGTGCTTCCAGTGGGTTGGTGCTCACATAAACTGTAAAAGAACATTATTATATAAATAAAATAAACTATTTGGAGAATTATTTTCTATGTGCACAATTGTTAAAGTTACGTTTGAATAAAGTTTTTTTTTAAAAAGTTAAAAATTGTTAATATACTGATTCACCCCCCCCTCTCAGTATATTCGTGTGCTCTTCAGGTGCCCTATTAGGAGTATACAAAGCACTGGTTAAGGTGCTACCCGGTTAAGGGATTTTTACAATAGATCGGTTAAGATCTTAGCCCTGTTAAGAGCTGCCTGGTTGCAGGACTTTGAACATCAACAAAGACGTCACCTTGTTAAAGGATTTTTACAATGAACCGATTAGGTTCACCGTTCTAAAGGGGTTTTAATGGGCTTTCTTATGCTATAAAAGCAATGATCTAGTATGACACAGACTGTCTGATTAGATCATACCTGTTGATCCTCCTTTTTGATTCGCCTGGCTATTGATCTCCCCTTGACTCTTCACCTCTGTGCCTGTAGCACTCTATGGAAGGGTATTCCTCTTCCTCTCCCTTTTAATCTTCAAAAATATCAACAACTTTCCTTGCGTTCTATGGTATGTTTTTATAGTTGAGTTCATCGTAATGAAACCCTCAACTCATAGAACCGCCAGGCTGCAAACTCCACATCAAATTATGCAATCAGTGACAAACTGAGAGTTATGATCTGGAGATCACCTTGAGATCATCCGCAGAAATAAACCTAACTCCTGTTAAGAAGCTAACTCCACTTCTATGCGGTGGATGTCTCGTATAATCTAGTTTGAATTGAGACTGCTCCGCATAATCTAGTGCAGATCTATAGGCTTTCTAGGCCGGTGTAACTTTATACCTGGTTCAACTTATGTATGCTTACTGAGATCGGTGCATGTTCTTAGATCGGTTGACCGGTGTGTACAATTCCTTTTTATCTGCCAGTGAATACATTCAGTTGCTTGTCTACCAGTGGCTTGAGAGTGTTGTGAGTGACCGGTGTCTTCGTACCAGTTTGTGTGTATGCTTACTAATGACAACTTAAATTGCTAACAGAATGAATTCCTTTTGCCCAAAGCATTGCTTTTATAATAAAAGATATCTTCTCTCACACACTTTTCACTCACAAAAGACTTTGCTTTAATGCTGAAAATGACCCTTTCATTAAAATAATGCTATTCTAACACATAGGGTCCCTTTAGATTTAAAACTACTCAACCCGGTTCCAACGAGCTATAACACCAAGGTGCCCAATAGACAATCCCAATAAAAATAGAAACCTTAGCCAATTTAATTAAATAATAATCATAATTCACCCATCTTGCGAAAACAATTGATGAAGCATTAGAATCAAAATCTGGTAGCACAAGAGTGATCTTGATGATGAAAGATGATGAATGAACCTGATAGAGTGACTTACTAAAAATAGACGGTCCCTCAAAGAATCTTGGAGTCCAAATTGGAAGCCGGAAATAAAATCTGAGAGCATCATATAACTCCTCTAAATCATTTGAGCTCAGTAGAACCATATGTTGACTTACTATAAATAGTAAGTCCCTCAAAACGGGGCCAGAACCTACAACAGGGTCCTCTAATCACCAGAATTAGCCTACAAGGACCCAATGATAAGCTAAATCCACTGACTTCAATGCTCGCTCAAAATGGGGACATTACAGTCCTCCCTCCTTGAAATTGCTTGTCCCCAAGCAATCTCAGAAAACAAAACAAAAAAGTCCACTTGGATCCCAAGGATAGAATGGAGTAATGTCCCTGTAATCACCTGCAAACTCTTGTGGAGAAATCATCATCCATTGAGCAAACCCGAACACACTATCACCATGCCAACCATAGTGCCCCACACATCCCGTAGTGCCGAACCTGTCACCACCTACACACCCTGCCAATCTTCTCTGAAGATGAAGCCCATCTGTGCAACAAGAACAAGAAATCCCAAAAACAACTGTACCTGAACTCAGATATCCATCCTCTGCAAAATTGTCATGGATATGTTGATCCTGCAAGTGGCCCCCTGCAAACTTGTAGTAACTAACCCTATCAACTATAGACGGAGTAAACCCATCCCATAAAGAATGATACAACCTAGGAGCCAACCCACACCGATGTGCAACCAAATCCTCAACTGGTGGGTCAAAAGAGAAATATGAACGCTCCTCACTATGTAATCATGGTGAAAAGCTCCAATCTCTGATAGAGGCTCGTCAACAACAATCTGAGAATCACAAGATGACTCCAATCTTTGACTCTGAACAACTGATTGGGTAGGATCCTGGGAAACCCTCTCAGAAAACCCAACAACAAAATCCCAGTGGGGAACCATTGTAGTCAAGGTATCTACAATCTTTCCCACTAACAACTGAATACTGCGAGAACCCCAGATGAGAGTATCCTCAGAAGCTGTATTGTCCCCGTTTTTCAGACTTTGGGATTAGTTTGTTTTGGCAACCCTCACAGGCTAATCAGGTGATCAGAGGGGGTCAGTTGGCGGAGCCAGTGTTGGGATTCCATTTTGGAGGTTCAGTTTACCAGGTCTGCTCTTCGTTCGGGTCAATTTGGTCGACTTACTATTTTTAGTAAGTGGTATTTTGGGTACGACCAGGATTAGCAGGGTGTCTGCACGGAGTGTCAGATGTTTCAGGATTGAGTTTCAGGGAATCTCCAGTTTGAGAGACTTACTATTTATAGTAAGTCTATTTTTAGTAGTTGGCTATTTTTGGCAGTGGGTTATTTTTGACAGGATAGTTGGCGTTTGTGGTTCTGATGTCAGAAATGAGGTTGTTACAGTCAGTGGGATTCAGTGGCTTCTTGTTTTAAAAGTTATCGTTATTAAATTAAATTATTTTAATTTAATAACTTTAATACTTTATAACTTTAATGTTATAAAGTGAAGTGGTCATTTAAAAGCCTTTTAAATGAAAAAAGTGAAATAGTGCTTTTTCCAAAAAAGCTATATATTCAACTCGAAAAAACACTTTCATTTATCTATTGTTGATTTGATAAAATTTATGAAGCTTCTTGGCTGTGAGAAATGGCTAGGGTTTTGAGGACTGATTCCTCTTCCTGCAATTTGAATCATCACTGATTGATGATGAATTTTGCTTCTGGATTACTGAAAATTGTATTCTGATTCTGAAGATATAAATTTGGCGCTGAGGTATGCCAAATGGAAGGAAATTGATCAAATTTATTTCAGAACTGAGGTTTTATACTGGCTGCACTGATATTCTGGAAGAGCCTAGTGTGAGTTTAATGGCTGCTGCATCATCATAGGGAGGTGATGTGACTGTTTTTGGAATCATGTCCTTTATGCCATGTGCTGCGTTTTCTTTGGGCAGCCATTTGGAGTTGTTACTGGATTTTTTGGAAGCTGAATATATATTTGTTAAGAGGTAACGTCTTATTTAGAGTTGACAAATTAGCTTGTTTAATAATCAAAATTTGCAATGATACAAGTTAGTGAAAGATTCGTGTTTAGAAATCAGATTATTAATTACCGATGTTCAATATGATGTTTTCAAGAGGGAAGTATATGGAATAAAAGTTAAATATATTATTGAAATCACTTTGTAATTGCCAATTTACTTGAGGGAAAGTTGTTTAAATTCATAGAGCCAGGCAGACTCTTTACAGTGGTATAACAACATTTTTTTTGCCATCCTGTGGGGTCTGGATTCATTAATATTCTGAAGTTATTTTTAAAGTGATCAACACTTCCACTTTCCCTAGTTATGGATAAATACAGGAGGCCCAGTTTTGAAAGTCATCGAAGCAGTATGGGAAAAAGAGAGGAATTAAATGCTTTAGTAGAAAGTATGGAGAGACTTAGATTGCATCGGCAAAGATTGGCAGATAGTTTGTCAGATCCAGTGACAGTAGACAGGGCAGCGAGATATATGGTCTCTGCCTTTAGAAGGCCGACATAGAGTTTGCAGGGGAGAAGGCTGGAGTTTTCTCCGACAGGTGTCCATGGTGTTGATGTTCCTATATCTAGTACAACACATGCTTTTCCTATCCGCAGTGCTGATGTTGGATTTATTTCACAGGAACCAGTGGATGTTTCAGTACCATTGGTCGATAGCAGCATTGAGCATCAACAGGTTGAGGTTCCCAGAGCAATCACTACGGATTGTACAGAGGCAGCTGACGCTATAGTTATCACTGGGTGTTCAGACTCTTCCATGGAGGGTGTTATTATTGGAGATTTTTATGTCAGTTGTAGTAGTGTTGCTCCAATTCAGGAGGCAGTTGCTTCTTCAGATGGGACCGAGGCATGTACGGAGTCTCCCAGTGGTGAGGTTGGTGATCTGGGCATGACAGCGGGGTCAGTTGATGACAGTTTGTGCTCCAGCATTATTGGTGCACAGCCTGACGTTGAGTCATGTGTGCAGAGTCAGGTGTCAGCAGTTGAGATTTCAGCAGGAGATGTGGGAGCTGATAGTATAGACACATCTGATGACACTTTTGAGGATGCTGTGAGCTGCATTGGAGATGACACCCCCTGTGAGATGTTGGATGATGATTGCAAGGAGCATACAATATCTGACAGCTCAGAGGTTTATGATAGCAGTCATAGTGTGGGATCAATACAGGAGACAGTGGTTTTTTCCTGTGTTGAGGATGTGAGCATGGAGCTTTCTAGTGATGACACTCAAGATGGGAGTGTTGCAGTTGATTTGGGCAACACAGTTTCATGCCACAATAGAGTTGATTCACATGACGACATTGAGTCGTGTATGCAGCCAGAGTTAGTGGAGGAGTCGCGATTAGATGATATGGACACTAGCATCACAAACATTGCTGATGTCGAGAGCGAGGATGATGAGTGTTGTAGTGTTTCCGGTTTCTTATATCTGACTTTGGGTGTGGACTCAGCGTTGTCATATGGTGGTGGTGGGTTCCAGGATTCTTCATTACAGGGACTCACATATGAGGATAGGAAAGCTTATGAGTGGCAAGAGTTTGTTACAGCTAGGGCTTCCACTACAAGAGATGGGGTTACTTCTGTGGTGACTCATGTGGATGATTCTTCCTGTAGTGAGTCATGCTTGATTTATCAGACCTTGGGGGAGGACTCTGAGTTGTTAGTGCGTGAAGATGTATCCCAGGATTTGGATTGTCAGGTGGTTGTAGAGGATGAGGTAGCTGGAGATTGTGTTGAGTCGGATTCAACAGCAGCTTCCTCGGGGTTAGATGAGCACGAGTCTGATGCCTGTATTCAGTTTGTAGATGTGTACTCAGATGAAAGTACACAGAGATACGGTGATTTTGAGGGGAGTTTATTGGATGCAGCTTCCTTTCATAGTGTGGATAGCGCATTTGAGGTTGTTCATAGGAGGCCCGTTGTGCAGAGTCATCATGTGACTAGCTAGTTGTGAGTTGGTGAGAGAGATATTACTTCTACTCTTGAGCATTTTGATGCTGCTCGTCAGTTGTTGGTTGTTAATGGTTGGGGTGCCCCTATGACAGAAGAGCACAGTGGTGGTTACCTTTCCCTGACAGAGATTCATTCCTTGCGGGAGGCTGTCAGGATTACTTACAGATGGTAGCCGACCGAGATCACCTGGTTGAGTGGGGGAGTACAACATATCAGGCTCTGATGGACAGAGAGGAGGAGGTGAGTGAGCTTACTCAGGAGCTCACAGCGACTACTGAGGTTTTAGAGGGCACTCAGCGAGCTCTTCAGGAGTCGCAGATCTAGTTAGAGGAGGTGATCGTGGAGTTGGAGCATTTACGGTCCACACCAGCCCCAGACCCAGTTCGATTGCATATTGAAGTGGTTGGTGGTGAGTTTGCTCCTACGGTTGGTGATGAGGAACATGATGTTGTGGCAGACACATTTGTTCGGGATATGGGAGCACTTGGTACGGATGGGGTAGGAGTACCAGTGGAGTCAAGCTCTCATGTTGATTTACTTCCTTTTGTTGGAGGTGAATCTATTCCATCATCTCACATAGCTGATAGCATGGGACAGTTGGCAGTGCCACATTTTCAGAGGGGTCAGCTGTGGATTGCGGGGGAGCAAGTTGACGCTTCCACGTATAATTTCTACTATTCATGGAGTATTTACTTGAGAGTGCAGATGTGCTACAGGATTCTTATAGTGTCTGAAGGTACTCTCATCCAAAGCTCTTGTGCTATTCGGAGGTTGGTAGGGAAACTTGTGGAGACTCTATCTACTATGCTTCCCCACAGGGATTTCGAGGTTGGGTTTGTTGAGAGGATTGCTCAGGTTCCTACCCAGCTTGCAGTTATGTGGAGTCAGAGATTGGAGTCATCTCACGATTCCCAGTTTTTTAATGATGAGCTCTTGACGGAGATTGGGGCTTCCTACTGGCAATATACGGTGAGGTATGTTCATCACTTGTCTTTTGACCCACAGGTAGAAGGTTTGAACTCATGCAGGGGTAGACCGGCTTTAGTTTCTTACCATCCTTTATGGGATGGATTAGCACCATCTTTAGCTGATGGAATTGCCAGTTGCAAGTTAGATTACTTGCAGTATCCACACACCGGGGACTGTTTAGCAAAGGTTAGAGTTGATAACAGTGTTTCAGGCACATTTGGTCATTGTCGTTTTCTCAGTGCAGTTGGGTGTGAGTGTCGGATAGACAGGGACTCAGGTTTTGACAGAGTTGTTATTTCAATTGGGTTGAGTTCCGCTAGGTTGTTTTCTGCATCGGCATCTGCAATTGGTCGTCGGACGTTGTTTTCAGTGATGTCCATTATTTGGGTGTTGAGGGTAGTTTCTCAGATGCTGGTGTCTGTTTTGTTGGTATTTTTTTTACAAGAGTATGGTGAAGATTGGGACATTACTTATGACCATCCTTGGGATCCGAGTGGTTGGCGATGTTGCTTGTTTTTCCTGATTACTTGAGGACAAGCAATCTTGGGAAGAGAGGATTGTAATGTCCCCGTTTTTCATACTTTGGGATTAGTTTGTTTTGGCGACCCTCATAGGCTAATCAGGTGATCAGAGGGGGTCAGTTGGCGGAGCCAGTGTTGGGATTCCATTCTGGAGGTTCAGTTTACCAGGTCTGCTCTTCGTTCGGGTCAATTTGGTCGACTTACTATTTTTAGTAAGTGGTATTTTGGGTACGACCAGGATTAGCAGGGTGTCTGCACGGAGTGTCAGATGTTTCAGGATCGAGTTTCAGGGAATCTCGAGTTTGAGAGACTTACTATTTATAGTAAGTCTATTTTTAGTAGTTGGCTATTTTTGGCAGTGGGTTATTTTTGGTAGGACAGTTGGTGTTTGTGGTTCTGATGCAGAAATGAGGTTGTTACAATCAGTGGGATTCAGTGGCTTCTTGTTTTAAAAGTTATCGTTATTAAATTAAATTATTTTAATTTAATAACTTTAATACTTTATAACTTTAATGTTATAAAGTGAAGTGGTCATTTAAAAGCCTTTTAAATGAAAAAAGTGAAATAGTGCTTTTTCCAAAAAAGCTATATATTCAACTCGAAAAAACACTTTCATTTATCTATTGTCGATTTGATAAAATTTATGAAGCTTCTTGGCTGTGAGAAATGGCTAGGGTTTTGAGGACTGATTCCTCTTCCTGCAATTTGAATCATCATTGATTGATGATGAATTTTGCTTCTGGATTACTGAAAATTGTATTCTGATTCTGAAGATATAAATTTGGCGCTGAGGTATGCCAAATGGAAGGAAATTGATCAAATTTATTTCAGAACTGAAGTTTTATACTGGCTGCACCGATATTCTGGAAAAATCGACATTCTCAAGGGCTGAATTATTCTTTTGAATGGAGAAGCTATTTTCTGGTTGATGTGAAACTGTTTCCTAAGGCAGTGTTTGGTTTAATTCACTGTTGTGATTATGTGAGAGGCCACGCAAGATATTCAAGGGCTGCATTTTGGTTTTTGCTGGCTCGTGCCACTTCCTAAGGCTCACGTTACCATTAGGGAAGAGCCTAGCGTGAGTTTAATGGCTGCTGCGTCATCATAGGGAGGTGACGTGACTGTTTTTGGAATCATCTCCTTTATGCCATGTGCTGCGTTTGCTTTGGCAAGCTGTTTGGAGTTGTTACTGGATTTTTTGGAAGCTGAATATATATTTGTTAAGAGGTAACGTCTTATTTAGAGTTTACAAATTAGCTTGTTTAATAATCAAAATTTTGCAATGATACAAGTTAGTGAAAGATTCGTGTTTAGAAATCAGATTATTAATTGTTGATGTTCAATATGATGTTTTCAAGAGGGAAGTATATGGAATAAAAGTTAAATATATTGTTGAAATCACTTTGTAATTGCCAATTTACTTGAGGGAAAGTTGTTTCAATTCATAGAGCCAGGCAGGCTCTTACAGAAGCTCCGAATGGTCCCTCCTACAATTCTAGACTCTCAAGAAGATACTCCATAAATGACTCTGTGCAGTAGAAATTATATGTTGAAGCATCAACCTGCTCCCCTGCAACGCATCAACCTGCTCCCTTGCAACCTACAGTTGATCCCTCTGAACTGTGGCACTACCAACTGTCTATGGCTATCAACTGTATGAGATGAAGTAATAGATTTGCTTCTGCAAGAAGGAAACAAATCCCCATGAAAGCTCATCTCCAAATCAGATGATACCCTGCCCAAGTCCTATGAAGAAGAAGGATTAGTGTCAGGAACTGACACACAACTCTCTGAAGAATCCACTACTATCACATCAGGACTCTCAATAACCCGTTCCGCATCATCTGTCAATGTGCTAACTACTAGAGGACTTGATACAACAAGAAGCTCTTTGTGGTCCTTCACTGATGTACTCATCTCATCTGTAACTATGGCAACTGTATCAAGGATGGATGTAACCATGTCCCCAACACATCCATCACTGCTAACTATGGAAGCTGACTCACCACCAACCACTACTATATGCAACTGAACTGGGTCTATGGTTGGCAAAGACTGGATCTACTCCAACTCCATAGTCACCTCTCCCAACTGCAACTCTGACTCCTGAAGAGCCCACTGAGTGCCCTCTAAAGCCTCATAAGTTGTTGTGAGCTCCTGAGTAAGCTCACTCACCTCCTCTTTGTCCATCAGTGCCTCATATGTCATACTCCCCCACTCAACTAAGTGATCTCGGTTGGCTACCAACTGTAAATAATCCTGTCTCAAAATCCTGACAGCCTCACGCAAGGAATGAATCTCTGTCAAGGAAAGGTAACCACCACCGTGCTCATCCGTCAGAGGAGCACCCCAACCATAAACAACCAACAGCTGACAAGTGACATCAAAATGCTTAAGAGTAGAAGTAATATCTCTCTCACCAACTCTCAACTAGCTAGTCACATGATGACTCTGCACAACGAGTCTCCTATGCAAAATCTCAATTGTACTATCCACACTATGGTAGGAAGTTGTATCCAACAAACTTCCCTCAAGATCACCGTATCTCTGTGTACTATTATCCGAGCACACATCTGCAAATTGAGTACTGACATCGGACTCATCCTCATCTACCCTCGAGGAAGCTGCTGCTGAATTTGTCTCATCACAAACCTCAGCTATCTCGTCTTCTGCAACCACATGACAATCCAGATTCTGGGACCCATCCTCACTAACAACTTAGAGTCTTCCCCAAGGTCTGATAAATCAAGCATGACTCGCTATAGGTAGAGTTATCCTCATGAGTCACCAAAGAAGTAACCTCGTCTCTAGAAGTGGAAGCCCTATCTGTAACAAACTCCTACCACTCATATGCTTCCCTATCCTCATCCGTGAGTCCCTGTAAAAAAGGATCCTGGAACCCACCACCATCAGATGACAACCCCGAGTCCACACCCAAAGTGTGATATAAAAAACCAGAAACACTGCAACACCCATCATCCTCACTCTCAACATTAGGGGTATCCGCGATGCTAGTATCAACATCATCTATTTGAAACCCCTCTGCTATCTCTAGTTGCATACATGACTCAAGGTCATTGCGCAAATCACCTACACTGTGGCATGAATCTATGTCACCCGACTCATTTGTAACACTCCCATCATGAGTGTCATCATTGGTTAGCTCCATGCTCACATCCTCAATACAGGAAAAGACTATTGTCTCCTGCACTGACTCCACACTGTGATTTCTGTCATAAACATCAGAGCTGTCAGAGCTCATATACTCCTCGCAGTCCTCAAAGATAACACCATCATCTATGGTGTCAGAATCCATAGTGGTGTCTACAACATCCTCCACTCTCACACTATCCATGGCATCAACAACAGGCTCACATAAAAGATTGTTGTCCTGCAAATCAGACCCTGTGTCACTAACTTTGATATGCTCGGGATGCTGAAACTCTATCTGCCAACAAGACAGGCGCATCCACATGTCCCTGTAAAGAGTCTCCAACATCATGTGTGCAAATAGGACTAGTGGCTGTCCTACTAAGAACAAAATCGGGATGTTGAAACTCAGTACCACTATCTGCCAACAAGACAGGCATATCCACATGTCCCTGTGAAGAGTCTCCAACATCATGTGTGCAAATAGGACTAGTGGTTGTCCTACTAAGAATAGGATCATATCTACAATGATCAGTGGCTGTTGAAAACTCATCATGAAGATTCCTAGATGTCTCACCTACGAGAACATCTCGCTTCTCTTCTTGCAGTCTTCATGAGGAAGACTTCTTGAAGAAAGAAACCATAAAACTAGCTGCCTTGTCAACAGTGACCAGATCTGCAAGTTGGACTTTAAGCCTTTCCTGTGTTTGCCTCAATTTCTCCATTTCATTTTCCAAGGCACTTGTTTGTTTCCTGTAACATGACACATTGCTAGACTGGTTCCCATATTTACTTGGTTTTCTGCATTTATCCATGACTGAAAAAAAAACCAAAGTGCTGATCGCTCACAAATCAAACGTGGGAACTCAAGATTTCCAAACCCCACAGGATGGCAGGAAACATGCTCTGATACCACTGTAAAAAGCCTGACTGGCTCTATGCTAGAAACTTGGATTTTTTGCATATTTGAAACTGTTTTACAATTTTTTGTGCCTTTGAACATATATAATTTTTTGCAATTTTATCTATATCTGGATTAACAACAACAATTAAATTTCTAACTCCAAAGACTCACCAAACTAACCAATTTAATTACTTGCAAAGTTCATTAAGTGATACATAAAACTAATGCAAAGTGGCACCTCTTAATTAAATGCAGCTGCCTAGATATGAACTGCAGCCTCTAGAAAATGGCTCGTAATCCATTCAAGTTGATGCTGACATTTATTAAATGTCTTCCTTGCTGAAGAAAAACCCCTACACAATCAAATGGTGACCAAGAAGTGAAACGGCAACCCTCCAAGCAAACCGCAGCAGCAAGTGTAAATCACACTCCATTTGGAAATAATGTTGCTTCTTAACAATACCGTTTGACATCCATTCGCTTCACAACCAAAACAATTTAACACAATTCATTGGTGTACATTCCAATTCAAAGTGTTGATCGAATTTTGAAGAAGATTCTCATTTCTTCAAAACCAAGAACAAACCCTCAACCCGTTCTCCCAAACTTCTCCACAAAATGCAAACAATGATATCCAAGAATGAATTGCTTTTGCCCAAAGCATTGCTTTTATAATAAAAGATATCTTCTCTCACACACTTTTCACTTACAAAAGACTTTACTTTATGTGCACATTTGAAATATAATAAACTATTATATTTCTCGTCACTTTAATGTTGAAAATGACCCTTTCATTAAAATAATGCTATTCTGACACATAGGGTCCCTGTTTTATGAGCTCAAGATTTAAAACTACTCAATGCGGTTCCAACAAGCTATAACACCAAGGTGCCCAATAGACAATCTCAATAAAAATAGCAACCTTAGCCAATTTAATTAAATAATAATCATAATTCACCCATCTTGTGAAAACAACTGAGGAAGCATCAGAATCAAAATCTGGCAGCAAAAGAGTGATCCTGATGATGAAAGATGATGATTGAACCTGACAGAGTGACTTACTGTAATGTCCCCCACTTAGGCAGTCTGGCAATATGTTGTCGTTAGCCCGTTCTTTCATGGTCCCGAGGGCTAACCAGGACTTCAAAAGGGATCCTGAGGTTATTTGGCCTAGTCAAATTTTAATTACAAGCCAAATGGAGTTCGTTTGTTGGGTTTTGGGGAGGATTTACTATTTTTAATAAGCCAACAGGGGATGCAGTGCCTTGGATTTTCAGTGACAGGATGTGATGCGTTTTGTTGAGCTCTTTCCGATGACCTATCATATGTGGGATTCCGAGTTCATTTGGTATATTATTTTAATGTTTGAAGTTATAACGATAAAGTGACTATTTAATTTAAATATTATAATGTTTCATAAAGTCACTTTATAAAAATCAAGTTCCCCCTTTAAAGGACATACATGGGCATTTGTAAGGGAAAAAGGTAACATTAAAGCTCATGTTTTATCCCACATTGGCGAGACAGGAGCGTAGAACTAGTAAGGAAGGATTAAAAGAGAGAGGATAGCTCTCATTTGGCATGCTTGAAGATTGAATGAAATTGAGAAACTGTGGAGATTATTTCTCTTGGGCTTGGAGGACGCAAACCCTCTACGCTTTCAATCTTGACGCCATTGAAAGATATGGTCTTGAGATTTTATATTGTAGTTGCAAGATCCTGTAGCAGCGAGGTACTGTAGCAAGTTCCTGTAGCAGCGACACTGTAGCAGCGCGGTACTGTAGCAAGTTCCTGTAGCAGCGTGAGTACTGTAGCAGCGCGGTACTGTAGCAGTCCGAATCACTGTAGCGCGGTACTGTAGCAGCGGGTTACTGTAGCAACAAGTTCCTGTAGCAGTCTGAATTACTGTAGCAGTCCGGAAACATTGTAGCTGTGAGTTACTGTAGCAATTTTCAGAACTATTAACACTGTTGTAGCTGCAATGGGTATGGACCATCATTGAACTCTATAGTTGATATAATGTGTTGAGTTTAATAAGATATGTTAGATATGGTAGTTGTAATTTCCTAATAATCTGAAACAAGAAATAAATGACGGTCATTGTTATTAGCTGCATATGGTTTCATGTTGCCTTCTACTGATATCTCATACGAAATACAACAATCTTGAGGACTATTAAACAACATCAATTTGGAAAAAACATAAGAAGGATAGTTGCAGGCCAACTGTTTGACAAAATGACAGGAAGAAACAGACTCTAGAATTACAGAACTAGGCAGCATATTACAATGGTATCAGAGCTTATCTTTCCTGCCATCCTGTTGGGTTCAGTATAAATTAAATATGACATGACAGATTGGAGTGTTCAACCATTGCCACATCACTACGACACAAGAAGAAACAGAGCATTATTGAATACTAACCGAGAGAATATCTTACCAGGAGGAAGTAGTGACTCAGACGAACCGAGTGTTACAGGTGAACAGGCTGTAGAGACTATGGGGGATAGGAATGTTAGGGATCCTGGTGAGGAGCGATTCCTGCAGTTATTGGATACATTGTCTCAGGGACAGCGATTAGCAGAGCAGAGAGCACAGGAACAGGGTCAGAGGTTGGAGCTTATGATGCAGATGATGGCTCGTCAAATGGGGTTGAATGCTAATGTGGGTGGAGGAAATAATCAGAATGGTAATAATCAGAATGGTAACAATCAGAATGGGAATAATCAGGATGGGACCTATAATGGAGGTGAACAAGTTGGGAACAATTTCGGTCATGCACCCCAGCAAGCTAGGACAATGAGTTCGAGGCCCATGATTCCCACATTTCCTAGAGCCCCAGAGCAGCCCATACCAGAGCCCCAGATCACTGATATACAGGACCAGTTGAGGAGAGATTGGGAAGCCGGAGGTCCAGATTTTACTGCTGCAATTACCTTTAGGGAGTATATGGATGTGCGGATGAAACATATGCCACGTGGACATGATAGGAACCAGAGCTATGAGCTACGGAAGAAAGTAGGGAAACTTCAATTACCATATTATGATGGCTCGGGGAAGTCTACAACAAGAGCTTGGGTTCAAAAGCTTGACACATACTTTCAATTGAACCCTATGCCTGAGGAAGAAGCTATTAAGTACGCAGCAATTCATCTGGATGGGTTAGGACACGAGTGGTGGCATCATGGTATGGTCACTATGGGTCATGCACACATTACCTCATATGTGGAGTTTACAGAGAGACTGATTGAACGTTTTGATAGGAAGGATCCAGAACTCCATTTCAAGGAGTTAGCTTAGCTTAAACAGTGGGGATCATTGGAAACATACATTTCAGAGTTTCAGAAACTCGCAGTGTTAGTAACAGATGTATCTGAACGGAGGATACTAGTTCTATTTATGGATGGGTTAGCTGATCCGTTGAGAGGATGGATTAAAGCTCTCAACCCTCCCACTTTGCAGGAAGCCATTAAGAAGGCTCGTGACATGGATTCCTCTTCAGCTTCTAAGAATAAATTCCAGGCGAAGAGTTTCCCTTCGAGGAAAGATAAGGACAGGAAACCTTTTCATAGAGAGGCTCAGCCACCTAAGGAGGAAAGTAAGAGGCTGGACAATGAGACACTTAATGATCTCAGGAAGAAGAAGCTTTGTTTTCATTGCAGGGAGCCTTGGGATTTGTCACATAAGTGTCCACTGAAGGCAAAAGCTAAGCAGATGGAATACTTTTCAGCGGAAGAGTCAGTGGATGGAGATTCAGAGCAGTCATCAGAATCAGATGGGGATGATGATAATTCTTCACATGAGGAAGCACGCAGTGATAGCACGATAGCTCAATTGTCCAGTATACAGGAGGCCGTCACTTTCAGAGTTAGGGGGACTTTGGACGAACAGAGATTTGTGGCACTCATTGATACAGGGGCAACACATAACTTCATTGATGAGAAGTTTGTGTCACGCAGAGGGCTACATACAGAGGAGCATAGGGGATTTAAGGTGATGGTTGCCGATGGCTTCAAGATTGACTGTACCGAGAAAATCTCCAACTTGCAGCTTCGTTTGGGAGATTATGACATGACAGGAGATTTCTTTGTGGTCAACATTGGTGATCAGGATATGGTGCTTGGGATGAATTGGATGAAGTCTCTGGAGGAGTTTACATTTAACCTTCAGAAAATGGAGATGAGGTTTGAGGCAAAAGGTAAGAAGATAGTGCTCAGAGGATTGTCAGATGGGAAGCTTAGAGTGGTGTCACTCAAGCGGATGCAGAGTTTATTTAGACATAATCAGGTACAGTGGGCAGCAGAGTTTAGAGAAATGCCTGAGACGACAGAGCAGCATAAACAGGAGTACCCGCCTGATGTACAAAAAATAATAACCAAACATACTAAGGTGTTTGGTGAGATACCTCCAGGGAGACCCCCAGATAGAGGAATCGAGCATGTTATTGAGTTAGAAGAAGGGGCTAAGCCAGTTATCATCACACCTTACCGCCATCCAAAAAGATATAAGGATGAGATAGAAAAGGCAATCAAGGAGTTGATTGACATGGGGCACATACGGCCAAGCAAGAGTCCTTTCGCTTCTTCAGTAGTATTGGTGAAGAAGGATGGTACAATGAGGATGTGCATAGATTATAGGGAGCTGAACAAGAAAACAATCAAGAACCGATACCCTATCCCGCGCATTGATGAACTTATTGATGAATTGCACGGTGCATGCTACTTCTCGAAGATTGATTTGAGATCCGGCTACCATCAGATACGGGTTAGAGAGGAGGATGTGGAGAAGACAGCTTTCAGATGCCACTACTGTCATTTTGAGTTCTTAGTCATGCCCTTTGGGTTGACTAATGCCCCCGCCACTTTCCAGTCTTGTATGAACAGAGTGTTCAGAGATCAGTTGAGGAAGTTTGTGTTGATATTTTTTGATGATATACTGATATACAGCAGTACTTGGGAGGAACATTTGGAGCATATTGATACAGTGCTCAGTATTTTAGAGAGGGAGTCATTATATGCCAAGATGAGTAAATGCGAGTTCGGGATGACAGAGTTGCTCTATCTAGGGCATATTATTAGTGCAGGAGGTGTTCGGGTTGACCCAGACAAGATTAGGGCCATTATGGATTGGCCACCGCCAAGGAACACTTCACAGCTCAAGGGATTTCTCGGGCTTTGTGGGTTCTACCGCAGATTTGTGAAAGGATTTTCACAGACAGCAGCACCACTTACAGACTTGACACGGAGAGACAGTTTTCAGTGGTCAGAGAGGGCTCAGGATTGTTTTGACAGGTTCAAGGAGCTGATGAGCACATGTCCCATTTTGGCCATTCCAGATTTCACCAGACCTTTTGAGCTGCAGTGTGATGCCTCGGGAGAAGGCATAGGAGCTGTCCTCATGCAGGAAAAACATCCCATTGCATATGAGAGCAGGAAATTACGAGGTGTTGAGAGAACCTACAGCATCTATGACAAGGAAATGTTAGCAATCATGCACGCGCTAGCTAAGTTTAGGCAATACTTAGCGGGAAGTCGATTCACAGTTAAAACAGATCATAACAGCTTGAAACATTTCCTTGGACAAAAGGATCTTAATGACAGGCAACAAAAATGGGTGAGTAAGTTACAGGCCTATGATTTTGACATAGTCTATGTCAAAGGAAAGAAAAATATTGTCGCAGATGCTTTATCCAGGAGGCCTCATTTGCTTGCTGTTGGGATAGTCATGGATGATTGGAGAGAGATGATCTTGGCAGAATATGCTAAGGATAGTTGGGCATCTAGTGTTATTGAGGGGGTTGCTCAGGATAGCCAATATACTGTTGTAAATGATCTGATCATTTACAAGGAAAGGATTTATTTGGTACCTGGGTTTGCTATGAAGCAGAAGATTTTGAGAGCATTTCATGATTCACCATTGGCAGGACATCCAGGATTCTTTAAGACATATCGGCAGGTGAGAGTGCGCTTCACTTGGAAAGGGCTCAAATCAGAGGTGCTACAGTTTGTTAGGGAGTGCCCAGTGTGTCAGCGGAACAAACAGGAACATTCCTTTCCGGGTGGGTTACTACAGCCCCTACCCATACCAGAGAAGAAGTGGGATAGCATTTCCATGGATTTTATCACAAGGCTCCCAAAGGCACAGGGACGGGATTGTATCTTTGTTGTGGTAGACAGATTGACGAAATTTGCACATTTCTTTGCAATTTCATCTACTTATTCCGCAGCACAGACAGCAGAGCTATTCTTTCGAGAGGTATTTAGACTACATGGGATACCACGGAGCATAGTCAGTGACAGAGATAGCAGATTTAAGAGCCACTTTTGGCAGGAGTTGTTCAGGTTGTGTGGAACAGAGCTCACTCCGAGTACCAGTTACCACCCCCAAACCGATGGGCAGACAGAGATAGTGAACAAATGGGTTGAGGGGTACCTTCGAAACTACATTGCAGGACAACAGAGGGCTTGGGTGAAGTGGCTACATCTAAGGGAGTATTGCTACAATACTTCTTTCCATATGTCTATTCAAATGTCCCCTTTCATGGCACTGTACGGGTATGATGCTCCTAATTTCTTGGATTTGTTATTTGGGGACAGTAGGGTACCTAAGGCCAAGGATCTTTTGCAGGAGTGTCAGGACATTATGCGATCCTTGAAGGAGAATTTGCAAAAGGCACAAAATCAGCAGAAGCAATATGCTGATCAACACAGGGTTGAGAGGTCTTTTGAGGTGGGAGACATGGTGTACCTCATGTTACAGCCGTATAGACAGTCCTCTCTCAAGAGGAGTGGAGCAGAGAAATTGAAACCCCGCTACTATGGACCATTCAGAGTAATCAGGAGAGTGGGCGAGGTAGCTTATGAGTTGGAGCTGCCTGCAAACAGTAAAGTCCATAACGTGTTCCATGTGTCACGCCTTAAGAAGGCATTGGGGCACAATGTGGTGCCTTCAGTAGTATTGCCACCTCTCGATGATGAGGGGAAGCTTATCTTGGTTCCTGAAGCTATACTTGACACCAGGGAGAGGGTGCTTCGCAGGAGGACTATCAGGGAGTACCTAGTGAAGTGGAGGAACCTACCAGTTGAGGATGCAACATGGGAGGCAGAGCAGATTCTTCAGCATCCTGAGTTGAGATTGCTTGAGGACAAGCAATTTCAAGAGGGGCGGACTGTAATGTCCCCCACTTAGGCAGTCTGGCAATATGTTGTCGTTAGCCCGTTCTTTCATGGTCCCGAGGGCTAACCGGGACTTCAAAAGGGATCCTGAGGTTATTTGGCCTAGTCAAATTTAATTACAAGCCAAATGGAGTTCGTTTGTTGGGTTTTGGGGAGGATTTACTGTTTTTAGTAAGCCAACAGGGGATGCAGTGCCTTGGATTTTCAGTGACAGGATGTGATGCGTTTTGTTGAGCTCTTTCCGATGAGCTATCATATGTGGGATTCCGAGTTCATTTGGTATATTATTTTAATGTTTGAAGTTATAACGATAAAGTGACTATTTAATTTAAATATTATAATGTTTCATAAAGTCACTTTATAAAAATCAAGTTCCCCCTTTAAAGGACATACATGGGCATTTGTAAGGGAAAAAGGTAACATTAAAGCTCATGTTTTATCCCACATTGGCGAGACGGGAGCGTAGAACTAGTAAGGAAGGATTAAAAGAGAGAGGATAGCTCTCATTTGGCATGCTTGAAGATTGAATGAAATTGAGAAACTGTGGAGATTATTTCTCTTGGGCTTGGAGGACGCAAACCCTCTACGCTTTCAATCTTGACGCCATTGAAAGATATGGTCTTGAGATTTTATATTGTAGTTGCAAGATCCTGTAGCAGCGAGGTACTGTAGCAAGTTCCTGTAGCAGCGCGGTATTGTAGCAAGTTCCTGTAGCAGCGTGAGTACTGTAGCAGCGCGGTACTGTAGCAGTCCGAATCACTGTAGCGCGGTACTGTAGCAGCGGGTTACTGTAGCAACAAGTTCCTGTAGCAGTCTGAATTACTGTAGCAGTCCGGAAACATTGTAGCTGTGAGTTACTGTAGCAATTTTCAGAACTATTAACACTGTTGTAGCTGCAATGGGTATGGACCATCATTGAACTCTATAGTTGATATAATGTGTTGAGTTTAATAAGATATGTTAGATATGGTAGTTGTAATTTCCTAATAATCTGAAACAAGAAATAAATGACGGTCATTGTTATTAGCTGCATATGGTTTCATGTTGCCTTCTACTGATATCTCATACGAAATACAACAATCTTGAGGACTATTAAACAACATCAATTTGGAAAAAACATAAGGACAGTTGCAGGCCAACTGTTTGACAAAATGACAGGAAGAAACAGACTCTAGAATTACAGAACTAGGCAGCATATTACACTTACTAAAAATAGACGCTCCCTCGAAGAATCTTGGAGTCCAAACCGGAATCTGGTAATAAAATCTGAGAGCATCATATAACTCCTCTAAATCATCTAAGCTCAGTAGAACCATATGTTGACTTACTATAAATAGTAAGTCTCTCAAAACGGGGCCAAAACCCACAACAGGATCCTCTAATCACCAGAATTAGCCTACAAGGACCCAATGATAGGCTAAATCCACTAACTCCAATGCTCGCTCAAAATGGGGACATTACATAGGAAAGCTCCGCCACTTTGTTCCTCTCTAGCATACGTAACTCAGACGTAAGATTTTGTTGTTTCTCATGGCTCTAAGGTAATAAATTCGACAAATGAACATATGAACTAAACCCAAGCTACGCCTAATTAAAATTGAATTTTGTACAATTTACAAATTCAAAGTTTATATAGTAAAGAATATAATATCACCATCCTTGATTTTGTAATGAAAGCAATCAAAGAAATCACCCTGTTTGAATGAGAAAGTGCCTATGCTTGAAAACCCATCCAAGCGGCCAAAATGTTTGCCTCAGACACTATGACATCCAACTTGAGTATCTCTGGGTTGACAAAGTTGAGTCCCCGTGAAGAAAACCACCAAAATTGTGAAGAGTGTTATAGAATAGAATGGCTTTGGCAATAGCATCTACAATAGTCGCTACTTTCCAGAGGACGATCAAAATGACTTATGTAGCTTATGCCAATGTACATGATCTACAATGCTCAAGTATTGTCATAAAGAGCCTTGTAAATCTGCATTTGTTGCTTGTTAGAGGCTTCACTACTCTATTACCTAATGATGATTCAACATGACACTTTGCAAGCTTCACCTGTGGTATTGTATGAAAAACATTGTTAACATGAGTCAGTGTAGCTGCTTGTTCCACAACTGCTTGCACCCAGGCTGAATTGCCATGATCAAGGGCAATCACTGTAATGCCAACAATCAAATTCAAATACTTTTTCCCTTCCATGTACAATTTGCAGCCATCTAGCAATGGCGCCAAGGAATCTATCATGTTTGTAGCTATAATGAATTCAAATCGATACAAAAGCTCATATGTCAATTTGCTTGTACCAATCTGATTTGATAATGCAAAAACCTCTCATACAATAGATTGAAAGCTTCCAACTTCTCGATATAAGTCGAGACGTTTCCCCCACATGCCTAGTGGGGGCACATAGAACTTCTTGAGCATAGGTTCTTTAGATACCACTAGAAATTGAACTAATCATGCATAGGTGACCTTTTGGAAGATGACAACAATTTCTCCTTATTATTCGTGGGCGACCTCTTGGAGCTATATATAATGTGTTTTATTTCAGAACTAGAAGAAAGCAATGAAACAACATTTGGACAAGTTGAAGATCTCGCCAAACGTAGGAGCACATGGTAATGGGCCTTGAATTGTAGAAAAGAGTTTGAAGATCTCTTCAATCCCACATGCAACTTATAATCTCCCCTTTATAGCACATGAAGTATGAAGTCGTCATTAGCTTATTTCTCCATGGTCTTGTAGGCTAACTAGGACATTCAAGGGATCTTGAGGACATTTGACCTAGAAAGTTTCAGTTGCAGGCAAATCCAAGGTGTTTTTGTGTGGTTTTGGGATACTTACCATTTATTGTAAGTCAGTTGGGCCAAATTAGTATCATCAGTGATTCTTGGATGGAATCATGCCAATGGTAATTGTTTGATATCCACTAGAGATTTTAATAATCATTTGATATTATCTATTTATTTATCGATAAAGTTAAGTTATAGTGTAAAATTAAATATTTAACTTTATTGATATCAAGACTATTGTTAAAAGGGAAAAATTATTTAAAAAAATAAAAATTCCCTTCATTAATGGTACTTGGGCAAAAGAGACTTAAAACACATAAGAAAGTGTTTCTATTTATCCCGCATGGACTAGTAAAGTGTGTGGACCCTCTTGTAGATGTTATAAAAGACTCTTGAGAGTTCATTTTGAGTATGCTGGATTGAATTAGAAATTAATGAATTGTTTGGAAACAATAATGGAAATAGTGGATAGAATGGTAATCATGGACAAAGCAGTGGTAATGGAGGAGGAAATGTTGATAACTTTATACATGCAACTTGAACAACTAGAACAGTGAGCTCGAGACCTCTTATACCCACCTTCCCACCAAGGGTTCTAGTATAGCCGGAGAATGAACCTCAAATCACATAATTACAGAATCAATTTCGACAAGATTGGGAGAATGGAGTGTCCAAATTTCAAGCAGCCATAACCTTCAAGGAATACATGGATGTCAAAATGAAGCATCCGCCTCACACTGGTGGCCGAGCACAATATCATGATCTGGAGAAGAAGGTGGGCAAGCTTACATTACCTTATTATGATGGGTCGAAGAAGTCCACTGCTAGAGCATGGGTACAAGAGGTGGACAATTATTTCAGCTCAATTCCATGTCGAAGGAAGAGTCTATTAAATATGTAGCAATACATTTGGACAAAAAGTCACATGAATGGTGGCATCATGATATGGTTACCATGGGACATGATCAGATTACTTCTTATATGGAGTTCACTGAAAGGTTGATCGAAAGATTTGATAAGAAGGATCTAGAATTGCATTTTAAGAAGCTAGCCCAACTTAGACAATGGGGACCAGTTGAAACATATATAGCAGAATTTTAGAGGCCTTCTGTTTTAGTGACTGATATTTCACAGAGAAGATTTTTGGCTTTGTTCATGGATAGTTTAGCAGATCCATTGAAAGGATGGATCAAAGGCCTCAATCCTTCCACATTGCAGGAAGCTTTCAAGAAAGCAAGCGATATGGAGCCCTAACCATCAAAAAATAAATTTCAGTCAAAGAGTTTTTCTTCAAAGAAAGACAAGGACAAGAAGTCATTTCAGAAGGAATCGCAGCAGCCACAAAGCGATTCTAACAGATTGGACAGTGAACAGTTGAATGACCTTAGGAGGAAATTATGCTTCCATTGCAGGGTTAATGAGATTTTCTATCAAATCCGCTGGGTTTCTGAGCCACTTTCTTTGAGATTTTCTATCAAACAATTCTGTTAGGAATGCTATTAATGCCTTGGGATCCTTCTCATAAGTGCAGTGTTAAGGCTAAGATGAACAATTGAAATATTTTTTTGCTAAGGAGTTAGCATCTGAAAATCCAGACTAGCAGTTCGATTCTAATGATGAGGAAAGGGAAAACATGGAGGAAGAAGAAACTAAGAAGAAGGGAACCATCGCCCAACTCAAAAAATCATAACATTTAAGGTGAGAGGAGTAATACAACGATGAGTGGTAGCATTAATAGATACAGGTGCCACTCATAGCTTCATCAATGAGAAGGTTGTAGCAAAAAGAGGATTGCAAATAGAAAGACATGGAGGGTTTAAGGTGTTGGGAGTTGTTGGTGAGATACTCTCTTGTACCCACAAGACTCCCAACCTTTGTATTAAGCTTGGAGAGAGTGAGTTGAGGGGTGAGTTCTTTGTTGTGGATGTGCCAGACAATGATGTCATTCTGGGTATGACATGGATGATGTCACTTGTGGATTTCTCCGTCAACCTAGAGAGGTTAGAGATGAGATTCGAACACTAGGGAAGGAAGGTAGTTCTTAGGGGAATTTCGATGTAGGTCCCGAAATAGTATCATTCAATAGATGGAGCGATTGTTTAGACGTGATTAGGTGGAATGGGTAACTGAGTGCTTCATTATGCCTACAGTTTCCGAGCAGCAAGTTAAGAGTTATCGTCCTAATATACAAAAGGTGATATCCCGTCACACTAAGGTTTTTGGTAGCATTGCCCATGGAGTTCCTCCTAAAAGAGGAATAGAGCATGTCATGGAGTTGGAAGAAGGGGCAAAACCAATGATCACCAGCCCTTATCATCATCCTAAGAAGCATAAGGATGAAATTGAAAGGGTTATTAAGGAGTTGTTGAGATGGGTCACATTAGGCCAAGTAAGAGTCCTTTCACTTCATCAGTGGTGTTCGTTAAGAAAAAAGATGGAACGATGAGAATGTGAATTGACTACATGGCTCTTTATAAGAAAACAATCAAGAACAAATACCTCATACCACAGATTGATGAATTACATGAAGCATGTTACTTCTCAAAAATAGATTTGAGGTCAAGGTACCACCAAATTTGGATGAGGGATGGGGACATTGAGAAGATAGCCTTCAAATGTCATTATGGCCACTTTGATTTTTTGGCTATGCCGTTTGGGCTAACCAATGCTGCCGCCACATTCCAGAGTTGCATGAATCAAGTGTTCAGGAAACAATTGCGGAAATTGTTGTTGATAATCTTTGATGACATCTTGGTTTTCAATAAAAATTGGGAAGAGCATCTACATCATTTAGAGGAGATCCTAAGCATTTTGGATAGCGAGTCTTTATATGCCATTGAGTCAAAATGTGAATTTGGATGGCAGTGCTTTTATACCTTGGTCGTATCATTAGCGCAGATGGAGTGAGAGTGGACTTGGCAAAGATTAAAGCCATCATTGAATGGCCAACTCCTACAAATCTCACTTGTAGGTTTGTGCGGTTTTTACAGGAGGTTTGTGAAGGGCTTTTTGCAGACAGCAGCTCCACATATAGATCTTACAAAGAAGGCAGCTTACTTTAAGCAAGTGTTGTCTTCCTGTCCAATCTTGGCATTCATTGACTTCACCAAACCATTTGAGTTGTAGTGTGATGCATCAGGGGAAGGGATTGGTGTAGGAGAAACATCCTATAGCTTATGAGAGCAAGAAACTAAGAGGGGTGGAGAAAAGTTACTCTATTTATGAGAAAGGGAGATATTGGCCATCATGCATGCATTGGCCAAGTTCAGATCATATCTGGTGGGAGGCAGATTTGTAATTAAGATGGATTACAACAGTATAAATACTTTATGAATTAGAGGGATCTTAACGATAGACAACAAAAGTGGATTGCCAAGTTACAAACATATGACTTTGACATAGATTATGTCAAAGGTAAGAAAAACGTGGTAGCAGATGCACTTCCAGGGAGGCCACACACATGTTCTTTAGTTGAGATATCAACAAATTGGAAAGAAATGATCACAACAGAATATGCTAAGAATTCGTGGGCAGCAAGTTTGATAGAGGGCACTACTCAAGATGACTGGTGTACAGTGATCGCTAATCTCATCTTCTAAAACAACAAAATCTACTTAGTGTCTTCTTCACATATCAAGGAAATGATTTTGAGGACATTTCATGATGCACCATTGACCGGATATCCAAGTTTCTTTAAAACATACACGCAGATTTGAGAGAGGTTCACATGGAAAGAACTTAAGAATGAAGTCGTGAAGTATGTCAAAGAATGTCTAGTTTGCTAGTAGAAGAAGAATGAGTATACCTTTCAACCTAGTTTACTTCAGCCCTTTTATCCATTCCCGATTAGAAGTGGGAGAGTGTATCAATGGATTTTATTACAGGATTACCCAAGGTCCAAGATAAGGACTGCTTTTATGTGGTCATTGACAGGTTGACAAAATTTGCACATTTCTTTGCTATTGCAGCCACCTATACAACAACACAAGTGGAAGACTTGTTTTTCAAGCAAGTGTTTAGACTTCATGGGATGCCCAGGAACATTGTGAGTGACAGACAACAAACTCCTAAGTTTATTTTGCAAGAACTCTTTAGGTTGAGTGGTACTGAGCTCACTCCCAACACCAATTATCACTCAAACTGGTGGTCAAATGGAAATTGTAAACAAGTGGGTTGAAGGGTATCTCTGGAATTACGTATTAGAGTTGTAGAAGGCATGGTTCAGATGGTTGCACTTGGGTGAGTATTGTTACGATAACACCTACCATATAACCATTAAGATGACTCTGTTTATGGCTCTGTACAGATATGAAGGCCCTAATTATATGGAATTACTTTTTGGGGCTAGGAAAGTGCCCAAGGAAAAGGATTTGCTGTAGGAAAGTCAAGATATCCTGAGATCATTAAAAGAGAATACGATTTGCTTTAGGAAAGTCAAGATATCCTGAGATCACTAAAAGAGGATATCCAATAAGCACAAAATCAGGAAAAGTTGTATGCTGACCAGCACAAAGTTGAGCGCACTTTTTAAGTGGGAGCTATGGTTTATCTGAGACTTCAAGCCTACATGAAGTCTACATTTAAGTGGTGCGAAGAAACTTAAACCATGGTTTTATGGTCCATTTAGAGTTTTTCGACGCATTCGGGAAGTGGCCCATGAGCTAGAATTACCAGCCAACAAGGTTTACAATCTATTCCATGTCTCTAGGCTCAAAAAGGCTCTAGGACACAATGTGGTTCCATTAGCAGAGTTACCTCCCCTAGATGAAGAGGGGAAACTGATATTGATTCTAGAGGCATCATAGATACCAGGGAAAGAACACTCTGGAGGAGAGTTATCAAAGAATACCTGGTTAAGTGGAAGAATTTGCTAGTGGAGGATGCCACATGGGAAAATAAACAGATCTTGCAGCATCTGAAAATAAAATTGCTTGAGGACAAGCAATTTTGGGAAACGCGGATTGTAATGTCCCCTTTTTAGCACATGAAGTATGAAGTTGTTGTTAGCCTATTTCTCTATTGTTCTATAAGATAACTGGGACATTTAAGGGGTCTTGAGGACATTTGACTTAGATAGTTTCATCTACAAGCAAATCTAAGGTGTTTTGGCACGGTTTTGGGATACTTACTATTTATAGACTATAGTATGTCAGTTGGGCCAGATTAGTATCATCAGTGATTCTTGGATGGAATCATGTCGATGGTAATAGTTTAATATCGACTAGAGATTTTAATAATCATTTGATATTATCTATTTATTTATTGATAAAGTTAAGTTATAGAGTAAAATTAAAATATTTAACTTTATTGATATGGGACTATAGTTAAAAAGGAAAACTTATTTTAAAAATTACATGTTCCCTTTATTAATGGTACTTGGGCACAAGAGACTTAAAACACATGAGGAAACGTTTCTATGTATCCCACATTGACTAGTGAAGTGTGTGGGCTCCCCTGTGGATGTTATAAAAGACTCTTCAGAGTTCATTTCGAGTATGCTAGATTGAATTAGAAATTAATGAATTGTTTGGAGAGTTCATCTTCAAGGGTTTGTGAGGTCGAAAATTTGAAATCCCTCATGAGTTACTATCTTTACACTGTTGAAAGATACCAGTCTAGGGATTAAATTGGAGCTTGCTTTCAGGTAACAAATCAAACATCAAAGGTTTCTTTATTACTAGTTGGAGAGTTTGAACTTCATAGCAGAATTTGTGAGGAACTATTGAGAGGAGTTCCGGAGATATAATTTGCTGTCTCAAACATTCCCAGCCATAACTCTCTGTTGTGGCTGTACTAATCACACTTCTTGGGCCCTACTTCTTTGCATTCAGCCGTACTTTCATACCTGGTCATCCCATTGGAGTTGATTTCATTGTGGAAGCTGGACGTTGGGGCTTGCAGGAGCGATTGGGTTTTGGAGGGCTTCATATTGCATTTGTAAGAGTCTTGATCGCTGTTCAACATTATTCTTCATAGCCGTATCTGACTGGAGCTGGAAAGATACACACCTAGGGTTCGAAAGGTGTATATTGCTGATGTATGGACTGAGGATCTTTAATGGGTATGTCAGAAACTATTTTGTAATCACATTTTATTGAAAGTGGTGTTCAACTCAATAAACAAATTTGCACTTCCAGATTTGTCTTAAATTTTTAGCAACATTTAATATGTTATTTCCTGAGATGTATGACCTCTTTGATATATAAATACTGCAATCCATTACTGTGTTTGTATATCTTTTATGATTGGATAAATCAACATCAAACTCATGAAACTGTTCATTAAAAATCAGGCCCAACTAGACTGCATATTACACAGCTCATCTTGCAACTTCAAAGAAAGATCTCACCAAAGTTTAGAAAACCACTAGCTACAAAAAATGAACTTGTTAATACTGACGCTGCGTAATCTCTTTGATTATCCACCTTATGTGCCTGTTGCCTAGCTTCCTTATGAACCTGGTCTGATACCATATCAGAGAATATTGCAAAATATCATAAACTCAAGTCCATAAAAATGTCATCGATTTCTCTATTAGATGCTGGGTATAAATAACCTCAGCCTATAACAAATTCTGTGCAACAAATTCACGGACAACTAGACTTAAACAAACTATTAACATTATATGGAAACAAACAATTAAACAAACTATCTACGTGGAGTAAATGATGGAATATCCAGCAGTTTCAACTTCATGTGGACATTTTAAAAATAACTTGCTGCAGTGGATACTGCAAATCTCCCTTGGTAAATATGTAAGGATGGCTTGTAAGTGCTGGATGCATATTCTGAACATCTATGCTCATGACCATGTCCTTACAGTTCAAGTTCTAGTGTGGATTAACTTGATCCCACAAAATAGAATAGAAGGCAATGGATGGTAGTGTAAACATTGTAAATCTTTATTTATCAATTGAACTGTGATTGATACTATTTACACTGGATGCAGGCAAAGAACGCGAGCCCTTGCCGGCATTAGCATCAATTAGACAGAGGTGTATTAAACAATTGGCTGGAATGCGGCCTGATCACATGCGTGGCTTAAACCCCACGCCTTATAAGGTTTGTAAGCCCCTTCTTACAGGCATTTTCCCATTAGTGGTATGATTCCTATTTAAAAAACTAATATTATTTTGGTTTCAGGTAAGTGTCAGCGCGGAGCTTTATCAGTTCATTCATTTTTTATGGTTGAACGAGGCACCTGTTGGAGAGTTGCAGTAAAGGCTTATAACCATATTTGCAAGCTCTTTCGAGGAGTTCGTTTTATTTATTTTATTTTTTGATTAAATGTCAATCCATCTCTGCTCTGCCATGTGGAAAGAAATAAGATGAAAATAACACCTTGTCTTGAAATGTATGGAAGTCTTGCTCTTAATGTAATCCCTGAAGAAATCAGATGTAACAAATGCTGGAAAATAAACCAATTGAAGTCATCTTCCATGAACATAAATCAAGATTTTTCATAGCTGTAAATGTTGTGTTTTATTGCTGTTGCTGCAATATTTTTTCTTTATTCCAATAAAAAATAATTAAATTCTTCTTTATTCCAGTTTATTTTTTTGTAAAATAAGTTTTTTTGGTGCCCGAGTGTGATGTCTTCTATATTATCTTTTATAATATAATGAATGCATACACTCAAAGAACAATTATCAGGTAGCAGTTCAATTTTGTATACACCCAAATAGCTACTTGCCGCTATTTAAAGAGAATCCTTGACATACTCTAAAATTATACAATAAATTATGATGTTGTGTTGCTATTTTGTTTGACATTATTTTTTTTGTTTCAACATCTTCATTAATACAATAATTTGTATGAATTTATTGACATACAATACGAAGGCTTCCCTGATAGCATTGTTTGTCAGTTTGGTTTTGGAAATGATTTGTAGTTGTCATTGTGGGTTTTATTATCTCTTCATTGCATGTGTACATAGTATGTGCACAAACACATTTCTCTTTCATATTACAAAATCAGGCCCAACTAGACTGCATATTACACAGCTCATCTTGCAACTTCAAAGAAAGATCTCACCAAAGTTTAGAAAACCACTAGCTACAAAAAATGAACTTGTTAATACTGACGCTGCGTAATCTCTTTGATTATCCACCTTATGTGCCTGTTGCCTAGCTTCCTTATGAACCTGGTCTGATACCATATCAGAGAATATTGCAAAATATCATAAACTCAAGTCCATAAATATGTCATCGATTTCTCTATTAGATGCTGGGTATAAATAACCTCAGCCTATAACAAATTCTGTGCAACAAATTCACGGACAACTAGACTTAAACAAACTATTAACATTATATGGAAACAAACAATTAAACAAACTATCTACGTGGAGTAAATGATGGAATATCCAGCAGTTTCAACTTCATGTGGACATTTTAAAAATAACTTGCTGCAGTGGATACTGCAAATCTCCCTTGGTAAATATGTAAGTTTTATTATCTCTTCATTAATACAATAATTTGTATGAATTTATTGACATACAATACGAAGGCTTCCCTGATAGCATTGTTTGTCAGTTTGGTTTTGGAAATGATTTGTAGTTGTCATTGTGGGTTTTATTATCTCTTCATTGCATGTGTACATAGTATGTGCACAAACACATTTCTCTTTCTCTCTACTCAAAACAAACTTCAATTAAAATTTAACATTTTTTCCAATACTTACCATTGATATGTAAGCATTTTTTTCCAACACTTTACCGTTGATCTTCTATGGTACTATGTAATGTTGAGGAGACATGCAGCGAACAACTTGTAATTAGTCACTTATACTGCCTTATGTATTAAACTGTATAGTTCTAAGCATTTTGTACAGGTTTTTTATTGGATTTGAGAACTAAATTTTGTAATCGTATAAAAAATTAAAATTTAATAATAAATAACGAACCATGAGATATAATGTATGATTGTGCTGTTGCTATCTATGCTGCAAGTATAGGGACGCAGGTTATTGATCATTACACAACATTCATGCTGTATCCAAACTAAGCAAAAAATTGTTTACATGGGAGACCTTTTTGAGTGATGTTACTACTGTTTGATCATTTTAATTGCATTGAGACCTTGAACACTGAGGTGGCGCACATTAGTTTTGAAACTTTTGAAGCACAATACTTATTGGCTCGTTAAATCGAATATGGAAAGTAATTTATCAGTTATTTCTTATTTTCTCGCAGTTCTTTTTGAACTACCATTCTTTACTATGTATACAGCTTTGCTCAACACAAAAAAAAAATAGTAGAGTTTTTTAAAAATATGATAATGAAAGTCGTGGCACCAAGGGTCTTTTTTTTCTTTTCTCCCTTTTGAGGTGAAATTTGTTAATGCCATTTTTGAACATGGCTTTTGGTATGCTTGCAGTATCTGGTTGATCTTCTCAGTGGACTTGGACTTTGTTGTCTCCTAGGAGTATGTCATTTTAGTTTTAGTTTAGGTTGAGTTTCCACGTTTCTCTTTGCTTATTTGGCGTTAACTTTATTGCAGCCTCTTGGTCAGGTTGCTTATGTTGGACAAAATATTTCTTTTTGGTCATTCCCAAAAAAGGGTTGTCTAGAGGTCGACTTGTCTAATGCCTCAAAGACTATTAACATATAGGTTGGTGGGCAATGTCTTAGAGAGTCATGTATCTCAACTTCCTCAATACATGCTATGGTGCCAATTTTTTTAACGGAAAATAAAAAATTGTCCCCTTGTCACTTAGTGAGCCAAGCCAACTCTCAAGCCTTATGGGAACCGCCTTTACCAGAATGAGAAAGGATTGACCATATTAGGTACTAGGAAGGAAAATCGGTATAATGAAGGGCCCTGGTTTTTGGTGGACCGCAGTGACAAGCCATTGATTTGCAAGTTTCAACCTTGTTAACAAGGCAAAAGTAGTTGTTGCTTCACAACGTGGTGGTGAATCTTATAAGAGGCAAGAAAGCCTGAATATTAGAGAACACTTTTTCCTATTGGTGTTATATCTTCTCAAACTAATGCCTAGGTAGTTTCTCCTTGAAAATATGCTAGAAGTTCTTGCAGCCCAAGCTGCAAGGTAGAGGAAGACAATTTTGTATTAAACAAATGTCAACCCCATGGCCTAATAATTTAGGTAGGAAAAACTATTAAGTTGTTGATAGACATACAAAGGAAGGTTTTAACGAATGACTATGAAACTCTTGGGGAGCTTGATAGTGAGAACATATAACTTGACTCCCATCTTCCATGATTTTTTTTCATGGAACATTAGGGGTTTGACAAACTTTAGAAGAAAATATATGATGGATTTTTTACCTAGATTTCTGAAGCTTGACATTATTTTGTTAAAAATATAGATTTTAGGGTTTTTACTTTTTGTTTATGTCATGTTATATAGTGTACTAACTATTTTTTTTTGTAGTGATCATGAGCAAGGCCATTACAGTGTTACTAATTTTGCTTATTCTAAATGGTAGAAAAACTAAGTTGGTCAATGTAGTGATCCACTAGCCACACTTCATTGACCCTCTTCAATATTAATAGCCACTCTTTGTATGTGTGGAGAAGGGAATTCACCACCCTCAAGATTGATAAAACCCCAAGGAGCGAATCAACCCTTGTGCAACCTCATTTCTAGTAGCGCTCTAATGAGCTAGGGTGATCAAGACAACTTAATAGATGAAGATAGACTTTAAGACTTAGATGAAATACTATGCGGGATAAAAAAAATTGAATTAATTGAATCACGCCAACAAATAAAAATGTTTTGATTATTGGAAATAAAAGAGCTAATTGTTAAGATTAATTGTCAGGCTCTATAAGCTCACTGCCTTAGACAAGAGTCTAGGACTACATGGATGCAAGACAACCATGCACACCCTGTACAAATAGAGCACAAAAAAAAATTAAAAAATCAAGATGCCAACTTACTTAACAAAAAGTAAACTAAACTAATAATAGTAAATACAAAGCATGATTATACTACAAAAATAATGAAAACAAGAGAGAAGAAAAGATAAGAAAACACTCACAACGAAGAAGGTAGAAGAATCCCAAGAGCCCCTCCTCTTTCTCCTTCTCAAAAACTTGCACACACAAAAGAAAGGAAAAGTGTTGGGGTTGTTTGGAGCCTTGCCTTAGTTAAGTTCATGCTTCGGTTTTTCCACCTCCATAGCAGTCTGATAGATGAGAAAATCAATGGTAGATAACTGAAAGGAAATAGATATAAATAATACATGATAACCAAAACAATAAGATTGTGATAGAGGGTATGATATGCTAAAACAATATTGGAGCAAGGTGAAGTGAGAGACATGTTAGGATTAACAAGGCAGAAATAACAATTACATGCAAAATAACCAATATCAGAAAAACATAAACCACACAGAAGAGAACAGAAAACACAAAGATTTAACGTGGTTCACCCAATCCCTGGGCTACGTCCACCAACAACGAATCTAATAAATTATTATCCAGTGATTACAACCTGATTACAATTTGTAATCCCTTACAGCTCAATTCCACCGCAAGTACTAAAATCATACATCATGAAATCCCTAACCCTAAGCCATATTATAGAATATTTTGCCGCTTTAGGGTTAGAATGAGTTACAACATGTTGGCCCAAAAAGTACCGAAAATATGTTGGCCTCAAAAAAATTCCTGGATAGAAAAGTGTACAGTACTTTCCTGATCAGTCACCACAAGCTAACAATCTCCCACTTGGTGATTGATCAATATCCACACTAAAAAACCTCCCACTTGGAGACTGATCCTATAGCAATACCGCTACCATAAGAGGCTCCCACTTGATCGAACCACCCTGGACTCAACTATTTCTTTATTTTGTTCAGTCTAGAAGACCAACTGAAGCTGAACATGAGTTCAACTTCTCCCTTATTACGACCTTTGAAAACATATCTGCTGGATTATCATCTGTATGAATCTTTTCCAGCTTTAACTTCCCATCATCCAAAACTGACCGAATGAAATGGTACCGCAACTGTATGTGTTTTGTCTTTGAGTGCAAAGCAGAATTCTTCGCAAGATGAATGGCACTTTGGCTATCTGTATGCAGAAAATTATCCATCTGTGGATGTCCCAATTCTTCCATGAAGAATTGAAGCCATATCATCTCCTTAGCTGCCTCTGAAGCAGCAACACACTCTGCCTCTGTAGTGGATAAAGAAACCACCTTTTGTAGTCGAGAAATCTAACTCACTGCTGTCTCACCAACAGTAAATACATAACCTGTAGTACTCCGCCTGCTATCTATATCTCCTACCAAATCTGAGTCAACATAGCCTTGTACAGTAGTAGTAGAACCCCCAAAGTGTAAACACTTAGTGGATGTACCTCTCAAATATCTAATAATCCATTTGACTGCATTCCAATGCTCAATACCAGGGTTACTCATATATCGGCTAACAACTCCCACTACGTGTGCAATATCTGGCCTAGTACATACCATAGCATACATTAAGCTCCCTACAGCTGAAGCATAAGGTACCTTAGACATTTTTGCCTCTTCTTCTGATGTCTTAGGACACATTTCTTTGGTCAATTTCAAATGACAAGGCAAAGGTGTAGTGACAGCTTTGGCATCCTTCATGTAGAATCTCTGCAACACCTTCTCAACATAATCAACTTGAGATAGAGTTAATTTTTTGTTCTTCCTATCTCTGCAAATTTGCATGCCAAGGATTTGTTTTGCTGCCCCCAAATCTTTTATAGCAAAAGATTTTGCTAACTGTTGTTTCAACCCCTTAATATGATCCATGTTAGATCCAACTACAAGCATATCATCAACATATAAACATAGAATAATGTAGCTATCATTATTTAACCTCTTGAAATAAACACAATGGTCAGAATTACATCGAGTGTATCCATTCTCGTTCATAAAAGTATCAAATTTAATATACCATTACCGAGGTGCTTGCTTCAAGCCATATAAACTTTTTTGCAATTTGCACACTACACTCTCCTTACCCTTGACCTCAAATCCCTGTGGTTGTATCATATATATTTCTTCATTCAAATCACCATGAAGAAAGGTTGTTTTAACATCAAGCTACTCTAAATGCAAATCTTCAGTAGCCACAATACTTAAAACAATACAAATAGAAGTCATTTTAACAATTGGAGAAAAAATCTCATCAAAATCAATACCATATTTCTGTGCAAATCCTTTTACGACTAATCTGGCTTTAAATCTTTTCTTACCTCCATCTTCTTCTTTCAACCTGTAAACCCATTTATTTTGCAAAGCCTGTTTACCTGCAGGTAACTTACATAAATCCCAAGTCTGATTTTTCAGCAAGGAGTCCATTTCACTTGTCATTGCAAACTCCCATTGAAATTTTGTATCCACCTGCATAGCTTCATTATAACATTCAGGTTCACCAGCATTAGTTAATAAGATAGAATACAAAGAAGGTGAAAATCTATCTGGAGGTATACTTAGCCTTGTTGACTGTCTAACATTCACTGGGGTGTGTGGTATTTGTTGTTGTTGTTGTTGTTGCGGAGCATAAGGAATTTCTGGAACATTATCATTTGGAATATCATCCAGCACTACATAATCATTTTCTTTCTTCTCATGCTGCTACAACAAATCTTTGTACAACACTTTCTCATTGAATATGACATCCTTGCTTCTTACAATTTTATGATTTTCAAAATCTCAAAGCCTATAACCAAATTCATCAATGTCATATCCAACAAATATATATTTCTTAGATTTAGCTTCCAGCTTGGTTCTATTTTCAGAATCGATATGTGCAAATGCTTCACCACTGAAGGTTCTGAGAAAAGAATAACTCACCTTCTTACCTACCCATGCTTCCTCTGGAATACCACAACCCAAGGGAGTAGAGGGGCCTCTATTTATCAAATATACAATAGTATTTACAACCTTTGCCCACATGTTTAGGGGGAGCCCAACATGCAACCTCATGCTCCTAGCACGTTCCATTATTGTCCTATTCATGCGTTCAACCACTCCATTTTCCCGTGGAGTCCTTGGAACTATTTTTTGTTTACGAATACTAGTAGAGGCACAATAATCTTCAAATTCTTTGCTGCAATACTCATTGCCATTATCAGATCTGAGACATTTTAATCTTTTTCCAGTGTCATTTTCAACCAAGCTTTTCCATTTCTTAAAAGTTTCAAATACATCAGATTTTTGTCTAATGAAATATATCCATACTTTCCTAGTTGCATCATCAATGAATGTAACATAATACTAAGAGCCACCAAGGGAAGATACCTGAGCTGGACCCCATACATCTGTATGCACAAGCTCTAATTTTTCATCTTTCTTTTCCTTTCCACTCTTTACAAAACTAACTCTCTTTTGCTTTCCATACACACAACTTTCATAAAAATCCATATTAACACATTTTAGACCTGGTAGAACTTTCTTTGAATGAAGTAATTTCATACCTTTTTCACTTGTGTGCCCAAGTCTATTGTGCCACAATGCTATTTTAGAATCTCCAACAACTATCTCTTGTTCTACCTGCTCAACTGTAGCAACTGTTCCTGAACATTCATTTTTCTCTAAAACAATTAAAGTAGAAAGAACAGTATGACCTGTACAAAGATATAAGGTGCCTACTTTCACACCTTTTGCTACTACTAAGGAACCTTTTGAAACCTTCCAATTTTTATCATTAAAAGTAATTGTGCAACCTTCATCAACGAGTTGCCCTACTGAAATTAAATTTCTACTCAGCCTTGGAACATGTCTTACCTCTTGTAGTAGCCAATGATTCCCATTATGCAACTTAATCTTGATTTTTCCTTTTTCCAAAAATTTGACAGGGTTCATTATCTCCCAAATAAAGTAGCCCAAAATCCCCTTGGACATAATCAACAAAATAACCTCTATGGGGTGTAGCATGAAATGAAGCCCCCGAATCTAACACCTATGAATCATCAACATTTTCTAAAGACAAGAGCAAAGCATCCTCTTCAGATTTGTTACTTACCACATTTGCCTCCTTGTTTCCATCATGTTTGTCTCCTTGATCTTTCTTCCAAGACCAACAATCTTTCTTCTTATGTCCTGGTTTTCCACAGTACCAGCAGTCGCTAGGTCCTCTTGATTGAGACCTCTTTCCTTTTGACTTCTCTCATGATTTTTCATGATTTCCTGAGTTGTTTCCTCTATCTCTTGTTCTGCCTCTGCTTTCTACGTTCAATACACTACTCGATGTGGATGCCCCTGAGATTTTCCTACGAATTTTCTCACTCAATATAACACCAACAACATCATCAAACTTTAGTGTATTAGAACCAGAAATAGAATTACTATCAACCATTACCAAGCCATTCCAGCTTTTTGGCAAAGAACACAAAATCAAGAGAGCCTTAACCTCTTCATCAAAAGTAATTTTAATTGAGGCTAACTGACTTGTAACTGTATTAAACTCATTCAAATGATCAATGATTAATCCACCTTCTACCATTTTCATATTAAATAAACGCTTCATAAGAAATACCTTGTTTGAAGCTAAAGGCTTTTCATACAACTTTGCTAGGGTTTCCATCAGATATTTAGCTTTTGTTGCTCCAGTAATATTGAATGCCACCGATTGTGCCAGGCATAGATGAATACTCCCCAGTGCCTTCCTATCCAAAATATCTCATTCTTCCTGAGACATTGTTGCCTCTTTCTTGGCTATTCCCTCTAATGGCCATCATAGATCCTTCTGATAGAGATAGTCCTCTATTTGCATCTTCCATAACTAGAAGTTCTGCCCATTAAACTTGTCAACCTTTAGCCTACCCTCGTCAACCATTTCTTCCACTTAACTAAGAGACTTTCCCACTAACTCATGAGACTTGCTTCAGAGAATAGATGAAAGAACGAACAAAATAAACTCGCTCTGATACCACTTGTTAGGATTAACAAGGCAGAAATAACAATTACATGCAAAATAACCAATATCAGAAAAACATAAACCACACAGAAGAGAACAGAAGACACAAAGATTTAACGTGGTTCACCCAATCCCTAGGCTATGTCCACCAACAACGAGTCCAATATATTATTATCCAGTGATTACAACTTGATTACAATCTGTAATCCCTTACAACTCAATTCTGCCGCAAGTACTAAAATCATACATCATGAAATCCCTAACCCTAAGCCATATTATACAATATTTTTCCGCTTTAGGGTTAGAATGAGTTACAACATGTCGGCCCAAAAATTACTGAAAATATGTTGGCCTCAAAAAAAATTCTAGACAGAAAAGTGTACAGTACTTTCTTAGATAGTACTTTCCTGATCAGTCACCACAAGCTAACAAGACATCCTTTCAAAGCTGTGAAATCATAGCTCAATGGAGTGAAGGTAAGGTGATGAGAATGATGAAGCTATGATTTTGTGAACACCAAGAGGTTGTATGGAAGCTCTCTGAATATTAGAATTAGCACAAGAATATTAAGAAACTATGAGAGAAGTGTAGAGTAAGTTCAAAACTATCAAGAAAGAGACTAAATGAGGCTCCAAGATGAAGTTTTATGCCACTCTAATGATTCTTGACATTGGTGGGTGATGGTAAGAGATATTACATTGTAGGGATGGAAGTTGAGCATCTCAATGAATCATTGCACATTTGTAGATTCATGGGACGAGTGCCTAGCATGCAGATGTCTTCTGGTGTGTAATGTCCTATATCGACAAGGCCGTGTGGTCAAGAATCTGGATAGGAAAAGGACAAAATAGATGGAGGGACGTGTTGGCTTACATGGAATTTTATTTTCAACTAAGGTAGGAGCATGACATAATGGTAAATTACATAGGGTGCAATTTTATAGCATTACATTTCCCCCCCACTTTAGCAAGCATATCACAATCAAATATGTGAGCTTAAGTAGATAAAACTTACCTGAGGTCCTTTTGTCCACATAGGGTTGCCTCGAGGGGAAATCCCTAAATTGTTGTGAAGCCCCATCTAACATGCTAGCTGCAGTCAAGCATGCTAGATGAAAGAGAGATAATGATAAGAAACAAAGATAGATCATTGGTAGCACGTCGATATGTAGCAAGTTATGTTATGCTAGATAGCCATATGGTAGGGCCCACTTGGGTGCACCAATATAAGTAGCAAAAGCTAGATAGTCATATCATAGGGTGACTTTAGAGATGGGCCAACATGACTAATAAAGGTTAGATAGTTGTATGATAGGGCAACTTTGATCACATCGGTATGAGTAGTGAAGGCTAGGTAGTTGTGATAGGGAGAGAGATTATGACAACATTGTTACCATAGCAGTGCTAAATAGTCACACAATAGGGAAAAATATATGTTGTCACAGGTAGAAAATCTAGATGGCCACACAATAAGGTGAAAAGATTTGATAAGTGGATTGGCCCTCACAAAGGAAAATAAATAGATCAAATTTTTTAATTTTTTGGAAAAACCCGTGATATAGAGACAATAAGATAATAAGGCATAATAGCCCCCCTACCTTGTCCACGCGTCCCCCTCCCCCCTTATAATGGACCATTTTTCTCAGAGGGTACACAAGACATTCTAAGGAGAAAGAAAGATATTGTGGCATGTCAACATACAAGATTTTTCCATGGAATGTGAACCTACAATAGGTTACACATGATATCTACAACAATCAAACAAGAAATTAGAGACAGAGGGATCTAATTATTCAACATCAAAATTCATAAGAGTGAGAAATATATGATGTATGACTGCCTATGGGTATTTCATCAAGGTCGACATGTTTCAAATATGAAGAAGAGCACGTGAAGACAAAGAAAAGTAAAAATTTGGGTCAACATGGAAGGATGACATAAATGCCCCAACAATTTGCATTGTGTCCAAATTTCAAAAGTAAATAGACAACAAATAGAAGAACATGATGAAAAATAGGAGTTTTACGACACATAACCCTTTATTTCTAGGCACTAACAAAGTACAATGGCCCTGTTGATGTGAGTTTTGTGACCACTCCAACATGCAGGACAATACACTTAGTATTCCAAGATGAAACACCAAATATGTAATCCTCTCTTGAACAAAGACACCACATATGCTAAAAATTATAAAAAGGATCATAGAGGTGACTCCAAGTTTCTTATACTTGTTGGACACAACTTAGCTTTATGATGTGGTTTGCTAATAACCACATGGAGACTTATGTTATTTATTTAATGGAATATCAATTTTAAAATGCAGATGATTTGGCATTGATAGATCTTCAACTACTTCTAATGAAACAAAGTGCAAAACGATAAGGGTTTTGGAATCTCAGCTAACTCTAATAATGCAAGACAATATTGATGGTGAGTTGAGACTAAACTAGTCCTTGATTTTCCAAATCAACTATGCAAAGGAGGGTACAATCTTCTAAGGATGAGAGTATGATTTTCATATTGTCAACATTCATTCAAATACACAATGATGACATAATACAAATGAAAATTTTCAATTGAAGTTAAGTTCTTGCAATTATTTCAGACCAACTTTACACTGTTACTTGGAATCAACAAGTACCAAAAGATGTAAACATGAGTTTCACCATAATTCACCAATCAACATCTTCCATTCATCTACTTAACTACTTCTATTCAACATAAATAAATCCTATTCTTAGTGAGGAAATGTAGTAATCATGCAACACTCCAAAAGAACAAAAGTAATCCACCATGATAACAACAATGAATTTGAAATTATTTTGACAACATTATAGAAACAATCTCTCCAAGACTCTTTTTACAAATGATAAGGCCCTGTCTTTTATAGTTGTTCCAAGTACAATGAATGAGAAAGATTAATTTGAGATTAATGGCCAAGATTATGCCAACAAAACCCTAATTCAACTACTAGCTACAAGCATTAAATGCTTATTCAATTACAATTGGGGACCAACACATGGGCTAATAAGAAAATTACACTGCTTTGACAGACCAATGAGAAATTTCATTAGGTGAAGCTTTGAATGCAATCCACATGTACACTTGGAATGGCTTGATTGAATGATCTTGAACACGTGAGATTGCAACCTTTTGATTGGTTGGAGATGGATAGGCACCACCTCAACATTATCTTGGAATCTTTGTTTCAACTCCACTTATCCATCTTCAAAATTTAGAAATATTCTCTTTGAAATGTTCTTCAAATTTCTTGTGCTTGGAAATAGATTGATGCCTTAGCCTTGACCTTGCTTCATGAGCTTGCGCTTGAACTTTCATCTTCCCTTACTTGAGCTTGATCTCTCTAGGTGACTTAAACTTGAATGTGTGTTTGTCTTGACTTGTATCTTTCCTTGTTAATGCTTTGATATTGTCCTTGATGTTGAAAGCCACCTTCACTTGAACTTCAAGCTTGAGCTTCACCTTCTGTGTTCACCTCCATTTCACCTTGCAACTAGGTCTGAGATGGATAATTTAAAACCAAGAGAAGGAATGGACCAAAGAATAATTTGATCTTGAAAGGATAATCTGAATCAATAAAGTGAAGGAAATTAATTGAGAAAACATAGAAATTCAAATAGGCAAGTGAACAGATTGAGGTGTGTTGATCACATGAAACTTACGACTTTTGGAAGGATATCCTAATGTAGATCAAAATCTAACCTCACCTTGGATAGGGTTGTCTAAGGGTAGGTCAAAATATGACCTTATCTTGGATAGTGATGTCTAACTACCCGCTCAATTTTTTCCCTATGCATAGTAAGACTTCAGAGAAAAAAACTCACATCAACAAGTCCTTCAGAGGGAACAACATTAAAGCAGGTACTTCCTCACAGATCATCCACCAACAAATCATCATCCACACAATCTTGGTAATATTGGGAGGGAGGTTGAGACTTGTAATGGAACTGTTACTATTGTAGCCCCAAGCACCCTACCCACAACCAAAGCTAAGGAGGAATCTGCTTCAATACCCTCATCCAATAGCTCAACTGAGACAAGTGAGGGATCTTGTAAATATGTTTGTCAACACTAATATCTCCTCAAGCAATTTGAACATTCACGCCTGATAGGACACAAACTACTCAACCTAAGGCAAATTTGAAGAAGATGCACTGCCAACCTCCTCAAAAGGGGCAGTGACAATCTCAAGAGAATTAAAAGCTTTCTCCATTGCAAGCATAAAAATGAAAAGAGGATCCACCGAAGTGGAATTGTGGTGGTGAAATCCAAGCATATAGTCTTGCTCAAAATTTCTTTTGAAGGATGGAGGAGATACTCCTCAATCCATTATAGCTAGCATAAGCACCCTAGGAAAGTTGGGATAGCAATCAAGTGATGATGTGGGTTGAGTGGACATAACCACACTAGACACAACTTGTGTATGCAAAATGTTTACGAGTGTAGGAAATGGTGGGATATCAGGCAAAGGGGTGATTAGAAGAGGTGCATTGGAAGTAGAAGTGAAAACCTAGACCTGCTTAGTGTAAGGCTTGATAGTCACTCTCGGAGTATTAAAAAGTGAGACAAAGGATGTGTTTGGACTTGGGTTCCATGCAAAAATCACTAACACAAGAGTTGGAATGAGAGAAATCAACACCATAATCGAAGACTCGCTCTCTGCCTTTGTGGAGGTCTCATGCTCTAGAGCCCTAGCCCAATGGAAAGGCTTGCACTCACGTGCAACTTGGTTCTAATGTAGGTTTAGACCAGGATTAGAGGTTTGTAGAGGCTTGATGACATCCTGCTCCATTGGCATGGTCATCGACGTTGTCATTGGAAAAGAGGAGGGCCCCACCAATGAAATAGGTGGTGTCATCAAAGAAGCAACTACAGGCTCAACCATGGGTACCCTTCCCCTTTTCACCTTACAAGCATCAAGAAGAATAGAGCGAACCCTTGAAGGCTAAGGGACAAGCACTATAGAAAACATAAAAGTCTATAGTATTGTAATGCCCCGCCAGGGAACCCAGGAGAATTTTACCTAAAACATGTCACTAAGTTTACAAAATAATTATTTTCTTAAGAGTTTACAAACAATGATGATAACAATGCAGAAGAAATTCAACCATGAGATACAAACAAGTACATATACACAACTCAATTATAGTTAACAATCCTCGAGGGTCTCATGATGTAGCATTACGTAAACAAAATAAATATTTAGATTAAGAATAATTACAAATAGCTCATGTACAAATAAATAACAAGTATATCCAATACCATAAGGTATACATAATGAATCAAAATCCTCTGCACAAGTCATGGGTTATGTCACAATAATCAAATACAAAATATAGTACAATATCCACAAGGAATCATCTTTGAAGCAATGATACAAGATATAATTATGAACATCATAAGATATATATGAACAAACCTCCAATGAAGAATAAGAATAAGGTAGCAACAAGAAGCATCATCTAGCACCACTACAGGGACGTCATAATCTTAAATGGTAAAAGAAAACACTACCACCTGACCTCGTGGAACCAAAGGTCCTCTCCCACCGTGTTGAGGAGATAACAACAAACCACACTTGGATAAGAAAACTCAATCGAAACAACTTAGTAAAGGGTCCTGAAGGATTTCTATCTCAAAGGGTACCACCAACTAATGATGAAGAAAAAAATAATAAATATCAAAATGCCAACAAACAATAAATCATCAAATACCAAAATATCGATCAAACACCAATCTCCAAACACTAAAATAATAAAGTCACACCACCAAAGGAAAATATAGAAAAATACAGAGGAAACATATGCTACATACTATGGGAGTGTCATCACATGGCCATTTACTTGAGTTATCCTGGATTGGTCACACTGGACCCCAGACCCTCAAGCATTGAGTTACCCTGGACTAACCACTCTGGGCCCTGCACCCTCACTACGACCCACACATAGCTAGAATACCCTCTCATGAAAATGAGGAATTCTAATCATACCTACTCTCTAGGTATCATCTCATTCCCATCCTTAGCCTAAACAAGCCCTCAAGGCATAGGCGAGGCATAATCTCTAAATTATCTTTTTAATGAACTCTACAAATTTTAATTACTATATTATCACTTGTTAACAAACTTACGATGGGTTACCCAGGTTCTGACCACTTTGAGTCCCAAGCCCCTATTGGAAACCACTCCCTTAAGATGCACCTATTTAACCTCCCCTAGGCTCACAAGTCACCAATAATAAAAAAAGTCTCATAAAAGTATATTGATCCAATTTTAGTCAAGAAAAGATGTTAGGAACACACACTGGTTCTCAAACCAAAAACATCATAAAACACACTCTCAAGGAGTTTCTCATAACCATAAGATTCCACAGAACAAGGTTGGGTAGAAATAATCAAACTGATATAACATCATAATTCTTAACATAAGAATACATATACAACCATCTAGAGAAGAACCCCCAAGCCTTTGATCAACTAACTCCCAAGTCAACTTAAAACCCTCAATAATCAATAAGGATATAACAAGGTGCAACAAAAATCCTTCAAATCAAAACTTCAAACACCTACAAGAAAACATGATTCCATTAAAGAAATCCAATTAATTTTAAAACATAACTAGTTCAACTATATTTGCATGTTTGTGTAATCATGCACATAAACATATATAATTATAAATTCCAGTTGACAAAAACAATCATCTTGTTGACTAAAGTCCATTTGACTACAAAAGCATTCATATAAATGTCTCACACATATAAATATTTATTTAAAATAAAATCTCATGCATATATACTTTTTAAATAAGTATTTAACTAAAATCTCCATGCATATCAAAAAACCATTTATTTAATAATAAAATCATATTATTACTTTTCTAAATCTAAATATAAATGAAAATATTAATATAAAACTTGCATGTAAAAAAATTAATTAATATTTATTTATTAATTAACTTTTTTTCTATCATAATTTTAAATCCGAAAATTAATAAATAATAACAATAATAATAATAATAATAAATTCAAATAACAAAAACCTCTTTTTTTTGAACACATATTTTCTCAATTGATTTCTTTAATGGAAAACTAGGGTTTTAGGCAAAATTAATTTTTTTTGAATGTGATTTCACATGCAATTTCAAATTTAATTTTCTATGCAAAACATATTGAGAACAAAATATCAATCTTTTATGGGTAAACACCCTAACTGAGAAAATTCACACAATTTCTTAAAATTTCATCTTAGGTTTTCAAACCACCAAACTAAATATCAAATCTAATTTAACATCAACTAATCCAAAATTCAAACCCAGGATGAAATTTTAAGAAATTGTGTGAATTTTCTCAGTTAGGATGTTTACCCAGAAAAGATTGATATTTTGTTCTCAATATGTTTTGCATAGAAAATTAAATTTGAAATTGCATGTGAAATCACATTCAAAAGAAATTAATTTTGCATGAAACCCTAATTTTCCATTAAAGAAATCAATTGAGAAAATATATGTGTTTAAAAAAAGGGGTTTTTGTTATTTGAATTTATTATTATTATTATTATTATTTTTTATCGGTAAAAGGCCGAAGCCAATAATTTAATTAGAATTTAAACCAATGATACAATAAAAAAAACCCCGCTCAGTGCAGGCGCTGGTAGGAAAGAACGGGGTTGAGAAAACCTCTAGCCTTGCCTAGGACCATAGTCCGGGTTCTGATACATAAAAATTTAGGAGGGCATACCCTTCCTGACCAGATACATGACATTCATATATTACAAATTACATATGTACTTATACTATATCATGTACATTCTGCTATGTTACTTAGGAAACTCAGAGGACCTTCTTTCTAGAATTTGCGCTCATAGGTTAAGTCCCTTTCTTGTGAATGTTGTGAGAAATAGTGTGTCTAGACACAGGGGACACTTCCACCTTTATCCCATCCGAACCAAAGCACCTCAATATGACTCTTGACCCTTTATTACCTGAAATATCTGATCTTCAGGCTAAGATCCTTGTTAGTGTATCCAAAGTTATAATTTGTTACTGATCCAAAAATCGACAAAATACAATTCATAGAGTACTTGTCAAATGGAGCCTATTAATAGGGATATTTGCTGAAAGGAAGACACCTATACCTGAACCATCTTATTTTCAGCATATTGTGGAGAATCTATTGTTAAAAGGAAGATACCTGTACTTGTGTCACCTGTGCTTAATTCTAGATTGAATCTAGCAAAATTAACATCATCTTCTTGTGAGAAGTTCATTGCATCGAAAGTTAGGTTATAAACCTGAGGAGATCCCATTTCCTAAACTTACAGAGGAAATTGATCATTTATCTAAATTGACTGAAGTTTTTTGTTTGGCTGGATGAGACATAATGAGTCTAAAAATTGCTAGAAAAACTATACATAGAAAGCAATAACCATTTTCTTGTTATCATGGTCTTGTTACGAGGAATTATTAAGAACTTATCTATTGGTTCTTTTATATAATGCATCAAGGAGTTATGATAGAAATCCAAAAACTTAAAACTACAACATCTATTTAGAGAAAAGGGCATCATCCACCATAACATCAGATCAAAGGGGCAGTATCATGAGTAAAATCTCTATCATGCACATCACTAGGTGGGAGATGCATTTAGGACCCTGCATTATTATTATTATTATTATTATTATTATTATTATTTATTAATTTCTGGATTTAAAATTATTATAGAAAAAAAGTTAATTAATAAATAAATATTAATTGATTTTTTATACATGCGGGTTTTAATATTAATGTTTTCATTTATATTTATATTTAGAAAATTAATAATATTATTTTATTATTAAAGAATCTTGAAAGAACACGAAATGGAGCAGCAAGCGGGAAAGGAGATATTCAAAATTCAAACTCGTCCAAGGGAGGGAATGAAGGAGATGGTGTTGGATCGTCAAGTTCTAGAAGTCAACAGAGTGAGACTGGTGAGGTTGGATTGCAAGGGAAGGATCCCAATGTTGGGATGGGGCCTAGGGACCTGGGTGGGGGTCCCAGGCCTGAAGAATTTGTATAAAAAAGGATGACCCCTGTCAAAACTGTCAAAAACTGGTCAGGGCTTTTTGGCGTTAAGCCTGCAAGTAAGTCTTCTCTTCCCCCTATGAAGAAGCGGGTAAGTCTTCTCTTCCCCCTGTGAAGAATATTTCTAACCTTGAGCAAGGTTCCTTTGCTATTACCATTCTTGATCAGATTATTGATTTGAATATATCAAGAATGGTTAATTCTCTGGTTGGGCGGTTTCTCGGAGTCTGCCCAAATATTGAAGTGGTTAGGGCGTTTGTCAAGAGGAAATGGGTTTTGAAAGGACAAGTTGAGGTGGTGGCTCTGCCCAAAGGTTGTCTATCCTTTTCCTGTGAAGATCTTAGGAATACCCTTTGTAGTGGACCATGGGTGATAGGGAAGCATTCCATGGTGCTCCATAAATGGTGTCCAAACCTTAATATGCAAGATGAATCGAATGTGCAGGCTTCGATCTGGGTGAATCTTCCAGGTATTCCGCTTGAGTTTTGGGTGGAAGATGTTTTTAAGGGGATTGCTAATGTCTTTTGTGAACTTTTATCTATGGACACTGTGATGGTCTCTAGGAGACGTCTCACTTATGCCAAGATTTGTGTGGGGATTTACCAGGGAGTAGATATGCCAGAATCTATAACCCTCCAGTCCAAGCTAGGTTCTTGGGTCCAGAAGATTGAGTATGAGTCTACACCGTTTGCTTGTTTCCATTGCAAAAAAATTGGACACTGGGCTAAGAAATATCCCAGTAAAAATTCTCAACCAAAGAAATAAAAAAAGATGTGGGTGAGAAAATCTGGATCTGAATCCAACTCCAATGGGAAGAGTGTCAATGGTAAGAAATAAGAAAATATGGAGGAGAAGGCCATTCTTGGAGAGGGAAGTGGAATTTCTCCGTCTCGAGCAGGGCAGACTAAGGAGATAAGAATGCAAATTATTGCAGAATCTCCTCAAAGGAGAGTTGAGGACTCATTTGCTGAAGAAGTGCATAGTAGGTCAATGGGTAAACAGAAGACAAGGATGTTTTTTATGTGAATCTTATTGAGAGAGAATGTCAGGAGTTCACATTAGCAAATATCTATCAATACAAAGGAATGATGAGGTATTCCAGGATGCCCAGAATTGTGTTGTTCTTGGTTTTTTTGAAGCTTCTTCTCAAAAACCTTTATTTGCCCCTATTGGATTAGGTAAGCACTTATCCCTTGAAGCTCATTCTACAAAATGGGGAGATGCGGCAGACATTGATGTTTCTTTACTTCAGTGTGATGATGTGACTGAAGATGTGGAAAACAAAAAGAAAATGAAATATAAGAAAAAATAAGGATATCTGAAGGTGACTAAGGATGCTACGGTATCAGCTAAAAGCACTAGAAGTAGAAAAATTGGAGATGTGGGAGCTATTCATGTCTCCCCAGGAAGGCCCTCAAATAAAAAAAGAAGAGCATTAGAGGCCAATAGGAACATAGCGGATGGAAGTCAAAAAACCATCCTCGAGTCGGGACCTTTCCAAAAACAATGAAGATCATCTCATGGAATGTAAGAGGGTTAAACAATACTCATAAATAGGATATGGTCAGAAACATGATTAGAGATAATAAACCGGATATTGTGTTACTTCAAGAAACCAAAATGTCTAAGGAAAAAATTGAGAATCTCTTTTTTTTTTTAGTAATGGCAAGTCGTTAGGTGGAGATGCTGAAGGGGCCTCTGGGGGCATTGTGGTTATGTGGAACTGTAGCATTATTAGGGGGAGGTTATCACAAGGTAACAATATGGCTAATGTTAGATTTTGGCATATTAAGGATGGTACCTCTTGGGTTTTGACTAATATCTATGTGCCCAATACTAAATGGGGGAGAAAATCTTTTTGGATAGAAATTTCTAGAAAATGGAGTGATTTTATTGTTGAAGGGTGGATCATTATGGGAGATTTCAACACTCCCTTAAAGGATAATGAGAAACTGGGTGGAAGCCAACCGAATCTAGACAATAGAGCTAATCTAATAGACTTTATTGATGGGTACGCTTTACATGACATTGATTTGGAGGGGATTAATTATACCTGGACCAATATGAGATCTGGTAAAGATCTCATCCAAGTAAGGTTAGACATGGCTTTGGCTAGTAATGAGTGGTTTCATAGTTACTCTTGCTCTTTAACGACTTATGTTAGAGCTGGTTCGAATCATTACCTGATTACCCTTATTGTTGAGCTTGTTGGTATGAAAAAGAAGTTCCCTTTCTATTTTGAGAAAATGCGGACTATTCACCCAAATCTTGAAAATCTCATTGAGGAGTGGTGGAAGATCGGGATTGAAGGAACGACTATGTTCAAAATTGCTAAGAAACTTAAAAATGTTAAAGACAATATAAAAAAATGGAACAAGGAGACCTTTGGGAATATTTTTACTAATAGAAGGAAAATTACTGAGGAGTTGAAGGAAATACAAGACAACATTCAGAAGGATGGTTATGTCACTTTTTCTAGAGAAGAGGAGGATGTGAAAGTTGTGGAATATCATGATATCATCTCTAAAGAAGAATCTTTTTGGAGACAAAGGTCTAGGAAAATCTTTTTGAAAGAAGGGGACATAAATTTGAAGTATTTTTTCATGACTACAATTAAGAACAGAATGGGTAATAAAATTTCTAGATTGAAGATCGATGGTGTCATTAGTGAAAAGGAGGAAGAGTTTAGAGGAGAGGCCAACAAGTTTTTATTTGATCTTCTGAAGAAAGTTGACAATCTGGACATGGAGCACCAAAGGGAGTTGATTGACTGTATCCCCCACATTCTGAATGAAGAGTAGAATAGAGTTATTACTACTATTCCTTCAAAGGAAGAGATTCACAAGGTTGTCTTTTCCTTTGAAGGAGACAAAGCCCCTGGTCCAGATGGTTATCCCCTTTTCTTTTATCATAAGTATTGGCACATCATTGAGCATGATGTTGTTAATGTTGTCAAAGAATTTTTTGGATCAAGAAGGATTCTTAAAGAATTAAATGGTACCTTTATAGCATTGATCCCCAAGAAAGTGGGTGCTGATAATTTGGACCAGTTCAAACCCATCAGTTTATGTAACTCTGCTTACAAGATCATCTCCAAAGTTCTCACTACTAGGATTACTATATTTCTTCCTTCCCTAATTTTTGGACAACAAAATGGTTTTGTCTAGGGTAGGCAAATTTTGGATTCGATCATTTTTGTTCATGAAAACATTCACTCCCTAACTATGTCTAATTATGAAGGTTTTATGCTGAAGATGGATTTGTCAAAAGCTTACGATAGGGTGGATTGAGATTTTTTGAAGGTGGGATTGGAGGCTTTTGGTTTCAATAAGACAAGCATTGAGCTTATATATTGTCTTGTCTCTTCGGCCACCTTCTCGGTGCTTGTGAACGGTTCTCCTACCCCTTTCTTCAAATCATCGAGAGGTCTTAGGCAAGGAGACCCTCTGTCTCCAATCTTGTTTATTATTATGGCTGAGTGTTTGGGTAGATATATTGGTTTCTTGGTCCAAAAAGGTGAATTTATCAGCCTTCAACCTTCTTCTAAAGAGAAAGTATTCTCTCATCAGCAAATCATGGATGACTCTATAACCATGGGGGAAGCATCGGTAAAAAAATGGTAGAAACATAAAAAAGGCTTTAGATTGTTATGGTGCTGCTACTGGCTAGATTATAAATTGGAACAAGAGCTCTATTTTTTATATAAATGTTCCTAAATGAAGGAAAGATAAGATTAGAAGGTTGATGGGCTATGAGGTGGGCTATTTTTCGGGGTCCTACTTAGGCCTACCTCTTTGTCTTAATCCACCAAATTATTTTTGGAGCTCGATGATTGATAAATTCCATAGGATTTTGGCTGGTTGGAAGGGTGCTCTTGTGAGTCAAGCTAGTAAAATTATTGTGCTTAAAGCTACTCTCAAAAGCATCCCTCTCTATGTTCTAAGTAGTTTAAAAATTCCTAGGAAGTTTGCAGATGCAAATGAGAAAATTCAAAAGAAATTCCTTTGGTCTAGTATGGAGCAAAAGAAGAGAATGGATCTCATAGACTGGGAGAAGATTTGCAAACCAATTAATAAGGGGGGTTTAGGTTTGCGAAGAATAAGAAGTATGAATGATTTTATTCTAGCTAAGCTTCTTTGGAGATTATTCAATAGCCCGGGGGAATGGAGTACTATATGGAATAACAAATATAACAAGGACAACAATAATTTTTAGAATTTTATGAATTAGGAGACTTTGCAAGGTGGCTCAATCATTTGGAATATTGCTTTGAAAAATAAGGAGTTGATCAAGAAGGGTTTGAAATGGAAGGTTGGAAATGGCAAGACTATTCTCTTTTGGGATGATGAATGGCTTTTGGATCATCCTCTTAGTTCTGATTCTAATTGGAAGGATAGGATGTTGCAATGTAAGATGGCCATTGGAACTCATGTGGCTGACTATTGGGAAGGGGACAACTCGATTGACTTGTCTAGGGTTGACCTTTCTCTTACAAGTATGAAAAAAATCCTGAATGTTGTCTTTCTGATTGATGAAGAGGATACTTTGATTTGGAGATATAACTATAATGGGTTATTCTCGGTTTCCTCTTTGTATAACCAAAATTATGAGAACTACCTGGAACCTTGTTGGGCAAAAGCTTGGTTTAAAGGACTAACTCCTAAAATTAATTGTTTTTTCTAGATTTTATTGCAGGATAAGATTCTGACTATTGATAATTTGAGGAAAAGGGGATTTTGCTTAACTAATAGGTGTTGTCTATAAAAAAATGATGAGGAGACTATCAATCATATGACTATTCATTGTGCCTATGTTTGAAGAATCTGGGATAATTTTTTGAATCTGATGTATATGGAGTGGGTCTTTCCAGAGGGCATACAGGAGTTATTCACTTCTTGGAGGTACCCTACTAATAACAACATTATGGTTTCTATTTGGAACTTTCTTTTACCCTACATCTACTAGGGTGTTTGGAAAGAGAGAAATGATAGGATTTTTAGAAATAAGGAGTCTAGCTGTATTGTGATCTTCTACAAAATCAAGAGAGTTGTGATGGAAAACATATGGCTGACTAACAATTTTCAAGAACCTAAAGAGGCTTGGGAGGTGAAAGTCTTCAAGAATTGGAAGATGGATGGTATGAAGGATCAAAAAATCAAGAGGAATTTGAGAAATGAGGCTTGATGGGACTATTTCCCTAATGGTTGGATGAAAAATCATTTTGACAGTGCCTCAAAGGGAAACCCGAGGATAGCTGGATGTGGTATAGTCATCAGAGATGAGAATGGGATATGCAAAGGTGCTAAGGTTATTCCTATTGGTATTCACATAAATCATGTTGCCAAGGCTAGTGCTTCTCTCTATGGTCTTAAGATGGCTAAGATTAAAAATTATAGGAAAGTGTGGGTTGAAGGGGACTCTCTTAATATCATTAAATGTCTTACTAATGATACGATCCCCTCATGGACTATATTTAATATCATTGACAAGGAAAGAATTTTAATAAAGACCTTTGATGATTGTGTTATCACCCACAACTATAGGGAGACTAACTTTGCGGTTGACTAGGCTGCTAATGTGGCTTGTAGAAGTCAGTCAGATATTGAATGGGATGACTAGACTCTCCTTCCCTCTGAAGGGTCATCATTAATTGATAGGGATCTGTTTCAAAGCAGGCAAAAAATTTTCAATGAAGATTACATTAATGTTTAATAATTTTAGTGATCTGTGTGAAGGAGATTTATGGGCTACTTGTGATTACAATGTGACTGTCACCTTCAATTCACATGTTTTATGGGTCATTTTTTGTGAAAGAGGAAATGATTTTGATTCCAAGGTGAAGAAGCAGGGTTTTGTTAGAAACTTTGAAATAAGGAAAAATTGCAGAAGCAAAGCCATGGGGGGTCACAAGAAGAGGTGTGAGCCAGGAAATTGCAAGGAGTGGAATCAAAATCTAGAGGTTTGGAGTATTGTGCAGAATGGGGGTGTGGCTGATTACTTGGAGAGGTTGCATGGTAGCAAACCTACTATTATTAGGCAGTTCCTTAAAACTTAGAATAAGGACAAAATTTTGGTTGGGACGCAGTATATGGAAATCACAGAGGATATTATTATCAAGGCCATGGGTCTAAAAATCGAAGGGATCAAATTTTACAGAGACAGGAAGGTCTCGGACAAAGCCCTGGATGATTTTGTGGAGACAGAGCAGGAAAGGAAAAGAATGGTGAAGATTGACAACTCCTATTTCAGTCCAAAGTGCATCTCTAGGTCGTGGAGGTTGGTTCTGTTTATTCTTATTAGCTTCATCACTTTGGATGGGAGGTACACTAAAATTTATAACCATCATCTTATATTGTTGAATCACTTCAGACATGGGATTAAAGTTAACTTTCTCTTTTATCTTTTGAGTTCTTTGGATACTACCATTAAATGTCTGCAGAAGGATCCTAAGGGTGACCATGCATGCCATGAAGTTTTGATGGTTCTGCTCTATGGTGTGTTAAAATCCAAAAAGGTCGAGAGGTCTCGCTTTAATAGCAAGGTTCTTGAGGATTATGATACTGATGGTAAGGATTCAAAGGAGGCTTATTGGAGGATACTAACGATGATGAGGTTGAATCTGTTCAACCCAGAAAGCCCTCCAACCATTATGGCTCCTCATCTAGGAATAAAAAAAGGAAGGCAAAGATTGAAGAATCTGTTATGGAAATGGAGACAAAGGAAGAGGAAAGTAGGGATGATAGTGCTAAGGGGAAGGGTAAAAAAGAAATGGAGACTATTGGGAGCCGCACCAGAGCCAAGAAGAAGAAAAAGAATGTGGGTAAGAGGGTTGTTATTTACACTGATGATGATTCTTCCTGTCATGAGAATGTTAAGGAAAAATAGGACAAGCTGTTAGAGAATCCCAATATTAAGGATCCCAATATGGGTGTTCCTGATAACTTTGACCAAACTATGTTGGTAGAGGAGAATATCTTGCAGGATATTGTCTAGGATGTGGCTACTATTGAGAAGGATAAAGAAAACGATGCCAGGGGAAGGACGGGGAGCTCTAAGGAGGATACTACCTGTTTGAATAAGGTCTATGATAATCTAGGATATACTACTTTTTTCAATAACCTTAGCACAGTGAAAAATGACATCAATATGATGAAAAACCAAATCCAGAACTTTCAACGAGAGGTTGGGTAAAATGGAGAGCAGTATTGTGCGACTGGAGAAGACCATTGGCAATATTGTTGAGTAGATTTTTTCCATCCTTAAGGCCTCGACTGAGCATGTTAGAATCCTTGTGGACAAGATAGAACAAGGTAAAGGGGAGAAGGCGCCTAAGGAGGTTAAGGAGGGTCAGGGGCCTAGTAAGAGGACCATATTGAGCTTCAAGAAGTTGGAGACCAACAAGAACAAAGATTTGGGGGAGCTTAAGGTGTCCTCAACAAACATGTAGATGTTGGATGATCAAGCGGCTGAACTTATGAAGACCATCTAGTTGTCTTTTTGTTCTCCTGTTGCTTTTTTCTGTCCTCTTTTCTCTATTTTTTTGGAGGACTTGTCAGTTTTTGATTTTTTTTGTTGTGCTTCTATACTATTTCTATTGGGCTCTTAATTCTTATTCTGTAATCTCGATGTAAAAGGTTTCGGGTCATTTCAAAACCTATTTTTACATAATCAAAACAATCCAAAATTTCACAAAATCAAAATTAATTTAAAACAAAAACCTAATTTAATTTTATTCACATATACAATCCTAGATACGAAGCATACAATCTTTCCAAAAGAAGAATTTTACAAAAAAAGGGTTTCAAACCCTACCTCAACCAACACCTGAAAAATTAGAAGCTAAGAAAGATCTAATCCAACCTTTGAAATCCATGCTTTCAAACAATCTCAAAATGATGCTCACAAAAACCAAGCTTTCCAAAAATCTTCCAATTCATCCTAGAGAGCTCCTCCAAAACTTGATAGACGTAATTGAAAATAATACCCAGAAATCCCTCATAATGAAAACCTATTCCTCCTAGGATTTCTAAAACATGCAAACCCTAAAACATAACTCAACTCTCTCTACCTAGTTTCTATCAGTTCACTTTGCATGTTAAAATAAATCAATAATAAAATAATGCACTTTTTAAATTATAATTTCTAACTCAACTTTTAACTTTAAATTCTAATTCAATTTTCACCTAAACCGAATGTGCAACTCAAATTGCATATAATTATTTAATTAATCAATAAATACTTTAGCACATAAATAACTATGCAAACTGATAAATTAAATATTAAATAAATCAACTATGCCTTAAATTTCATTTTTGGATTTAATAATTAATTAAACCCTTTTATTCCAAATTTAAACTTTTAATTCAATCTTTTAATTAACAAAGGTATTTAATTAACCTTAATAATTAGATATTCTCTATATCTAATATTCTCACATTCATAAAATATAACTATTCTAATTTCATGATTAATCTTAATTTAATTATTTAAATCAAATAATTCACACAAGTAAATCCACTCGACTCTCAAAACTCAAAACTCAACTAACTCCGTATTGAACAAACACTGAGGAAGGGCTCACAGATTCCCATCACCTTGATGAATTCAGATAGATAGAAACAAATACTTGCCCATTATTTAGGACAATCAATGGCTTGGGTTGGGATTTGGATTTGTATGTTATCTCCCCTCTCTTACCATTGAGATATTGCGATGGGACACGCTCATCTTGGAAATTCAGGGAAGTCAATGCCTGATACCTGCAAACCTTTATAAAAGACAAGCATGTACATACATGTTTAAATATAAACAAGCAATGGTGGGGATCAACCAATCATGTGGATCTCACAAGCAACTACGACTTCATCCCTCAACCACATTAAACATGTCAAACAAAAATATAAAACATACACATGTAAGTATGTGGTCAGTAAAACCATAAGCATCAATGATATCCTAACATATAATTCATCATCCTAAAATAACCATAACATATAGAAAATCAGACTATGGGAGGGACATTACATCCACCTCCCCTAAAATTAGGCTTACTCTTGGAAGCCTACAAACATATAAGGTTATGAATCCCTCAAGCATGAAGCATTTACTAAAACAAAAGACAAAATGACATCTTAAAACAAGCCATAAAATAAGGACGTGATATACAATCATTAAGAGCAATATAATTCTAGTTTAAGAATAAACCAAAAATCACATTGATCAATCATTCATTATTTAACAATTTAAATAGATCTAAATCTTTATTCATTTATCATTATAGAAAATATCTAGCAATCAATTGTATAAAGCACACATTTATATCTACATCAAGTAATAAGTTGAGAGGTTCATGCAAACCTAGTTAATGCAACACTCAAATAAAATTCAATCTGAACATACAAGTTTAATTATCATACCTCTAGGTTCATAACAATAGTTTGAAATACAAAAGAGTTATATGTCTAAGTTTTTGTTTCAAGTTTTGACAATTTAGATATCGAGTGGGCATAAAAATTCCTATAGCTCCCAGTGTAGAAACTCGGGCTCTAATACCAAGTGTAATGCCTCGCCAAGGAACCTAGGAGAATTTAACCTAAAACATGTCACTAAGTTTACAGAATAATTTTTTCTTAAGAGTTTACAAATAATGATGATAACAATGTGGAAGCAATACAACCATGGGATACAAACAAGTACATATACACAACTCAATTACAGTTAACAATTCCTGAGGGTCCCATGACGTAGAATTACGTAAACATATTAAATATTTAGATTAAGAATAATTACAAATAGCTCATGTGCAAATGAATAACAAGTACATCCAATACCATAAAGTATACATAATGAATCAACATCCTCTACACAAGTCATGGGGTATGTCACAATAATCAAATACAAAATATAGTACAATATCCACAAGGAATCATCTTTGAAGCATTGATACAAGATATAATTATGAACATAATAAGATAAATATGAACAAGTCTCCAATGAAGAATAAGAAGAAGTTAACAACAACAAGCATCCTCCAGCACCGCTACAGGAATGTCAGAATCTCAAATAGTAAAAGAAAACACTACCACCCGACCTCATGGAACCAAAGGTCCTCTCCCACCATGCTGAGGAGATAACAACAAACCCCACTCGGATAAAAAAACTCAATCTAAACAACTAAGAAAAGGGTCTTGAAGGCTTTCTATCTCAAAGGGTACCACAAACTAATGATAAAGAAAATAATAATAAATATCAAAATGCCAACAAACAATAAATCATCAAATACCAAAATATCGAACAAACACCAATCTCCAAACACTAAAATAATAAAGACACACCACCAAAAGAAAATATAGAAAAATACAAAAGAAACATAGGCTACATACTATGGGAGTGTCATCACATGGCCATCGACTTGAGTTACCCTGGACTGGTCACATTGGACCCCGGACCCTCAAGCATTGAGTTACCCTAGACTGGCCACTATGGGCCCTTTACCCTCAATATGACCCACGCATAACTAGAATACCCTCTCATGAAAATGAGGAATTCTAATCATACCTACTCTCTAGGTATCATCCCATTCCCATCCTTAGCCTAAACAAGCGCTCAAGGCATAGGCGAGACATAATCTCTAAATTATTTTTTTAATGAACTCTACAAATTTTAATTACCATATTATCACTTGTTAACAAACTTACGATAGGTTACCCAAGTTATGACCACTTTAGGTCCCGAACCCCCATTGTAAGCCACTCCCTTAAGATGCACCTATTTAACCTCCCCTAGGTTCACTAGTCACCAATAATAATAAAAAGTCTCATAAAAGTATATTGATCAAATTTTTTTCCACAAAAGATATCAAGGACACATTGGTCCTCAAACCAAAAACATCATAAAACACACTCTCAAGAAGTTTTTCATAACCATAAGATTCCACGAAACAAGGTTGGGTAGACATAATCAAATTGATATAACATCATAATTTATAACATAAGAATACATATACAACCATAGAGAACAACCCCTAAGCCTCTGGTCAACTAACTCCCAAGTCAACTTAAAACCCCCAATAATCAATAAGGATATAACAAGGTCCAACAAAATCCTTCAAATCAAAACTTCAAACACTTCCAAGAAAATATGATTCCCTTAAAGAAATCCAATTAATTAAAACATAACTAGTTCAACTATATTTGCATGTCTGTGTAACCATGCACATAAACATATATAATTATAAATTCCAGCTGACTAAAACAATCATCTTATTGACTAAAGTCCATTTGACTACAAAAGCATTCATATAAATGTCTCATACATATAAATATTTATTTAAAATAAAATCTCATGCATATATACTTTTTAAATAAGTATTTAACTAAAATCTCCATGCATATCAAAACACCATGTATTTAATAATAAAATAATATTATTAATTTTTTAAATATAAATATAAATGAAAACATTAATATTAAAACCCGCATGTAAAAAAAATTAATTAATATTTATTAATTAATTAACTTTTTTAATAATAATTTTCAATCTAAAAATTAATAAATAATAATAAAAATTAAAAATAATTTTATTTATTTTTAGATAATTTTTAAATCTGAGAATTAATAAATAATAATAAAAATAAAAAATAAAAAATTCAAATAACAAAAACCCTTTTTTTTAATTACATATATATTTTCTCAATTGATTTCTTTAATGAAAAACTAGGGTTTTAGGCAAAATTAATTTTTTTTTAATGTGATTTCACATACAATTTCAAATTTAATTTTCTGTGCAAAACATATTGAGAATAAAATATCAATCTTTTCTAGGTAAATACCCTAACTGAGAAAATTCACACAATTTCTTAAAATTTCATCCTAGGTTTTCAAACCACCAAACTAAATACCAAATCAAATTTAACATCAACTAATCTAAAATTTCACAAAAACAAAATTAATTTAAAATAGAAACCCAATTCCAATTTTATTCACATATACAATCTTAGACACAAAGCATACAATCTTTCCAAAAGAAATTTTTTACAAAAAGATGGTTTGAAACCCTGCCTCAACCAACATCTGAAAAATTCGAAGCCAAGAAAGATCTAATCCAACCTTCGAAATCCAAGCTTTCAAACAATCTCAAAACAATGCTCACAAAAACCAAGCTTTCCAAAAATATTCCAATTCATCCCAGAGAGCTCCTCCAAAACCTGATAGACATAATTGAAAATAATACCCAAAAACCCCTCATAAAGATAACCTATTCCTCCTAGGATTTCTAAAACATACAACCCTAAAATATAACTCAACTCTCTCTACCTAGTTTCTATCAATTCACTTTACGTGATAAAATAACTCAATAATAAAATAATGCATTTTTAAATTATAATTTCTAACTCAACTTTTAACTTTAAATTCTAATTCAAATTTCACTTAAATTGAATGTGCAACTCAAATTGCATATAATTACTTAATTAATCAATAAATACTTTAGCACATAAATAACTATGCAAACTGATAAATTAAATATTAAATAAATCAACTATTCTTTAAATTTCATTTTTGGATTTAATAATTAATTAAACCCTTTTATTTAAAATTTAAAATTTTAATTCAATCTTTTAATTAACAAAGGTATTTAATTAACTTTAATAATTAGATATTCTCTATATCTAATATTTCCACATTCATAAAATATAACTATTCTAATTTCACGATTAATCTTAATTTAATTATTTAAATCAAGTTATTTACACAAGTAAATCCACTTGACTCCCAAAACTCGAAAATCAACTAACTCCATATCAAACAAACACCGAGGAAGGGCTCACGAATTCACATCAGCTTGACGAATTCGGATGGGTAGAAACATATACTTGCCCATTATTTAGGACAATCAATGGCTTGGGTTGGGATTTGGATTTGTATGTTATCTCCCCTCTCTTACCGTTGAGATATTGTGATAGGGCACGGTCATCCTAGAAATCTAGGGAAGTCAATGCCCGGTACATGCAAACCTACATAAAAGATAAGCATGTACATACATGTATAAATATAAACAAGAAATGGAGGGGATTGACTGATCGTGTGGATCTCGCAAGCAAGTAACTACGACTTCATCCCTCAACCACATCAGACATGTCAAACAGAAGTATAAAACATACACATCAACCATACACATGCAAGTATGGGGTCAGTTAACCATAAGCATCAATGATATCCTAACATATAATTCATCATCCTAAAATAACCATAACATATAGAAAATCAGATTATGGGAGGGGCATTACAAGTATCCTCTTACCCTTACTATAAACAATAAGCTGAGGAATGTTCACAAAGATCAGGATCGAAAAAGGTGAGTGGTTCTTAGACTTGGACATGTTGGCATAATGATGAAGGTCATTGAGTATGAATACATGAAGTGTTGTAGTGGTGTTTTCATTGCTGCCAACAAAGTATACCGAAGGTGATAGATCTTCCATACCAGTGGTGAAATGGATCATATAGCTAAAAATTTCTAAGTGTTCAGTGAACCGGTGATAGTGAGCTAGTTGTGGAATAGGTGATCATCGGTGAAGATGCCAGTGGATCCAAGTTATGCAGTCCATGATTTATCATTGTCAATATCATATAAACATATTTCTATGATCGCATCAACCATATTGAAGTACAGGTGAAGTTATAAGGTACAAAACTAGTGATGTCAGGGAGAATAGTTGACCAATGGGGCATGTTTGATTTGATCGGTCAAATGGAGGAATATAAGTCAAAGGTTGACTTAAGTTTTTGATGGAACATTTAGAGCTAACATTAGAGAGTGGGAAAAGGTGAATTGGCACACTCTCATATTAGTTTCAAAATGTTTTTGAAGCCGACCTTGGTAAAATGTTTTAGGGTTTTATGTCAACTTAATAAGCTGTATAAAGGATGATGTAGATTGAAAGATCAAGGGTTACATTTTGTTGTGATGGTTGCATGTCATTGCATAAGTAAGGGAAAAGGTGTTAAGTGATTGCAAAGCATCACACAATGCATAATTGCATTGGATCTATCAAGCAAAGAGTGCTACAGTCAGATCATCATTTTGAGTCACTACTAAAGAAAAAGCCTAACAGGTTTGCAGTCTAAATCCATTAACAGGGTTACTCCTAACGAGATAAGAAGGATCCTAATAGGTCTGAAGATAAAATCCTTTAACATGGTGAATCTCAGGAGTTTATAGATCCCTTAACTAGGTAGCTCCTCACAAGGCTGGTGTAATAGCTTTTAACTCGGCTAAAGATGCTCTTAACCAGGTATGCGCTTAATAGGGTGATGTAATTCCTTTATCAAGGCAACTCTTATTGCTGCAGTAGTGAGATATTTGTGGGTACCAATTCCCACCATGGTTTTTCCCATTTGGGTTTCCATGATAAAAATCATGTGTTATGTTGTAGATGTTTCATTCGCTTTGCTTTTATGTGGTTATACAATTTGTATATTGGTTAATTTGGAGGTTTCTTAAGAATGTTTTAAGATATGTGGTTAGACTAATTCACCCCCCCTCTCAGTGTCTTATCATACTAAAAATTTGTATCAGAGCTTTGTGCCCTTGAAGAAGTCCAACCGCTTGGGGAAGATCCTTAAGGAAGATACGATGGGACTAAGATATCAGAGACAACTTGAGAAGCAACTTACAAATGTTGAGTAGTTGAAAGATCAACTCAAGCAATCAAGAGCCAAGAGGGAAGAGCTTGTTGAACAACTATCATAGAATAGTAGATTTGAAGAGGCTGAAACCTTGGAGGCCATAGCATTGGAGAATGAGAAGCTACATTTGGACAAGATCAACATAAAGAGAGAAATGGAGGCCTTATCCATTAAGATGGGTTAAGAGATGGAAACAAGAAAGACTACAGAAGAAATCCTAAAACCTACAAAGGAAGCAAGGAAGGCTGCAAAAGAAAAACTAAAATATAAGGTGGATGAACTCTTCAAGTCTAAACAAGAATTTTCTACATTTTATGAACATCTGCATGAAACAACTGAGGAGAAGCAAGCACTCCAAATAGAGAATGAAAATCTTAAAAAGGAGAATGAGAAACTGAAAGGTGATTTGAAGGCTACAAATGAATTACTAAACAAAATCAATGAAATTTATACAAAGATTGATGAGAAAATCAAGAATTAGAGAATGCATGGAGAGAGTCATGGCTTAGGCTATTCCATTTATGAAGTTGGTGAGTCTTTCAAAACCAAAAGGACCAAGAAATATGCTAATTTTTGACCAAAGGTAACCAAAATAAGTCCTAGTAAAAAATTCTATAAACATGTGTGCTTTAATTGTCATAAGGTGGGGCACACTGCTAATGTATGTAGGACTAGATCTAGTACTTTTGATGGCTATTGTTTCAATTGCAACAAATACGGTCATAGAGATAATGAGTGTAGGATGAGAGTAAACAATCAAAGGTCATATGTGAACCAAAAAAGTTACTATCAGAATGAGAACTAGTGGAATGTTACATGCTCACACTGTCATAATTATGGTTGCATGGCCATTAACTAAAAAATGAGGTCTAATAGAGGTAATGCGGGACCTTGGAGATCAACTAAAATGGCATGTTTTCACTATCACAAGATTGGACATATTACAAGGTTTTGCAGGTTAAGAAACTACAGAGAAAACCAACCGATTAACTAGTCAAATGATAAAAAGGGAAAACAGAGTGTAATAGTGGAAGAGACTAGAAGGAAGATGAAACAAATTTGGATGAAAAAGTGATATTAAATCATCAAAAGGATCTTCATCTTCACTAGGTGTGGATAACTCATTTGCTAACTAAGCCTATATTTGGCTTAGGGGGAGCAATATTGTCAAATCTACTCACAGACCCCCCAAAAGTCTATGCGGTAAGATTTATTCACATACTTAGATGCATAATGATGTTTTGAAGTGTGTTGTATAGTTTTGAATGACCGTACATGAATTTTCTTTGTATTGGTAATGAGATCTTTTAAAGTTGAACAATGTATGGTTATATTCAACTAGTGAAGCATTAAATGCCAGTGTGTGAAGGTAGATTAAAGGTTATTTGAGTCTCATTTTATACATCACACATTCAAGGAGTAGTAGTTGAGTGACATGAGTTTCATTGAGGAATTAACAATAAAAAAGGAATTCTTGTAGGTGCATTTGTAAAAGTTTCATATTGGAAATCAAATGGTGTTTGAGTGCACTTGACAAAACCCTTTGTGTAGAAGTTTGAAAGGTATTTGATCATTTCTATGAGCTAGTACCTATTATTTCTAGATGGCTACACCTAAATTGGTAGATATTACTGATAGACTTGGACCATAATTCAAAAGGCATCCATTTAAGACTATCGAGGATGATTTGGAGGGTTCCCTATCCTATGTGCCCCATGGTGTAATGCATATTGAATACATTAGGTCTTATATCCATTGTAAGTTGGAAGATTTGGGTTCCATTGCTATTTTTTAGCAATATGAGACACTATGTGACAATCTGGTGTTGAAAGATGTACACAAGAGAGTGGTTGATAAGGGTTTCAACTACGTGATCAAATTCCCAATTGATTTTGATGAAGAACATATCAGATATGTTCTCAACCATGTGCACAATTAGTTCATTTGGCTATATCGGCCACACAAGATCACTTATGAGGCAATTCATGTTGTTACAGGGTCTTGTACAACTGATGATGTACCAACACTTAAGACTGTGCCAAAGGAGGATGTTATACATTCAACTAGATCAGAGTGGGACAAGTGAGCAATGATAGTAAATGGCATAGTTGATCCATAGGTGAAGTTTGCATCAACGGTGATAGGTTACAAGGTTTATCACTCCAACAGAATGAATAGTGTTCTTGATGCTACCATTCACATTGCCTACCAGATGATCAAAGAAAATGTTGATTATGATCTGTGTGAAGAAATGAGAGAATAATTGGTTGTCAACATGGAAAATATTAATAAATACAAGAGGTAATCTTTCAAATATGGTTAGGTATTTGTGGGTCTTCTCTTCTATTTTCATAATTTCTTTCCTAGTATTGGTAGCATTACAAGGTATGTGGTTACATCGGTTGTTATCTGAATAAGGAAAAACATTAAAATTCTTAATGATAATTTTACTAGTAAAGTATGGGGATACTTTAAATAATTCCAAAAGAAGATGCATCAGAGATAGAGAATCCCAATAGAGATAGTGGAAAAATACAAGGACGTAATATGTTTCATGGTTTATACAAATTCATGCCTCGTGGAAGTGGTAGAACCAAGAATCTTGTGGGTTATGCCTATGGGTTATTATATGGAGGCTAATATGTTAACTATCTATGCTGAAAATCTATTGTCTAGACTGGTTGATCCCAATGTTCCTAGGTTTGGGACTTATAGTAAGAATTTAATTGAAGTGTTTAGTCAACTAAACAAACCAATGGTGGAGAAGAAAATAAGAAAGGAAGTAGGGGAATTTTATTTAAAGAAAGGTTTCACTAAAGAAATGATTGACAAAGAAAGAACTAAACATGAAGATGAACATGCAGGAACATCTGTAGATGTGGCATATGAGGGAGATGAAAAAGATATCTTTGACTCAACTGATAGTGCTCTCATCGGTAAACAAACCAGGAGTAGAACCAATGGTAAACAGGAAAAATCTTCTCACCTTGTGAAGTTATTAGAAAAGGAGGAACCAACAAAGGTTGCTAAGCCTAAGTCCACAAAGGAAAGGAGACAACTAAAATAGTAAAAGTGACTGGTAAGAGGAAGAAGGAACAAGCACAAAGGAGTTATAAGGGTGTTGATCCAAATGAAGAAGAAGGAATTAAATTAGATGGTGGTCAAAAGGAGCGAAATTCTAGTGGAAAAAATTTCTAAGGTGGTAGGTTCCCCCACACAAAAACCATTTAAGCCCAATGAAGTGAATTTTTTTTTTCTACCTATAGATAAGATAGTGAATAAAGTCATGAAATGGGGTATTCTAGCTGATGTCAATAGCTATTATGATAAGTTCAATAAGGAGGAGCAAGAACAAATTGAGGATGTTGTAATCTACAATATGGATAAATTGAGAAAATCTCTAATCGAGCTATAAGGATAGATACCCACATATTTGTACAAAAAACTTGATGCAAGGTGGTATACCACAATTAAATAGGACAAAGAGTTGATTGAACATGTACTTGTTCAATTAAAACTAGATATATCCAAAGAAGAGATGAAGGAGATTCTCAATAAGACCAGACCGACTTTCAAAACAAAGAAGAGATTGTCAAGGTTGTTGAATGGTGAGTCTCTAGGAGTTCAGGATGAGACAAAGGAAATATTGAGGAAGTACTTGGGTCTAGATGAACAAGAAAAATAAGAAGAGAAAGAAAAATATGACCCCAATGTCACCTATACTAATTAAATATGGAAGAATGGTAATGTTGGAGTCACAATTAATGATGTCTCCATCCCAGATGCACCAAATGTTTTCACTAATTCTATAGACAAAGATAATAATACTAATGAGAGCACAAGGATAAAACATAACATGACTACTGAAACCACATGGAATGGATCAATTGGCGAGTAGGAAAAGGCATCGCTAGTAGAATCAACTGGTGGAAATGTAAACAAGAAAGAGCAAGCACAAACTGAGGATATGTAGGTAGAAGGAGAGAAAGAAGGGAAAAAGAAAAAAGAAGAGAAATTTGATAAAACAAAGGGACATTTGATATTCTTAGTGTCTTTTTTCAAGCCAAGTGTTGATGTGGAAGATGAAAAAGATATATCGGCCATTCAAGGGCCAATAGATGTAAATGTATTAAGCCCAACTGAACTTATGGAGATTGTTACTACAATAAAATCTAAAGCAAAGAGACAAATGATGAAGGTTCGGATGATAGAGGCACAAGTGATTCAAGGAGATAGAGATGTTATGTCTGACTTGATGCTTGATGTTGATTGCGATCCAACTGCAACCCCTATACTCAATTAGATAAGTTGGTGGCTACTGCATGATAACATATGCATAGCTTTGAAGATGTAGCTCAACATAAAGTTTAGAAGGATTATGAAAAGAAAAGAATAGTGCAATTAGTTCAATTAATTACATTGGAAAGAGGTACACTAGCTGTGAGTGTAAACCAAGTGAAGGATGCATTCAAATAAGGTGGTAAGTTACCACAGTTTGTGATTTTTCAAATTTTATTCAAGATGTTAAAGAGATAAAAAGTGAAGCTCAATAGGAGATGAAGAAATTAGTTAACTCTTTTGATCCAATAAATGAATCAGCCATAAGTTATGGAGCCTCAGTCAACATGATAAACCAAAAGCTCAAAAATTACAATGTTGAATAGGAAAAGAGGGTAACTACATTGATGGAACTACATAGCCATCTGCTACCTAAGATGGATGTTTTGTAAAAAGGATTGAACGAGGCTGAAGATGTTTTAACCTTACCAGATATGAATATTGTTGATGCTCTAGAGGAGTTATCCTATCAGATACATGGACTGATAGTGATTGTTCAAAGTATACAAAAGATATGGGAGAATGATCTTTAGGTCTTAAATACCACTATTGTTGATGTGTTTAGCAGAATATGATCTTTTTACCAGTAATACATTTTTATTTATTTTTTAATCTTTTTTGCATACCTTTGTTATTGTTGTCAAAGGCCAAGTTAGTGGGCAGTGAAAAATTGTGAAAATTTCATTTTGTCTAGAAAGGATATTATAAAGGGGAGTCATGCAACTGGTTAGGGGGAGTAAATTTTTGCGAGTCTTGACACTTAGTCAATTTTTTTCACTAAGTGTTGCCATCAATGCCAAAGAGGGAGATTGTTGGCATAATGATGAAGGTAATTGAGTCTGAATACATGAAGTGTCGTATTGGTGTTGTCATTGTTGGAAAAAAAGTATATTGAAGGTGATAGATCTACCATACTGGTGGTGAAATGGATCATACACCTAAAAGTTTCTAAGTGTTTAGTGAACCAGTTATAGTGAGCTAGTTGTGGAATAGGTGATTAGCGGTGAAGATACTAGTGGATCTAGGTTATGTGTTCCATGATTTATCATTTTCAATACCATATAAACCTATTTCTATGACCGCATCATCTAGATTGAAGTACAAGTGAAGCTATGAGCTACAAAACTAGTGATGCCAGGGAGAACAGTTCACCGATAGGGCATGTTTGATTTGATTGGTCAAACAATGGAATATAAGTTAAAGGTTGACTTGAGTTTTTGATGGAAAATTTAGAGATGACATCAAAGAGTGTGAAAATGTAAATTGGAACACTCACATATTAGTTTTAAAATGTTTTTGAGGCTGACCTTGGTAAAACATTTTAGGGTTTTATGCCAACTTGAAAAGTTGTATAAAAGATGATGTAGATCAGAAGATCAAGGGTTACATTTTATTGTGATGGTTGCATGTCATTGAAGAAGTAAGGGAAAATGTAGTAGGTGATTGCAGAGTAGTGCATTGTGCAGAACTACATTGGATATGTCAAGAAAATAGTGCTACAATCATATCATCATTTTGAGTCACTACTCAAGGAAAACCCTAAAAGGTTTGCAGTCTAAATCCCTTAACAATGTTACTCCTGATAGGGTAAGAAGGTTCCTAAAAAGTCTAAATATCAAATCCTTTATCAGGGTGACTCTCCAAAGGAGTTTCTAAATCCCTTAGCTAGGTAGCTCCTAACAGGGTTGTTGTAATAGCTTTTAACGGGGCTAAAGATACTCTTGACTGGGTATGCCCTTAACAAGGTGATGCAATTCCTTTAATAGGAAAAATATTATTGCTACAGTAGTGAGATATTCGTGGGTACCAATTCTCATCATGGTTTATCCCATTTGGTTTTCCACGATAAAAAACTTGTGTTATGTTGTAGATGTTTCATTTGCTTTTCTTTTATGTGGTGATATCATTTGCATGTTGGTTAATTTGGAAGTTTCTTAATAATGTTTTAAGATATTTGGTTGCACTGATTCACCCCCCTACCCCTCTTAGTGCCTTTTCATACTAACAAGACAACCTAGGTGCATTTTATTTATCTATGCTAGGCATATATGCAAGAACATAAGATACCACCAAAGGTTTCAAAGTCTGTGGTGGGAAAGGTGGATTTCCCTATTCTCCCAATAAAGAGGGGACAAAAGAAAAAGCATGTTGAGACACAAGAGATGGATTAGAGGAAGGAAAAAAAATAGGAGGTGGGATATGTGCTCCAAATTTAAAAGAAAAATCCTTGAATTTTTATTTATTATAAGCAAGAAATGATAGATCTTGTTGAGGATGCAAATGCCCTACTTGAGTAGGCTAGAAGTGTTCCAATAAGAAGCCCCCATGGAATACCAAGGGCTAATAACCAATGTCCTATATGGTATGTATGGAACCCTCATGGGATAACTTAAGGTACTTATGGATCACTAAGGGGATGGATCGCATTGTGATGAGCCATGGAATACCTAGCTTGATCTAAAAGAGGTCCAACTCAAGGAGGACAATAAAAGTTGCAGAGGTAGTCTTTGGTCCAACTTGGATTGTCAAGGTAGTTGACCCAAAAAGGGAAAGTGATAGCCCATTGTGAGTATCAAGCACTCATCACACCGCACATGATGAAGTCCATTCATGAAGGGTACCTCCTCCAAAATAATATCTATTTGGCACTTAAGGTCAACCATTACACCTTTGATGATAGGCTCATAGACCAACATTGGGATATATAAAGGAGAATTCTCTTTTCTATAAGGTGCATTGGGAGGGGTGAATGTTGTGTGTATTGCATACCCTCCAATTAGGTGGCAATATGGGAGTGATGGTCATTGTATGGACAAACAAGCTATCACCCAAAGAAAAATAAAATGATATAGAGGATCGTAGTTCAAGCTGGGTTCACCAAAATGTGGAGAATGGAATTCACCAGCCTTGAGATTGATAAAATCCTGAGTAAATTGACCTTTGTGCTACCTCAGTTCTACTAGGACTCTGGTCAGCTATGGTGATCAAGACAACTTAATAAACAAGTCTAGAATTTAAGACTTAGATGAAATACTATGTGGAATAAAAAATTAAATTATACTAACAAATATAAATATTTTGATTATTGAGAAAAAAAGAACTAACTATCAAGATTGATTGACAGGATCTGTAAGCTTGCTACCTCATACACTCGCACAAGTCTGTGACTACAACGTGGATGCATAATGATTGCGCAACACACATGCATCTTATACACACAAAGCATAAAAATGAAGTAGAAAATCAAGATGTTAACTAAACATAAAGTAAACTAAACAAATAACAGTAAATAAATAACATGGCTATATTATGAAAATAAGGAAAATACGAGAGAAGAAAATTCTCATGGCAAAGGAGGCAAAGGAATATCAAGAGATCCTCTTCTTTCTTCTTCTCCAAAACTTGCACACACAGAATAAAGTAAAGTGTTGGGGCTATTTGTAGACCTGCCTTAGTCAAGTCCCCATTTTGGTGTTTTCACCTCCACACAACTTGATAGATAGACAACAAAATTGGTTACAGGTAACCAAAAGACAATAGATAAATGATAGATGATAAGAAAAAAAAAAGATTGTGATAAAGAGAGTATGATATGCTAAAACATGGAGTGAGATGAAGTGAGAGACTTCCCTTCAAAGCCAAAAAGTTGGAGCTCAATGAAGTGAAGGTAAGATGATAAGAATGATAAAGTTACTATATTGTGAACACTAATAGGGCATATGGAAGCTATCCAAATACAAGAATGAGCTAAAGAATATGAAGAAATCATGAGAGAAGTGTAAAGTGAGTTTGAAACTATCAAGAAGGAGACCAAATGAGTCTCCAAGATGAAGTTTTAGGCCACTCCAATGATTTTTGATGTTGGTGAGTAGTGGTAAGAGGTGTTTCACTATAGGGGTGGAAGTTGTAACATATCAATGACTCACTACATGTCTGCAGATTGGAAGGATGAGTTCAAACCATGTGGACATCTTTGCAACATGCACACGTCCTATGTCGACCAGGTTGCATGGTCAAAAATCTATATGGGAAAAGGACAAAATGGATGGAGGGACATGGAGGCTTACATGGAATTTTTTTTCTCGCTAATGTAGGTGCATTACATAATGGTGAGTAATAAAAGGTGCTATTTTAAAACATTATAATAAGTCAAATTTGTTACAACCTTTGGTAACCTTTGCATCGCAAAGAGTAATAGACCTAGCGGAACATAGACCCACATGGCTACATCAAGTCCTTTGATACAACTAGTTCCTTAAAGATGCCCCTTAAATTCATTTGGGAGGATTTAAAAACTCCATAAGAGTACCTACAAGTGTTGTGGATGTATGTAGTGTTTTTCATGTAACCAATTAAAATGTTGCCTTATGTTTTCTTGTAGCATCCTTCAAAGGAAAGGATCTTGATTGGTATTGGTCTTTGCAACTGAATTCTATTGCCATTTGAGATTAACTGGGTGATATGTTCTTTAATAGTATTAATGAAAAGGGAGATAAATCTCTATTTTTGCAACAATTGACTATAATCAAGAGAGCTCCACTAGAAGCCATTTTTAGCAAGAGAAATGGATATCCATAGTCCAAAGATATATACCCTAAAATATCTTACGTTGTTAATTTATACTTAAGAGGACACGGTAAGAGAAATAAGAATTTGTTGTCTTGACTTATCATGATAGATCATTCACACTTAATAATAAATAAAATAAATATTCATCCACAACACCTATACAGAGAACCTTCATTATCTTCTATTATATCATCATGTCAAAATGTAGGTCTTAGTCTTTGTTGTCATACATATATCTTTTATCTCTTTTTTTATGATATCCCATGAAGGGAAATGGCCCTAAGGACCACTACTGATTATTTATAGTAGCCTTGAGTCAACACTACTCTTACACCTTGTCATTATAACAATCATCACAAACTTCAACACAATATCTCACAAAAAACTAGTAGAGGACTCCAATGATAGACGACCCTCCAACAGACATGATAATTATTTTCTATTTTCAATTCAGATATAGCTTTTATGATTCAGTCACTCATCGGGAAACACTTGTAGATGCATATGATTTAGATATAAAAAAAAAATCTAATAGATCCTAGAAAGCTCTCCCAAGACCACATATTACCTTATTTCTCAAATTGTCTATCCCACCCCAGGAAGAATCCCCCAACACCTCACAACTCAATGCCCCTATGTATGTTTTTCTTACTCCTTGGATGCCTACAAACTCAACCTCAACATTTTTGGCATCAATAATGAATGAAATGAAATTATCTTGCAAGAATTTTCAAATGATAATATTAATCTCAAAATGCAACAAGCCCATCTTATCAAAGACTAAAAGGTGGAACACCTACATCTTATCAAAGACTAAAAGGTGGAACACCTACCTATTATCCCAATCATTCCTAAAGATCCCTTTAAGTCCTAATCATGCCTAGCCATCAAACTAGATTGTCCCAATCCCTATACCCTTGGAGACTATTGCATCTAATCCTCATAGAGATGTACTCACTGGCCAAGTAAATTTGGTAGAAGAATTGAACACTTAATATTTTATTTGCAATGACGCCCACATGCCTTAAAATTTCCCTAGGGATAATTTGCAACAAAATATAGTGGAGCAACAAAGGCAAGTAATTTTGATTGAAGAAGTGTATCCTCAATATTAGTATTAGTTACCTAAAATAAACAATGTTGTTGGAATGTGTCCAACATATCCCCTTGAGATTTGTGAAATGGTCTAATAACCTCCTATGAGATCATTAACTAGGATGGTAATAGTTTCCTAAACAAATGCATCTTTTAGAAGAAACATATAGCTCAACTCCCTACAAATGGTATTAGAGCGGGGTCATAGGTTTTAATTCCCTCGGGTAACCCGAAGGGGGAGATCATTGGAACATGTATAGAATATCAGGATTCATGACATGGCCTAACAACATCTTGTGATATCCTTAACAAGAATGGTAGCGGTTTCCTAAATAGATGCATATTTTAGGAGAAACAACTAGCTCAACTTCCTACAAATGTGGTCCTAGTGGCTCAAATGTATGAAATGTCTCTATAACAAGAGGGATTAATTATGCCTAAAATTGCACTTTTGTCTTGGATTGGGAGAGAGGATATGGTGTTTGTCAATGATGCATCGACATCTAATATTATATAGGTGCAGTCCTATTGGAGATTTGCCAGCAAGCTAGAGTGCTGACTGTATGTTTGTCATTGATGAAAACATATGGTAAACAGGATGCATGGAAGCTTGATAGAGAGATTCTTGAGTATATGTCTCCTAGATATGTTATCAACATGATATCATAGATGCAGAGGTTGATTCTGAGTGAAGACAATAATATAGTAGTCTGTATCAGTGAGTGTTCCTGACAGGTCCCAGGAAGAGTTCCTTATGAGATTTATAATATGGTTGTAATAAAGCCTTGCACATTTATATGTATGTTGTAGACATGTGTATGATGCTATGATCATGGATGAAAAGTCATAAATGTAGTACAGGTTGAGTTATGAAGTCTCTAGTTGACAGTCATAGTTTCTTGAGTTTATCTGGTAGAGTCGACATTGTTTTTATTGTTATATTAGTTGTGCCTATCAGTTTGATATGCATGCTTGGATTAGTGTTTGGAGAAGAGTTAAGAATGTTCTATTAAGATTGCATGACATAATTTAGCATGAGAAGAAAGTATCAGTTGATTTGGTGGAGCCAAAAGTGTGAAGCGACGCGTCTACTCATATGGAGTTGCGCGGTCCTAATTTGTGTTGCGTGCTTAGTAGAGCCAACTGAGATGTTATTGGAGAGTTGTATTGTTTCTCTAATATGATTTCAAGATGATTCTAATAGGCCAACTTGATTATATCATTTAGAGGAAATATATTTATAGGCAGTCATTTGTGATTGCTAAGTATGACAGGCTACTAAAAGATAAGAGCAGAGCAGAAGGTGCAAAGTGTTGAGCCATCAACAAAAGGTCTATGTGATAAAGTAGAGTATATGCTATTCCTTGGAACTAATCAAGATAGTAGATCTATACACAATTCACCAAGATCTAGATATAGTGTGTATCTGTTAAACATAAGGTTGTAGCCTTCACCCTTTTGAGCAGTGTGCTCCAAGATAGTGTGTCCTCACCCCTAATAGGGTTAATTGTAAAAGAATCCTAATAGGGTTCGACCCTTGACCAGGTCACTGTACTTAATACATTATAAAGATCAACTCCTAACAGGGTTGTAAGATCTTCTAACAAGGATCATAATACTCTAGTGCAGTTTATGGTGGGTTGTAATTCCCACCAGGGTTTTTACCTATATGGGTTTCCCCGTAACCAAAATTGTAGTATTGAGTTAAGTGTTGCTATATTATGTTTATGCTTAATATTCTTCTGTACTTAATTGGATAAAGAATTGAATCTAGTAGATAACTGATTCACCCCCCCTCTCAGTTATCTCTTGGAACTATTCCTAACAATTGGTATCAGAGCCAAGTGCCTCAAAGAGAAAGTTTAATAGCTTGAGGTTGATCAGATGGCATTCTTTAGAAAAGAAAGTCCTAAGTTTGATGGAGAGAAATATCTAGATTGGAAGAACAAAATGATGACACACTTGCAATGCATTGCCTTTGAGATTTTTGAAGTAGCTACCAAAGAAGTTCAGATTCCCTCTCTAGCAGATCTTGCAAAGGAAGATGAAACTCTTAAGCAGAAGGAGATGTTCACTCAAAATGCTATTGCCAAAGAAGCCCTCATCAACACCTTGTCTGACAGTAAGTTTTCAGAGATCAAGAAAGTAGATAAAGCCTACAAGATATGGAAGTATCTAGAAGACATGTTTGAAGGAGATGTCCAAGCCAAGAATGCAAGCAGAAAGACATGGAAGAAAAAGTACAATACATTGGAGATGCTACCTGAAGAGAACATTAGAGCCTACAATCAAAGGATTAATGAAGCAGTTGCATGAATCAAAAAAAGTGGTGGAGAGATCTCAGAAGAAGATATAATGGATAAATTGATGACTACTTTGACATCAGAATACGAGAGCAAGATAAACATCCTAGATGAGACTACGCAATTTTCAAAAGACTTCAAAAGAGAGACCTTAATCAGGAAAAATTTTAGCTTTTGAGATATCAAGTTTGAAGACAGAGCCTAAAAGTGAGACAACCTTCAAAGCTTCAGTCCATGGTAAGAAATCCTTGAACACTTCTAGTAATTTTAATGATGATGATGAAGAGAAAGAACTAGATGATTTCATTGCTTTGATTGCTAAGAAAGAAAGGAAAGGAAAAGGAAAATATCAAGGTCAGTTACCATTCAAATGTCTTTCATGTAACAAGATTGGTCACTTTGCATCTAAGTGTCCTACTAGAGTCAAGAAGTTCAAAACTAACTACAATGCCAAGTATACGAAAGAATGTTACTATGCTGGAGATGGAGCATTAGATGAAGAGTCAACTAAAGATGAAATTGGATTCATTGATCTTAAAGACATGGAGAAAATGTTTGATGAAATGGACCTTGAAGATGAAAAGAAAGCACAAGAGTTAGCATTGATTTCACAAGCTGACATCAGGACAGATTGGATCATTGGCAACGATTTCTCACATCACATGACAGGAGACAAGGATAGATTTTTACATCTGGAAAGATACAAAGGTGACATGGTTAGATTTGGAGACAACACTCCTAAAACTATCATAGGTAGAGGAGATATCACCTTGGATGGAAAGAACAACACTGATGATGTTCTTTATGTTGATGATTTGCAGCATAACTTACTCAGTGTTGGATAGTTTCTTGACAAAGGATATCAGTTGGAATTCAAAGAAAAGTGCATCATTAATAACAAGGAAGGAGAAATGATTGCATCGGGCTCAAAGACTAAAGGTAATGTCTTTCAGCTTAATCCTGAAGCAAGTTGTTTTGTTGCTAAAGTAGATGACAGTTGGTTATGGCACAAAATACTATGTCACATCAATTTTGACAACATAGTGAAGATAAGAAATGTAAAGGTAGTACCCTCCAAGCATTGCAAAACCAATTGATACAATATGCAGAGAATGTGTAATGGGAAAGCATGTGAGGAATTCATTTAGAAGAAAGAATAATTTGGCAGAGAGCAAATTGGATCTAGTGCATACAGACCTATGTGGACCAACTCAAACAAGATCATACTATGGTGAAAGGTACTTTATTTTGTTTGTTGATGATTATTCTAGAATGATGTGAGTCGCGTTCTTAAAGGACAAATTAGAAGCATTTGAGAAATTCAAATTATTCAAAGCTAAGATTGAAAATGAGTCTGGATTGAAGATTAAATGTTTGAGATTAGATGGAGGAGGAGAATTCACCTCTAACAGATTTTATGAGTATTGTGAAGAACATGGGATAAAGAGACAGTTAAGTGCACCTAGAACTCCTCAGCATAATGGAATTGTAGAAAGAAGGAATAGGATCATACTTGATACATCGTGCACCATCATTATTGAAGGAAAGGTCACACAACCTATTGGAGAGATGCGGTCAACACTGCAGTCTATACTATCAATAGAATACAATTGAGGCCAAGCTCAGACATGAACCTTATGAGCTATGATTTGGGAATGTACCTATAGTAAAATACTTGAGAATATTTGGAAGCAAGTGCTAGATCAAGAGAGATGAAACAATTGGCAAGTTTGATGCAAGAAGTGATGAAGGTATTTTTCTTGGTTACTCTACTAAAAGAAAATCTTATTTTAATTTAAGATTGAAGAAGATCATTGAAAGTGCTCATGTTAAGATTGATGAGAAGTTTATGATTCAAGAAAGATATCATGATTATGCACCTATGATTGAAGAAGAACCTAGACCTACCACTAGAGAAACAATTGTTGATGAAATGTTTGAGAGCATTGATGTATTATTCAATGACCCTAAAACTAGTGAAGAAGAATCACAGAAGTCAGATGAGAGATTCACACCTAATGTTCCTAAATTCACATCTAGCTATCATTCAAAGGAAGACATCATTGGAGATCAGAACAGTAAAGTCATGACAAGATCAAAAGAAAAGAGTTCCACAATAAATGAAGAGGTATGTTTACTATCACATATTGAACCCTTAAGTGTTGAAGATGCATGTAATGATTCAGATTGGCATGAAGCAATGAAAGAAGAGCTAGATCAGATAATTAAGAATGGCACATGGGAATTGGTACCTAGGCCTAGTGATAAGAATGTGATTGGAACTAAGTGGATATTCAGAAATAAGATGAATGAAGATGGAACAATGGTAAGAAACAAAACAAGACTAGCACGTAAAGGATATGCGCAAAGAGAAGGAATTGATTATTTTGATACATTTGCCCCTGTAAGTAGATTGGAAGCCATAAAGTTGTTTTTAGCCTATGCTACATTCAAAGACTTTAAGGTATACCAGATGGATGTTAAGTCAGCATTCCCGAATGGAGAGCTGAAAGAAGAAGTATACATAGAGTAGCCTGAAGGATTCACCCTATCAGATAGACCTGATATGGTATGTAGATTGAAGAAAGCCCTCTATGGAGTTAAGCAATCCCCTAGAGCTTGGTATGAAAGACTTAAAGGTAACTTGACTAAGATTGGATTCAAGAAAGGAGCAATAGATTGCAACTTATTCATAAGAGAAACATCTGATGGATTGCTATTGGTTGCTATATTTGTTGATGACATTATCTTTGGTGGTAATGACAAGATTAGTGCTGAATTTGCTAAAGAGATGCATAGCGAATTTGAAATGAGCATGATTGGACCTATCAAGTATTTTTTGGGACTGAATGTGCAACAGACAGACAAAGGTATTTTCATTAATCAGTTTAAGTATGTGAAAGAGATATTAAAGAAATTCAAGATGGATGATTGCAAACCAGTAAGTACCCCTATGATAACATGATGCAAGATTTCAAAAAAAGATGATTCAATAGCAGTAGACATAACCTTGTATAAGTCTATGATTGGTAAACTAATCTATCTTACTCAATCTAGACCTGATATTTCCAATGTAGTTGGTATTGTTGAAATATTTGCAGAAAATCCTAAACAAAGTCATATCATGGTAGTAAAAAGGATATTCAAATACTTGAAAGGAACTATAGACTATGGTTTATGGTATCCTAATTCAGAAAATGTAGAACTTCATGTGTATACAAATGTAGATTGGGCAGGATGTGTGGATGATAGGAAGAGTACCTCAAGAGGAGTGGTATTTCTTGGAGATAGGCTTATCACTTGGACAAGTAAGAAGCAAAATTGTATTTCTTAATCCACAACAAAAGCAGAGTATGTTGCAGCAACATTAAATTGCTCTACAATTGTGTGGATCAAGCAGATGATAAAATATTTTGGTATTCAGATTGATTATCCTATTGTAATTGATTATGATAACACTAACACTATCAATATGTCAAAGAACCCCGTGATGCATGCAAAGACAAAACACATTGAGATAAAATATCACTTCCTAAGAGAGAAAGTAGTAGAGAAAGAAGTAAAGTTGGACTATGTGAGCACAAAAGATCAACTAGCAGACATATTCACAAAGTCTTCATTGAATGATAAATTTGAGTATCTTAGGGAGAAGTTGGGAGTAATCCCCTTCCCTAAATCTGATTAGAGATATTAGGAGTGCATCAGTCCTCAGTGACTGATGAAAGGTTGACTACTCTACTTCAGGAGTAGTACCAGTGCTTAATTGTTTGGCACCCTTTGTCATTGATGTCAAAGGGGGGGTAAGTATATAGTCATGAAAAACAAAATAGTAAGTAATACAATAGTTGATATTCAGAGCATTTGGAAGTAGATGGAGGATTCATCCTTAGGGAAGTTTTGATGAGGAAATGGAGAATGTTATAAAAGAATTGCAGCAAGGGGAGTAAGTACTTAGCAAGAAGAAACAAAATAGTAAGAGATGGAGGATTCATAATTGGGGGAGTTTTGTTGAGGAAATGGAGAATATTATAAAAAGATTGTACATTTGGATTGGTGGTGTTTTTCATTCCATATGTTGCCATCAATGCCAAAGGGGGAGATTGTTGGAGATTTGCCAGCAAGCCAGAGTGCTGACTGTATGTTTGTCATTGATGACAACATATGGTAAGCAGCATGCATGGAAGCCTAATGGAGAGAGCCTTGAGTATATGTCTGCTAGATATGTTATCAACATGATATCATAGACATAGATGTTGATTATGAGTGAAGATAGTAATACAGTAGTCTGTATCAGTGAGTGTTCTTGACAAGTCCCAGGAAGAGTTCTGTATGAGATTTATAGTATGGTTGTAATGAAGCCTTGCAAATTTATATTTATATTGTAGACATGTCTATGATGCTATGATCATGGATGTAGAGTCAGATATGTAGTACAGGTTGATTTATGAAGTCTCCAGTTGACAGTCATAGTTTCCTGAGTTTATCTGGTAGAGCCGACATTGTTTTTATTGTTATAGTAGTTGCGCCTATCAGTTTGATATGTGTGCTTGGATTAGTGTTTGGAGAAGAGTTAAGAATGTTCTATTAAGAGCACATGATGTAATTCAGCATGAGAAGAAAGTATCAGTTGATTTGGTGGAGCCGACAGTGTGAAGCGACACATCTACTCATATGGAGTTTAGCGGTCCTAATTTGTGTTGTGTGCTTAGTAGAGCCGACTGAGATGTTATTGGAGAGTTGTATTGTTTTTTTGATATGATTTCAAGATTATTCTAATAGGATGACTTGATTATATCATTTAGAGGAAAGATATTTATAGGCAGTCATTTGTGATTGCCAAGTATGGCAGGTAGTTAAAAGATAAGAGCAGAGCAGAAGGTGCGAAGTGTTGAGCCATCAACAGAAGGTCTATGTGACAAAGTAGAGAGTATATGCTATTCATTGGAATTGATCAAGACAACAGGTCTATGCACAGTTCACTAAGATCCATATATAGTGTGTATCTAATGCAGTGGCATCCTGGCTTCTTCTCCAGTTCCTTGTGATTTTCTGGTACTCAACAAAGGAGGTGGATGAGCTTAGTAAGGACCCACTTTCACTCGGTTATAGTTCTCGGTCAAAGTTTGTTTTGCTTCACCGATGGAGCTCAGTGATCTTGGTGGTGATTCTCAGTTGGAAGTTTTGGTGGATCTCGATTGATGTTGGTCACTTAGTAACTTGGTGTTTTGTTACTCGATGCTTGGTTACCAACGGGGTCTCGGTGTTTATGACTATTTCTTGGTTGCTGAAGTGTGTTGGTCGCTAAAGGAAGCTCGGTCATGGAAGGAGACTCAGCATTTCTGGTGCTCAATAATGCTTGTGGAGCTCGGTTGTTATGTTTTCTCGGTATATTTCCTGGCACCCGATAGTTTGGATTATCGACAGTTGTTCTTGGAGAATTATCTTGGCCAACTGGTGCATTTAATTTGGGTCACGTTCCTCAAGTTATGGATTGACCATTGGATGTGTGGGGACCTAGATCTGGCATGTTGCATTCTTTTATGTGGATCTAGTGACCATTTGGGGGCCCACATGGAGAATTTAATTATTGTAAGGTTATTTGAGAGCCGACTGATGTTTGACATTTAATATTTGTTTGTAGGAGTTAATTGTTTCATCCAGCTGACTTGTGGCTTGGATTAGTATTTAAGTAGATGTTTGGGTAGTTGTTTAGGGAGGAGAGGCATAGATCTAGAGAGAGTAGATCTGGAAGGTAGAAGAAGGTAGCAGAGTTAGTAGCTTGCGAGCTTAGGAATGAGGAGATTGCTTGGTGGCTTGCGAGCACAAGTTTAGATCTTTCTTGGAGTGCCTATCAGTGTTCTGTCACATTGCAAACCTGGACTAGCTGAGGAAAAGTGTGTTGGATCCTGTATGATCTTGTAGAACTGTTTCTTGCATTGTAATTGGCCATAATCGGGAAGGCCTTACAGACCAACACATTGCATGTAATCAGTTATTGATGAATAAAGATATTTGTTTTATTTCAGATCTGGTGTTATTGTGTGTAATTCCGTTGTGTTGTGGTTTGGCTGCAAGTTTGGACAGTCCTTAATTGGATCCTCCATCCTTGACTGCATCAGGTCGTATCAGAGCTGTGAGTTGATCTTGTTGGCAAAGAGATTGTGCGCAATCTGAGTTGCAGATTCATGGTGCTAAACTTGTGGAATCCTGCCCTAGTTGTTCATGCGAGGTGGCAGGTTGCGATCTGACTTGCATACAACTTGGAGGTTGTCACAAGGTGGTCGGTGTTGGATTTTTTGTAGAGGGTTTTCGAAGATCTTTGGAGATGTCTCTGAGAGGATTAAACCCTGGTGCGATTGCAGATATCTGTGATGTTGTGGAAGCGAAGATTTTTGAAAGGTTTGCTCAGTGGGAAACGGATTTGTTGAGCTGTGTGGAGAATTGGGTTGATAGCCTTGTGAAGGAAAGTATTGTTGAGCTTGGTAGAGCTTACTGGAGTTGGAGCATGTCAATCCGGAGGAAAGTTGTCTGGCCTGTTAGAAGACTGGTTCGAGAGAGAAGACATGTGGAAGCATGTGAAATTGGTTTCGATGGTCAGTTGGTGGATTTTGTCATGAAAACTGTAGAGCAACTTGTGGTTGTTACTAAGTTACCTATGCTTACTGACGATGTCATTGACCTTGTTGAGGTTGGTGAGGAGATTGGTTTTCATGTTCAGTTGATTGTGCTTGACATGGAAATTGCAGAGCATCTAGTTGTGCTTGATCAGACTGTTGTTGGTGAAGAGTTACCTATTGTTGAACACCTTTGTGATGATGGTGTTACCGAATTGCTTTTGTTCGGTGCTGAGGTGCAAATGTTGTTTTCTGATTGCGGACTTGAATTGCTACTTGACAGTGATAAGTCTTGCGATGAGATTTTGAGATGGGATTCTTCTTTGATCCTTGGTGATGGGTTGAAGGCTTGGTTTGTTCTAGATGTTGGACATACTGATTGGCTGAGTTGTAGATTGGTTCTCTTTCCTATGATAGAGTGGAAACCTTTGGTGAAGATGAAGTGGAGTTGGTGTTGTTCAGATGTTCCCTTTGGTGAGAAAGTGTGGGACACACTTTTCTTTGCACCTTGGGAGTCTGATGCGGTGGCATCCTGGCTTCTTGTCCAGTTCCTTGTGATTTCTGGTACTTGGCGAAGGAGGTGGATGAGCTCGATAAGGACCTACTTTCACTCGGTTATAGTTCTCGGTCGAAGTTTTTTTTGCTTCACCGATGGAGCTCGGTGATCTTGGTGGTGATTCTCAGTTGGAAGTTTTGGTGGATCTCGGTTGATGTTGGTCACTCGGTGACTTGGTGTGTTGTTACTCGGTGCTTGGTTACCGACGGGGTCTCAGTGTTTATGACTGTTGCTTGGTCACTGAAGTGTCTCGATCGCTGGAGGACTCGGTCGTTGAAGGAAACTCGGTCATGGAAGGAGACTTGGCATTTCTGGTGCTCAGCAATGCTTGTGGAGCTCGGTTGTTATGTTTGCTCGGTATATTTTCTGGCACCCAGTAGTTTGGATTACCGACGGTTGTTCTTGGAGAATTGGCTTGGCTGATTGGTGCATTTAATTTGGGCTATGTTCCTCAAGTTATGGATTGACCGTTGGACGTGTGGAGACCTAGATTTGGCATGTTACATTCTTCTATGTGGATCTGGTGACCTTTTGGGGGCCGACATGGAGAATTTAATTATTGTAAGGTTATTTGAGAGTTGACTGATGTTTGGCATTTAATATTTGTTTATAGGAGTTAATTGTTTCATCCAGCTGACTTGTGGCTTGGATTAGTATTTAAGTAGATGTTTGGGTAGTTGTTTAGGGAGGAGAGGTAGAGATCTAGAGAGAGTAGATCTGGAAGGTAGAAGAAGGTAGCAGAGTTAGTAGCTTGCGAGCTTAGGAACAAGGAGATTGCTTGGTGGCTTGCGAGCACAAGTTTAGATCTTTCTTGGAGTGCATATCAGTGTTCTGTCGTGTTGCAGACTTGGACTAGCTGAGGAGAAGTGTGTTGGATCATGCGTGATCTTGTAGAATTGTTTCTCACATTGTAATTGGCCATAACCGGGAAGGCCTTACAGCCTGTCACATTGCATGTAATTAGTTATTGATGAATAACGATATCTATTTTATTTCAGATCTGGTGTTATTGTGTGTAATTCCACTGTGTTGTGGTTTGGCTGCAAGTTTGGACAGTCCTTAATTGGATCCTCCATCCTTGACTGCATCAGTATTTGTTAAACAGAAGGTTGTAGCCTTCACCCCTTTGAGCAGTGTGCTCCTGGACAATGTGTCCTCACCCCTAACAGGGTTAATTGTAAAAGACTCCTAATAGGGTCTGACCCTTGACCAGGTCACTGTACTTAATGCATTGTAAAGATCAACTCCTAACAGGGTTGTAAGATCTTCTAACATGGATCATAATACTCTAGTGCAGTTTATAGTGGGTGCTAATTCTCACCGGGGTTTTTACCTATTTGGATTTCCCCGTAACCAAAATTGTGGTGTTGAGTTAAGTGTTGTTATATTGTGTTTATGCTTAATGTTCTTCTGTACTTAATTGGATAAAGAATTGAATCTAGTAGATAATTGATTCACCCCCCTCCCCCCTCTCAGTTATGTCTTGGGACTATTCCTAACAAGTCCAACTATTTCACTTGGTCAAAAAGGAAGATTGTTGAAAATCTACAGATTACTCCCTGACTATTGATTACATTGAAGTAGAATATAGTGGTACAATCTATGCCATTATAAAAACAAGACAATGTAGCCCCAAATAAGGAAAAATACCTTGGGCTTCAGCCAAGGGGACCACTAAATGTGGTAGAACAACTAAAAAAGATGTCTAGAAATGTCTCTTATGGGATATGTTCTCCATCTCAAAATAGAAGACCCTCTTATAGGGAGCATTCAAAGAAAAAGAAGAAGCTAGTAGTAGTAATAGATGTGGGGACTCCAATTGTGCCAAGTAGTATGACACAAAAAATGTTCCCACTCACAAAAAGTGGCTATTTTTGTGAATTCAAAATGAGAGGCGAGTAGATCTAAGACAACTCCCTTTTATTTGACTCTTATAGGGGTAAGAAATTATTTCACAATTCCATGATAGACTTCAACACAAGTACTATTGTGATGCCAACACACAAGCTAACTCACTTTAGCTGAATTTCATGAACCTTTAAAAAATGGGGTGATGCAATTGAATGATAAAGGGTTTAGATAATAGGAATCATCATAGAGCTTCCTTTGACTCCGTATTTTTGCCCTAAAATCATTGTGCTTCAAGAAGTGGTTGTAATAGATGTCTTGCCATTTTTGGCATATATCTATCCAAATATTTCACTACTAATATTGGAGGCTACTTATCCTTGGGCTGGTTTCATTTGATCTTAAGAACAAAATATGGATTATAAATAGTGAAGGTATTATCTGAATCTCTTTACAAGGATTGTTAGAAATCAAGTGTTGTACACCTTGCATAATATTAATAATGTTTAATTTATTATTGTGTGTGGTGTATAGAAAGGAAAATATTTTTCATTGGAGGCTCATCATCTCTTCTATTCGAATTCACAGGATATGAAAATGTTCAATTAGATGGAGGTTCTTCAACTCTCGCTACTCTTTCAACCATGTTTTCTTGTTCCTCTTAATTCTCTAAATCAATAGATGAATTTTATGATAATATCGTTGAATGCTTAATTAAAGACAAGGTCCCTACAAGAACAAAAAGCACTTATTCAGTCTCTTAACAAAATAGATTAAACTTTTGAGAAAAATATTATTTTCGTATGCACATGTTATTTGGGAGACCATTCATGAATGTGCATAAATAGCAGATAGATTTGGAGTCATCCCATACCCTATGACAAATATTTTGTCATATTTTTTTCAAGGGTTGATTATGGTGCACCAACTTCAACAAGATGTTGAAAGTATTTGTCTTGGACCCATTTTGACAAGGTAAGGATGACCATACTTTCCCGATACACTTACTAACCCCTTGGGACAGCCGGTAGCCGGTTGCCGGTCGCCAATGGACATGAAGCTACCACATGCATGCTAACTACCTTTTGTTTTTTTGAGGTTCGTGGATCTTTCTCGTCAGCAGCCGGTATTTTTCAGGTGACTTTTTGTCTTGTGCATGGTTTTACCTCACGCCGTCTTTCTGTCGCGTACCGCAGACGGACTCGGGATATGTCTACGTCTCCGTTAGTTAGTGCAGATATATTAGTATTATATTGTTTTATGGGGCATGGAGTCTGTATTTGGGTGGGTCCCGCACATAGAGGCCTTGGCCGGTGCACGGTTGAGGCCCATCCATACCTTGGGATTTTTTATTTCCTAGAAACTCAGGTTAATTTTGATTACCAATGCCTCGTATTTTCAATCCCAATGAACAAGTTATTCTAATTTTTTTGGGACTGTAAATGTATTGCATGAATGGTCTCAATCACACCTCACACCCTTTGGTGTAATGGGTAGTTGTGATATGATTGCTAGTGAAAATGACTTGTGGTTGATTTGGTCTTGGAGTGGCATAACAAATAAGTCATCTTGGACAAGTTGTCATTGTACAAAAGTTATCTTGCACAAGTTATGTAGGATTAATGATAGTTTTTTAAGTTGTTATTCAAGTGTCTATTTATTGTACAATCAGTAGTTGTTAAAGAGTCTTATTAGAAGATTAAGTTTTTTATATGTGGATTATTATTAAGTTGTTATTCAAGTGTCTATTTAGTGTACAATCAGTAGTGGTTAAAGAGCTTTATTAAAAAGTTTTTCAGATGCGGATTATTATTAAGTTGTTATTCAAGTGTCTATTTAGTGTACAATCAGTAGTTGTTAAAGAGCTTTATTAAAAGATTAAGTTTTTCAGATGTGGATTATTTTGTCTATTTTTTTAAAATATATTTCTTTGTCTAATTTGATACCGTACAAATGTTGTCATAAATCTATTTATAGGGTATTGTATTTTCAATTCTAATAATTTTGTCATTCTACTTTGGTCTCTAAATGTATTGAATGATCGGTCACAATCATACTAAGAGCAAGTAGATTTCCACAATCCATGAGATCATCTGTAAATTTTCTTCTGGGTTTGATTGTGTAAATATATTTTGCATCAATGTTTCGGATCACACTCGGTGATCCATCATCAGGATGAGCATGAAAGAGAGCATAAGAAGGATCACACTTAGTGATCAGTCATTAGGATGAGCATGAAAGAGAGCATACAAAGTAAATATGGATTTACTCAGTATGCTCTCTTTCATGCTCATCCTGATGATGGATCACTGAGTGTGATCTAAAACGTTGATGCAAAAAATATTTACACAATCAAATCCAAAAGAAAATTTACATGCAAGCATACTTTTGAGGTGTAATGGGTAGTTGTGAAACTATCTTGCACAAGTTATCATTGTATCAAGGATTAAAGACAACTCTTTAAGTTGTTATCAAGTGTCAATTATATCTTTTGGGGGGGTCTATTTAGTGTTGAATCACTACTTGTTGGAGTTTTAGAAGCTAAGATTTTTTTGATGTAAAGTATTGTATTTATTTATTTATTTATATGTGATTTCTTGAAGATATTTGCTTGTCCAATTTGATATCACTTATAATAAATTCTAGCATTAATGTTATAATCGTTATTTTAGCATTGAATTCAATACATATGAATTAGTCAATGGGGTTGTGCTCTAATGGCAAGGCTGTAAGGTTCTCAAGATGAAGATGCATGTTCAAATCCCCAAAGTGACATCTAGCGTTGAAATTCCAAGTGGTGGCTCTTGGATTTCCATTATGGCTTCTAAGTTGATATGAGTTGAATAACTGGCTTCTTAGTTAAATATGTTAATTGTGGAGGAGATCCCCCTTGTGATCTCTCCTTGACTCAAACAAGGTTAAATTTTTTGAAGCTTGTTGATCATATTATATATAAGATGCATACAATACTGGGTTTTGATATCAAAACCCAATTTAATCAGTTTTGTATGAGTCACTAAAAATTAAACATCTCTAATTTTATTTTGTAGACAAATTGTTAGTCATACTAAGTCTTAAGATCAAAAGCCAACTTGTAAGAGTCACTACACATCTCTTGCCAAATTTTGTAGATCAATTGTTAGTCACAACTTTCTTATCTTTCACTCCTGATTGGCATAGCCATGTGTGATCTTTGGATTTCTTTTTGTAAGTAATTATTCTATTGTGGACTTCTTTCTAACACCATATAATTTACCAATTGGCATTGTCATGCCCAAAAATTAGGGCAAAAACACACCGACATTTTTTTTTAAACAGCACAGATGTCAACTAAGGATAGCGATCTAAGGAGAACTAACATGAATGCCACATACAACAACGCAAGTTTACTCTCAAGAGGTATCAACACAAACACTAGCTTGTCAACGTCCCCTGATTGAAAACTGTGTAGATAACTAGAGGACCTAATTAGGCCTCTAAAATAACCTAACAAGGTTAAATTAAATTCATTTAAATAAATTAAATTAAATAAGTGTTAAGAGTATAAAATTAATTATCTTATTAACTTAAGTTTAGATGATGGGTTAACTTACCCAAAAGGGTTTAATTATTAATCAATTAAACATAATGTGATCACAACCATAAAGGATCCTAAACAAGCACTAGGTTACACGATTTAAGGTCAGATTGCAAGGGTACATTTAAATAATAAAATAAGGCCATAAAAAAAAACCCTAAGCGATAACCTAGGGTAACAAATTTAAGTCCACTAAATAATAAGGTTCTAATAATTTTTAATTAAACATTACACACTATAAAGAGTTATTTATAAAATATTAATTTTGGCTAAGGGGTAAGGAAACATAAGTCCCAATCCAAGGCAAATAAATTTATGCCTCTAGAATATTCCAATTTTATTAACCATTAAAATAATACTTAAATTATTATTAAATAAATCGTCAAACATTATACATTATTAAAATATCCCACTTGGCTAGACATTTAATTCAAAATAAGATTCTCTCTCATGGCTCTACAACCAATATAACTAACCTAGGGACACTACAAGGTGACACAAAGGTGAACAACTAACCAATAACAAATTACTTGGCCATACCTACTCACATGTACAAGTGTCAATTGACAGCACAAAAATCACATCACATTACTACACACATGGCATGCCGAGTGGACATAAGCATAAATTAAATAAACACAACAATATTAATACATTCAAGCATTACATTTACAACAATAACACATAACGAGGTTATTTCTCCCCTTGGAGTTAACCTTGGCTTAACATGGTTTTCACATACATCCATCTTTGATTTCCCCTCATTTTAATTCCATGGTTGATTTTCTGCACACTAGACCAAAATATTAGTAGCTCAAGAAAGAAACCATAACATATACATATAAATGTAACATTAATGATCACATAAAATACATTATATAATCCAATTGCATTTCACAACATCATATAAAATTCACTTTAATCAAGAATGCATTTACTCAATATCTATTAAATTTCATCGTCATAAAATTCCTAGAAACACATTTATCTCAAATATCCTAAATCATTTACATGGTTCAAGACACATAAAACATTTCAACTGATTATCATATCTACTAGATTTACATTCTTACATCAATACAAAATTTTAAGCATAATATGCAGAATTCTATAACTCATCAATATCATGGCAACAAGGCCTGTAAATCATAAGCATAAAAAAAGTACACCCTATATCATCATCCACATAATATAGAATCATCACATAATATCCAAGATATGAAATCCCTGTCCAAAAGAGTCTAATATATCAAAATAATGTGTCAACATGAAAATTATAAGTGGAAAAGTCAGCAATGCAATGATGGTATGGGGTGAGGCCTCACATCCTCCCCCTAGGCATGAACTTCCTCCTTGAGTTTATCAAAAAGATGGGGATATTGTGCTCTCATATGCAATGCATCCTCCCATGATGTTGTAACCTCATCATAGCAATCCCACTGAACCCTAACCTGGTCCAGCTCCAGCCTCGAAGGGCCAGCGTCTTGCGTGCCAAAATATGAATGGGCTATAGCGCTAGCTTCCCGTCTGACTCCACATGTAAGGCATCCCAATCAATAATATGAGACTCATCATAAATATAATTCCTCAATACAAAAACATGAAACACATCTTGGATGCACGACAGGCTAGGTGGAAAAGCTAGATGATATGCAACTAGGCCTATCCTCTCTAAGATCTTAAAAGGTCCAACAAAATTGGGTGCAAGCTTAGAACCCTTTCCAAATTGGATTGGGCTCTTATGCGGTCACACTCTCAAGAAGACTCTGTCACCAACCATGTAAACATGATCAGTCCTCTTTGCATATGCATACTTCTTCTGTCTATCCTGGGCCTCTCTAAGACGTTGCCTGATTAGGTCTACTTGCTTCTCCATCTCTCTGACCAACTGCGGTCCAACAACTACTATATCCTCAATCCTATCCCAACTCAAAGGCGTCTTGCGGGGTCTACCATACCAAGCCTGATAAGGTGGCATACCCAAAGATGAATGATGCCCATTATTATAGGAAAAATCAACTAAATGCAAGTACTCCTCCCACCTGACATAATGATCCATCACATACATGCGAATCATGTTCTCCAACGACTGGTTGACCCTCTCAATCTGACCATCTGTCTCAAGATGATAAGTTGTACTGAAATTGAGCTTAGTGCCCAAAGCTGTCTGTAACTCTCTCCAAAAGGAAGAAGTAAAGAGAATATCTATCTGATATAATCTTATGAGGAATACCATGAAGTCGAACAATATCTCACAAGAATACCTGTGCCACTGAAGATACTGTGAAAGTAGTACTAATAGGTGAAAAGTGGGCCACTTTAGTCAACCTATCCACCGTCACCATAATAGCATCATGGTGGTGAGATGACATAGGAAGACCACCAATAAAGTCCATGGATATAATATCCCACTTCCACTCGGGTACCTCATGTGGCTAAAGCAATCTACCTAGATGGTGGTGCTCCACCTTAACTCTCTGACACTTAAGGCACCTAGCCACAATCTCAGCAATATGAAACCTCATACCCAACCAATGAAAAATCTACCTCAAATATGCATGTAACTTCTTAACTCTGGGATGTGCTGCATAGGGTACTCTATGAGCCTCAAGAATAATGAAATCTCACAGTCCACCGAAAGAAGGTACATAAATGTGTCCCCTATGATGTAGAAGACCATCAGACTCAAGGGTATAATTTGATCACAACTTTCCTTCAAGGGGTCTCTAAGACTGGACCAATTGACATACCTTTGAATAAAACTCATCCTTTGGCAAGTGTTGTAATATTCACCCCCTCAAATTTGTGCTAGAGGTCATAGCTGATAGCTCATAATTTCTCCAGCTCAAAGCATCTGCAACAACATTCTCCTCTCCCTTGATTTAATGAACATCAAAGTCATACTTGCAAAGAAACTCCATCCACCTCCTCTATTGAGCATTAAGGTTTGGTTTAGTAAATATATATTGCAAACTCTGACGGTTTGAAAGAAGCTTGAAAAGATTTCCCAAAAGAAAGTGTCACCATCTCACCAAAGTATGCACCATAGCTACAAGCTCAAGGTCATGGGTAGGGTAGTTAAGCTCATGAGTCTTGAGTTTCATAGACTCATAAGAAATAGGTCGACCACCCTACATGAGGACTGCTCTAATCCCATCTAAAGATGCATCAGTGCATACCACAAATTCTACTAAAGGATTCAACACTACGAGAATAGGTGCGTTGGTGAGTGCTCTCTTGAGCTCTTGAAAATCTCACTCGCACCTCTCTGTCCATTCAAAATTATTGCACTTTCTCTGAAGGGATGTAGTAGGATGTGCCACTCTAGAAAACCCCTCAATAAATTGCTTATAATAACTTTCTAGACCCATGAAGCTCCTGACCTCAGTCACAGTGGTAGGTGTTGGCCATTCCATAATGGCTTTAATTTTCGATGGGTCACTACGATCCCATCTCCTGATATCACATGTCCAAGATAATGGATCTATGACCTAAAGAAGGCACACTTCGACAAGTTGTTGAACAACTGATTATTCTACAAGCAATGCAAAAACCATCTCAGGTGCTCCTCATACTCTTGCTCATCTTGTGAATAAATCAAGATGTCATCCAGGAACACCACCACAAATCTATCCAAGAAGGTACAAAATACTCCATTCATGAGACTCATGAATACAGTTGGAGAATTTGTGAGTCTAAAAGGAACCACAGTAAACTCATAGTGGTCATACCTCATATGGAAAGTAGTCTTATGGATGTCACTCTCCACAATCCTCAACTGATGGTACCTTGATTTTAGATCAATTTTTGAGAATACTTGGGCACCTTGAAGCTGATCAAACAAGTCATCAATCTTAGGAACCAGATACTGATTCTTAATGGTCACTTTATTCAACTGATAGTAATCCATGCACAACCTAAGAGATCCATCCTTCCTCTTAATGAAGATGACAGGTGCACCCCATGATGACACACTAGGATGAATATGCCCTTTCTCCAAGAACTCCTCCAATTTTATCTTGAGCTCATTGAGGTTGTGGGTAGTCATCCTATAAGGTGCTTGAGATACTGGCTTAGCTCTTGGCACAAGATCATTATGAAAATCAACTACTCTAGGTGGTGGCATACCAAGTAGCTCCGAAGGAAAAACATCTGCAAACTCCTACAAAATAGGATAGTCATCAAGGGATCAAGGAAGGTTCCTTCTCCACCTCCTCCTCTCTATCACTGATAGTGATAGCAAACAATTGGTACCCTTTTCGCATGCACCGCTTAAGGTGCACATCATAATTCATACAAAGGGATATGAGCCTCTAAACTCCTGACATCATTGTGGACACACCAAAACCATCCACACACTCTACCCTCTTCTGTCTATAATTCATCTTGGCATTGTGCATATAAAGCCAATCCATGCCAAGGACTACACCATAAGATCCAAGAGGTGTGATACAGAGGTCAACTATTTTGGTCATGTCCCCTATATGTATCTGACATCCTCTAACCAAGGAACTAATTGACACTCTAGCACCTGAGGCTAACTCAACCTCCCAACTAACATCCTGCCTAGCTACCACTAGCCTGCAACACTCCACTATAAAAGGAGTAATGAAAGAATCTATAGCTCCTGAGTTGAAGAGAATATAAATGCTACTACCTCCAATCCTACCTGCAGCCTCAACAACCATGGCCTGGTGTTCAGCCTTACATTTATCAACCATTGCAAAAACTCTATGAGATCTCCTCATGTCTCCCATTGTAGGCTCTGAAGTGGTCGCCCTCTAATTTCCAGTTGACTAACTTGTCAGACAATCCCTAGCAATGTGTCCCATGGCATCACATGTGTAGCATGGGCCTTGTTTCTGAATCTGAATCCCCTATGGCCTAGACTGTTGTTTTCCTCCAATCATACTAGATTCACTAAAACCACCCCTAGAAGACTGTTGAGTCCTAGCTAAAGGTGCAAAATAATTATGTGATCTCTGATCCCTTCTAGGGCCATGTGAATGTCACTACTTGGACTTGGGGCCCTTTTGACCTTGAGGTGGATCTTTTATCTAAATCTATTGTGGTTGCTGCTACAATTGAGGGACTCTAAAGGATCTTGATGAATGCCTCTAATTCCCCTTCCAATGGGGTATCTAAAATCCGGAAGACTAAGGTGCAAAAATATGGTTCTGAGACCCATCCTGTGCATCATGAGATCTATTATGGATCTCCTCATCTATCATGGCCCTTTCAATAGTATATCAAAGATCTCCTGAGGTACCATGCATACTTTGTTTGAAATGGCATCATTCAACCCCTTGATGAAGCGGTTGACCTACAGTTTCTCATCCTTCATGTAATCAACATATGGAAGGAGCTCGAGAAACTAGCTCTCATACTGAGCCATTGTGAGTCCCCTTTGCTGAAGGTCATGGAACTCATCAATCTGATGTTGTCTAAAATGCTCCAACATATATCTATCCCTGAACCTCTCTAAAAATGTCTCCCATGAGAGGGTATCAATGACCAAGTGGTTCTTATACTCCTCTTGCCTCCACCATGTAGAAGTAGCCCTCTCAACATGTGTACAACAAAACATGGCTTTAGGTTTCTCCCATAAGGACACAACCCAAAGCAACACTCTAGGCTCAAGAGTCATGCCTCAACCTCAATCACATCTGTACACCCTATGAATGGTGATGGTTGTAGGTGAAGAAGCTCCCTAATCTGATCCCTGCATCATGTGGTGCTCTTTGCACTATCCCTAATGGTGGCTTTGGCATATGAATTGACTCACCCTCATTATCTACCTGACCCTCAACATGTCTCTCAAGCCTTTTCCTGCTGGCCCCCTGGAGGTAATCTATCCATAATGATCCCAACAAGATTCTGGAGTGCATTTGAAATATCCTGATTAGGGTTCAGTGGTTTCTCTAAAGGAGGCCTCTGCTCCCCACCTATACCCTCTGCTATCTGCTCAACATTCTCTACTATTGTGCGGGGCTCACCTAGTACCTCGTCCATGTCAGTGAGCAATATGCATGACTGGAGGCATCCTACACAAGAGTTTAAATAGGTAATGAGTTAGAATCTAAGGAGAACTAACATGAACACCACATACAGCAACACAAGTTTACTCTCAAGAGGTATCAAGACAAACGTTGGGTTGTCAACGTCCCCTAATTGAAAACTGCGTAGATAACTGGAGGACCTAATTTGGCCTCTAAAATAACCTAACAAGGTTAAATTAAATTCATTTAAATAAATAAAATAAAATAAGTGATAAGAGTATATAATTAATTATCTTCTTAACTTAAGTTCAAATGATGGGTTAACTTACCCAAAAGGGTTTAATTATTAATCAATTAAACATAATGTGATCACAACCATAACGGATCCTAAGAAAGCACTAGGTTACATGATTTAGGGTAAGATCGCAAGTATACATTTAAGTAATAAAATAAGGCCATAAAAATAACCCTAAGCGATTACCTAGGGTAACAAATTTAAGTCCACTAAATAATAAGGCTCTAATAATTTTTAATTAAAAATTATCCACTTTAATAAAACATATATTTTTCTTAGCTAATTTAATTAATTAATTTAAAAGATTAAAATAATCTTTATAAAGAAATTATTTATAAAAATATTATTTTGGCTAAGGGGTAAGGAAACATAAGTCCCAATCCAAGGCAAATAAATTTATGCCTATAGAATATTCCAATTTTATAACCATTAAAATAATACTTAAATTATTATTAAATAAATCGTCAAACATTATACATTATTAAAATATTCCACTTGGCTAGATATTTAGTTCATTTTTTAATAATATTCAAATTTCTAGATTCACCTTAAAAGTATAAAATTCAAATTTAATAATCTCATCCACTTAAACAAAAATTAATTAAATTAGGCCTAGTAATGATATTAAATTTCAACATTTTCAAATTTAACATTTACTCACAAGGTGAAAATTTCAACATAAATTTTAACATCCTCATGTAATAATATTTAATTATGTTTAACAGATAATAAAATATTTCCCAAACAAATAAAAGATAATGTTTATAATCTAAGTTGAAAATTAAAGAATCAGAATTCACATTAAATAAAGGGAAAAAGGAAATAACATAGTTAAAACTTTTTAAAAGGGGGAAGAAATCCCCTAACTTAAATTTTGAAATCAGCATCTCAAAAAGACAAATTATAAAATAATAAAGTCAATGGCTTAGCCCTAAGGGTTGGGACCAATCCAATAAAGAATCTGGAAACCCCAATTCTCCATTTCACCATCCCAACCTCTAACATTTTCTCTCTAGCTTGCACAATAAGGGTTTCATATTTTGTGTGTGTGGCAGGTCAAGCAAGGCTGTCATGGGGCTTGGGGAGAAAAAGATGAACACATAGGTGTATATATAAATATATACACATAGATGTGCATATATATTTATAGATACATATATGTATTTAAAAAGAACAGGTTCAAGAGTTCTGGAAGCTACTGGTTCTTCCACCTAAAGGTATACTGATTTATTTTATTTGTTTTACAATAATGTTTCTGCAAGTTTTCTTTTTTTAATATATTATTATATTTATATATATTTTAAGCCCCCATCTATCGGTGGCTCAGTGGCTCCTAGACCACCGCAGCTAGGTTTTCCGTGGCCTCTAGGGGCCACAATGGCTACCAGCTCACAGCCCCATCCTTGGGTCCGCACTGGCACAGGTCTCCCGCGGCCCTTTGGGGTTCGCGGTGGCAAGGCTACACGCGGCTCCTTTGGGGACTGTGGTGGCACTGCCACTCGCGACCCCTCTGAGGTTTGCGGTGGCGCTGCCACCTGCGTCCCATTGATGGGTGGGGGGCTGCCTTCAATCACAGACCCCCAAATTAAAACAAAGTATTTTAAGAAAAAAAATATTATTAAATTTTTTTTGTTAGTTTATTTTATATAGTTTGTTTTAAATATAATATATTTATATATAAATTATATATATATATAATATATATATATATATATATATAATAGTATCTATATATATATATATATATATATAATATATATATATATATATATATATATATATTATATATATATATATATATATTATATATATATATATATATAATATATATATATATTAGAAGCATACAAACAAAAGGATATGTTGAATATACACAACAAAGGATATACACAAGATATATATATTAAATAATAGATTTATATATTCACAAATACATATATTAATCTATATATGTGTGTGTCTATATATATATACATAC
>BSBK01002704.1:2500-90000 GCA_027943335.1 Chamaecyparis obtusa
TAGTATATTCAACTTTCCAATAATCTCCCCCTCTATTATTAATGGAAACAAAGGAATATGGTGAAGTTACTAACTATACCCTTATACAAAATTCTTTAGTATATACTCTAACTTGTTTCTCCCTTATACTATGTACTATACTCCTATACATCATATATGATACTCTATATTCTACATACAATACTTCCCCTTTGACATTAATGACTGAGTGCTCAAAAAGGTGTATCTACAAGTACTTACAATGTTAGGATATCCGGATATGCTATCTTCAAATTTGGATCTCTTGTTTCCAAAATGCTATTAGTGTATTAATAGTCTGTAGATGGGTAGATAAGGCATATTTCATCTTCTCCATCGTTTCCAAGTTAGAACTCGGACCTTGATCATATATTACCATAATCACTTCAATCTCCTTGATGTTATGATTAAGTACATCTAGAGAGGGCACAAGAGCATTCCTGAGCTATGTTTGTCTTACCCTTATCTTAGAAATTTCCTTTTCAATCCTTTCTATTTTGTCTATCTACCCCTGGTATACATTATTGCACATATTTACATTGGTGAAGGGATCTTCCACTGATTTCCTTAAATTTTTTTATCATTTTTTCTGCCTCCTATATTTTCTTGTAGCAATCACCAGTCAACTTATCCTAGTTCATACAATTAGCAATGTTCTTCCTTCCCTTGGCTGTGAACTCTTTTAAGGATGCTTGAACAATCTTCAATGAACTGAGGTCAAGTGTGAAGTTTCCAACTCATTCACTTAATATTTTCTTCAAATATTTCTCTTCTATAACTTGGGATGTAGATTCTTACAAGCTAGACAATTTTTCTTTGAAGTTTATCAGTATGGTACTGACATCATCAATTGAATGAACCTTAGACACTTTCTTGTCTGAAGGTAGCATGTTGTTCATAATGTTGACTGATTCAACAAATAGAGGGTTCCTCATCACTTATTTCTCCTTTTCTTTCTCCATAGCTAGGACACTGATCTTAATCAGGTCTTCTTCTCCCCAAGAGTCCAAGCTAGTGGTGTCTAGTGTCAAACTTGACAACAATGATGCTAAGGGTAAGGGAGTGATAGGAGTGATGTCCATCACTTCTTTTTTTTATCTTCATAGGCATTTCAATAGATGGCTCATCTATTGGTTCACTTCTTTTCACCTCTTTTATCTTTTCTTTTTCTTTTTCTATCTCTTTTTATGTCTAATTTTCCTCTTCTTCACCTGTTTTACTCTATATTAATAATTCTTCTTGTAGCTTAGGTAAATTGTCACTGCATATAATTTCAACCTCATGTGTTCTCACAAAGGCTTCCTCAAACTTGTCCAATTCTTTATTTGTGGCCACCATGGCTATTTCTACATTAACAATGATGATTGTGTCATCTTTTTGTGTCTCAGTCATGGGTGTAGACTTCACTACCTCTATAGGTGTTACCATTATAGGTGTTGGATCCTAAGGACTTGTTACTAGTGTATTGGAGGTCTTTGACTCCTTGGATTCCTTGGAGGGAACTTGATTTTTGGATGCAGTAGGTGGGTATATGTGCATATCTAGAAGGACTTTCTCAAAATCTTTCTCGATCTCTTTAGCTACCAACTCAAAGTTCTTGTCCATTATGTGTAGTGTTCTCAACTTTGTTCTGAGGTGCAGCTTCACTAGATCTAATAATAATGTTTTCTTTTCAAAGGAACATACATGGAGGCTTTCATCTAGAATATTTTTCCTTATTCTAAGATCTTCTTCAATAGCATGTTTCTTTAAGGATTCCAAGATATTCCATACACTATCTAGAATGACTGTCTTAAGCTCCAAGACTACCTTCTTGAACTTAATCATATGTTTTATGGTCATGCCACAAATCTCTAATTTATCAATTTCACTATACTTCTCATAAAAATTTCCTATCTAATCTATTCTCCCTTCATCAATAATCCTTGTTCTCAAAACTTGAATATTAGGTTTGAAACCTACCTCAGGAGGTGCTTGAGCATTCTTTTTCTTTCTTCTGGTTGCCTGCAAGGATGGGTGACTTGTGCTAGTTTCCTTCTTCCTCTTTGGCATGCTTGTGTATTCTAGAGGTGATGTGGTATCCAGAACAATAGTCTCTTTGGGTGTAGGAGAGATAACATTAGTTTTACCATGTTTATCCTTTGGATCATCAGTCTTCTTAATCTTGATTTTATTTATTTTAGGATCATCTTTCTTGGCTTTCACTGTGTATGCGGTCTCAATTTCCAATGCTATCCTTTCTTCTCTTTCTTTGTCTAGGTCTTCTTGTGTTACACCATAAATTTTGAGTATCTCAGATGTAATCTTAGAGGATTTCCTCTTAGTTCCTATGTTGCTCAAAACTACATCAACTTCCCTTGTCTTTTCTTCATAAGTACCCCACCTAGGTTTATTAGGGTCCTTAGCTGCTGATAGTAATACTTCTCAGAAAGTAAAGTCCACCAAGATAACTAAGAGGGGCAGGGGGGTGAATCAGTTATCAGATAATTATAACCTTTATCAACTTTAATATATTTTAACCATATAAGTAATGTAACCAACAACCATATAAATATATTCATGCACAATAACACAATGACACAAGATATGTTGACTAGGGAACCTCTTGATAAAAGAGCAAACCCTAGTGGGAACGATGCCCACAAAAGATGCACTAATATGAATATTCCTTGTGAAAGGATAGACTTTTTTAGGAGTCTTATGAAATACATTCAATACATATGAATCCCTATTAGGAGATATTGAATCCCTGCTAAAAGATTCTAACTCTGTTACGAGTTATGGAAGACAAAAGGACCCACTGCCCAAACAACTTCAATGGAAAGATCACTGAACACACTGTCCAATTGAGATCTAGATTATTCAATAGAATAATATCAAAATATTATTGATCTCAACAATATGTTACCTCTCCTTTGATTGTGCCAAACCACACTCACGGCTACACTAGATCTCAATTTTAGATCTTTGTACTTCGCATATCCTCTTTCAACAATTTCACTTTCAAAATACACTTACATTTATCATATTCCATATTAAAACAAGAAACACATTCCTTCCTTTATACCACACAAGTAATTACAAATGAGTCAGGATAATAAATACAAAATAAAAGTTTCCACACACTACAAAAAAATTACACAAAACTGTCGACTTCCAATTAGAATAAATCTTCACTCATGTGACTGTTATACACTAAGTTTGCACCCTGTTTCAACCTCTCTTGGTCTTGATAACCTAGTATAACATGGGAATCATCTCTAGGTGTGGGACCTATGCTAACTAAGATGAGACCTCTAGGTTCTAGGTTGGTTCCTCTTGGATAATCATCCTAATTTGCTTCTTGACATGAAAAGTAAAATCTTTTGGAGGGAAAGGGATAGAAGGAATGCATGAAAGGGAAATGACTTGAAAGAAAAATAGCTACTAGGTGATACACTAAAAATATGGTTTGAATAATAGTATGGAGGATGAAATCAGTGCATAAACTTAGGTCTAGGAGATCACAACTCACTAAATAGGCTTGCATCAATATTTCATAGAAGGGTTTGCAATAGAAAGAGGCTATTTAGGGGAAGATAGATTTTCACAAACAATAGCATTCCTAAGAATTGGACACAATCTATGACCTGCAAACAAACATTCACCTCTACAACTAGATATGGGAATGAGACAGATTGTTTGGGGGTTGAAGTATACCCACAAGATCATTCAAATCAAATCACCCACAAGAATACACATGAATTGCAGAAAGAAAGAGGGATCAGGAACCCTAATATATCACTAAAAACATACATATACTGAATGCAATAAGAGAGAATTTAGACAACAAATCATAGGGATAGAGAAGATGTCACAAAATACCTCTATAATATCTAAATAGTCATTGGGAGATTACAGGATGTAGAAAACTAGAGGGCAGAAAAAATGCCACAGATAACTTTCTAAGAGAGAGAACTTTCTTCTTTACAAAATGTGAACTCTCTGAGCTCTAAAAGCTCTAAAAATTAATTATATACATCTTCCTTTGGCACCCAGGTTGGAGTAAAACCTAATGAGGGTTACATTGATTTTCATAAAAATAATCAAACCCTAAATATCCTTCTAATCATTATGTATTTCTAAAATATCTAGTCGATCAGATACTATCTTTATGTCTATATCTCTTTACTAAGTCCACTCATAGTCATAGCCACCTTGATCCATCTACCCTCTCTACAACTCAGCCTTGCCATGAATGCTCAAAATATGATCTTGGTTTGATTTGTATTTTTGAAGTACAAAAAGCCACATGTGGTGCCACCTTTAATGTTTCTTCAATGCAAGAGCACTAACTTGGTACCCTAAGAAATCAGACGTGGTGGCCATTAGATCTTCCCATCAACCTCCCAACTACAACTATCTTGAAGAATTCAATTTGAGCTACCCACCTTGTCACAATCGATCACTAGATCAAAATCCTAGCAAAACCTTGTAGAGATATATTTGAATTTAAATAATGACAGCTAGCAGGTCAAATTTTAAAACATGACCATCGATATCATCTTCTCCCGATAGATGAATGACTCAAATCAACTTTAAAAATAGTTACAAACCCTTTGAAAAGTCTATTTTCCACCTCATCGATTGGGAGCCAATGAAAAATGAACACCTCAGCATGACTGGCAGCACATCAGACCCATGACCCACTGAGATTCACATCAGACGGTGGTCAAATGATGTCATAGGGTTAGAAGATTCTATGAGATCATAAGACAACCATAGATCTTTCTTTTTACTGATGCCCCTATAGATCCTTTGACAAAGGTCCCACTGACAAGTGCCAACTATTCTACCTAGTAACTAATGAGAATCAAGCATGTTAGTGCTAGGTAACACATCAGACCCACGACATCCTAACCCTTCATCAGATGGTTGTCTCTATACCATGATACTAAACATCAAGAACATTATTTTAATGGTATAATGACAACCATAGATTTTGATCAGATCTTAACCCACCTCATAAGCCAAAGACTAAGGGCCCACTGACAAACTACCACATCACAACCTAGCCAGCTAATGGAATGTGAGCAAGTTAGACGAAGAGGAACCATCTAACAGAGCCTAGAGATAAAGCAAGATCAACAATGGTCATATGATCACAAGGAATATTCTCACCTCATGTGATCATGTGACTGTCATTGGATCTTCAGGAAAGACAACCACTAGGCCCACTCTAACATAGCTCCACATCACAAGCTCTTCGACCAATAGGAAATGTACACCTCAGACTATGTGGCACTGGACCCACTAACACATAAGTGCTATTCTGAAAGAAGATCAACGGTCGTCATTACATCATGATGTTAACTTTTGAGCACATCTCCACAATGGTATAGCGATGATCGTAGATCTTGTTTGAGATTTAATGTTGCAGGAAACTAAGACCGCCAAACAAACTATATCCACTTCACTAGGTCATTAAGTGTTAAGGGGTTAACTGCTAGGAATAAGAGACTTGGTGACTGAAGGATATAAATGTGCACATGGGAAATGTAAACCTTTATTGGCCAAAAAAGGTAATGAAGAATTATAACAGGCCAAAGGGTTTTTTAGGGCTTTTTGGGCTACAATGACTATATTTATGAACTTTTACCTAGGTTATTGATGCCAGAGATAGAACAAATGCTGTAGAGACTAGGGAAAGATACTAAACCCATGAAATTTTCTCAGGGTGCTAACAAGGCTTAAAGCATGAGAATCTTGACTAAATTTAGCTTATGACCAAAATGAATGGATATGAAAATTTGGGCAACATTTTGGTGATTTTTGTTGGATGTCAGCCTACTAGACATGATCAATGACCTTGACATAATCCATTGGTCATGGGGTCATCTTCCTAAGCACAAAACATTGATAGAGAGATAGACTGGCACCAGAGGAACAAAACTTGTGCATGAGCACTTCTTGAAAAAAAGGAAAGCTAAACTAGAAAATGGGGATAGAAAGTAAGAAATCTAGCCTAACCTAAACTAACTATTGCAAAAAACTGGTCAAACAAAACCATTCATTGGTATGTTGAAGTAACTACCCTTCCTTATTAAGACATTTTTCATTGAAAGCATAAGGATAGCTACAAGGATATGAGGCATACAAAAATTTGTCAAATAGTTAAGAACTACCTCTACAAAAATAGGGCCAAGTTTACCTTCCTCTAATTGATCATATAGAGAGGCCTCAGTAAACTCCTTCTAGGCCAAGTATCTGATAGAGCAGCCTCTTGAAAGTCTGAAAGTAGGACTTTCCTTGATTGCTTCATTTTTATCTTCATGGTTTCCCTCCATCATGGATAGCCATGTCAACTTATCATCTATGGTCAGAGGACTTTCATCCTCTTCTTTTAAACAGGCAAAGAGCTCATCAAAGTTGTCAATATCCTAAAGATTTGGAACTGGCTCCACCCCTTACTCATGTAGCAGCTTCTCAAGAAGAGGGCAATCTAGAAGTAGGCCTCCTTCTATAGGCACACAAATTTGAATCTCCACTCCAAGGAGTAGGGATTCATCTTTCAATTTGTCACAAAAAATCTCTATGATGTCATAAAAATCATATTCTTCAAGGTTTTTGTTTATGTTCTTTTCTTGGAAAGACTCTTCCATAACCTTATCATCCTACTCCACAAAACTAGGTAGCTCATCAAACAAGGACAAGGCATCCTCCTCTATATCAACCTCCTATGGATGGTGAACCTTTTGTTCTAATTTACCTCTAGCTATAGGTAATGGCATGGTCTCTTCTTCATCATCAACAAAGAGGGGAAGCTCATCAAACAAACCAACCAAGAGCTCAGGCTAGGCATCAATCTCTATTTCTTCTCCATGCTACTCCAATTTATGACATTCATAACTTAGCATTAATACCTCAGACCTGATCTCCTCTTCATCACATGAAAGCTCATTTACCATAGATCCTTGCTCAGATACTAGATCATCTTGAGAGACTAGAGGGGCCTCTTGAGATGAATGACTTTCATATATAGACTACTCTTGCAGAGTGGTAGACTGCATCTCAAGTATAGGCTCTTGGAAATAACCTTTTGCCTTAAAACTTGGGATGTGAAATTGGGAGGGCTCAGGGGGATACATAGAAGGCATAGACAAATGGGCCTTCTAGCTTGGGATTTTAGGTCTAAGAGCCTCTTGCTTAGTTATTTGTGATCTCAGCCTTGATGATTCAACATCATCTTGGTGATTGATCTCTTCTTGAAATTTTCTTACTTGTTGCTCATCAACAAGAGCCTCTACCACTTGTTAGGGAATTGATCCTAATTCATAACTTTGAGCCTCAAGCTCCTACTACTCCTTGATCTTAGATACTTGCTTAATCAAAGCAAGCAATAGATTCTTTGTCTTTTCCTACTCTTTCATCAAGTTTGAACTATGAATCTACTGCTAATTAGGTTGAGAAGGGGGGGGGTGGTAAGTAGGATGAGGCAATTAGCTTTGCATTTTTTGTTGTACCATTTGTGCCCACTCATAATATTGTACAAGGGAAAAATAATTTGGGGCATGTTGGATATATCGATGGCCTTGTATAGTATGAAAGCTTGGGGTAAAAGTAGGCCTTAAGTGGCTTTGATAAGGCTGATAACTAGCCCATTGAGCATTGTCATCATAATAAGATGGTGAGTAACCTGACTGTCCATAAGAACTTGACATGTCTACTCATGCAATTAGCTAGAATTTGAATATGAAAGATTTGAAACATACCATCACTTGATCTTTGAAACTAGTAGACATCTAGAGTCACTAGATATGCATCAAAATTACCTCTTCTAGGTCTATAGTACATTATCAGCATATCAGAGATAAAATATCCTGAACATAAATTAGAACTTTTTGTCCCACCGGGCATGCCAAAATTGTTATACACTAAGTTTGCACCCTGTTTCAACCTCTCTTGGTCTTGATAACCTAGTATAACATGGGAATCATCTCTAGGTGTGGGACCTATGTTAACTGATATGAGACCTCTAGGTTCTAGGCTAGTTCCTCTTAGATAATCACCCTAATTTTCTTCTTGACATGAAAAGTAAAAGCTTTTGGAGGGAAATGGATAGAAGGAATGCATGAAAGGGAAATGACTTGAAAGAAAACTACCTACTAGGTGATACACCAAAAATATGGTTTGAATTATAGTATGCAGGATGAAATTAGTGCATAAACATAGGTCTAGGAGATCACAACTCACTAAATAGGCTTGCATCAATATTTCATAGAAGGGTCTACAATAGAAAGAGGCTATTCAGGGGAAGATAGATTTTCACAAATAATAGCATTCCTAAGAATTGGACACAATCTATGAGCTGCAAACAAACATTCACCTCTGCAACTAGATATAGGAATGAGACAAATTGTCAGGGGGTTGAAGTATACCCACAAGATCATTCAAATCAAATCACCCACAAGAATACACATGAATTGCAAAAAGAAAGAGGGATTAGGAACCCTAATATATCACTAAAAACATACATATATTGAATTCAATAAGAGAGAATTCAGACAAGGAAGCATAGGGACATAGAAGATGTCACAAAATACCTCTGCAATATCTAAATAGTCAATGGGAGATTGCAAGATGTAGAAAATGAGAGGGCAGAAAAAAGGCCACAGATAACTTTCTAAGAAAGAGAACTTTCTTCTTTACAAAATGTGAACTTTCTAAGCTCTAAAAGCTCCAAAAATTAATTATATAAATCTCCCTTTGGCACCTAGGCTGGAGTAAAACCTAACTAGGGTTACATTGATTTGCATAAAAATAATCAAACCCTAAACATCCTTCTAATCATTATGTATTTCTACAATATCTGGTCGATCAGATACTATCTTTGTATGTATATATCTTTACTAAGTCCACCTGTAGACACAACCACCTTGATCCATCTACCCTCTCTGTAACTCGGCCTTGCCATGAATGCTCCAAATTTGATCTTAGTCTGATTTGTATTTTTGAAGTACAGAAAGCCATAGGTGGTGTGACCTTTAGTGTTTCTTTGGTGCAAGAGCACTGACTTGGTACCCTGAGAAATCAGATGCAATGGCCATCAGATCTATTGGTTGTTCCCTTTGATCTTCAAAACTTGTAGATTTATACTTTGATGGATAACTGTAATGAAACTTTGACTCTATCACCACTCCAAAGTCTACAAGGAAGAGGGCCAATTAACAAGGATCAAGGAGATCCTCCTACACTTTGAGCCTCAATGCTCAGGTAGGTGTACCCTTGACTCACTTCTTCAAAGGAGTTTCTAAACAATATATAACTATACCCTTTACTATCTGATTGAAAGATTTATCATTTAATTGTGTGTGTGTGATTGTTGATAATGGACTGCTTCCAGAGAATGGATCAGTGCCTTATCCCAGGGTAGAGAGTCACTTAACAACCTATATCACCATAAAACCTTAACTCAAACATATATAGACTTAGAGTAAGTGCTTTGCCTATTACTCCCCTCACTCACATATCAGGACATCAAATCCTTATCTTGCCATGAACTCACTAAACTTACCTTAAAGACTTTAATCCTAACTTTGTTAGGAACTCAAAGATAGCCCCAAAATACTCTTTGTTTACCATATGCTGACCCACTTTGTGTAATCAACATATATGAGCTCAAGAGAAAAACAAAAAGACATACACCAATATGAGATTGGAATCCAAAAATATTCTCACTAAGACTTGCAGAATCAATACATTACCAAATGACATAATGCACAAAGGAAACAAACCCTAAATCTAGGCTCTCCTTGTTCAAATTTTCACTTCAACAATCTGGGACCAAAACCAAAAGAATTGGAACCCCTGCAAACACAAAAATTCTACAACTTATACCCCCTAGTCATCTTGGAAATTTACAACAAGCTACGGATGACTAGGGTTAGGGTTTCAACCACCCGGCTTGCTAGAAACAATCATGAATTTAATTTAGGTGCAAGAAACACATCCAATCTAGGGAAGAGGAAATCCTGAACTGATCCTTAATTATGAAAGACTTCTCTACAAGTACAAAGGATCAAAAAACCAAGCTCAAAAGGACACCCTACAAAATGCCTTAAGCCACAACAACAATGTACATGCTCAGCAAATGAGCACTAGACATCTGAGACCACACTCCAAATGGTAAACCAATCACTTCTCACCAAATAGGGTTGTTTCTGCATTGAATTCCATAAAAATGGTACCCTCTATCACTGGAAACTCTCAAAAATTTGAATTTGAAAAGCAACAGTCAAGTCCTGGTGCCAGGAGCACATCAACAGTCATGATTCAAACCTGGATCAACTTTAAAATGTAGCTGTCTGATCATTTTATCCTTCCCAGGCCTATGACTTTCCTTAAAAGTGGTCCCAGTCAAACTTAGTGAATTGGTGACAAAGAACCTTCACCAATTCATGAAACATTTCGCTCCTTTGCTAAATAATTTAGCAACTTCCCGACCACCATTCACCAAATCACCAAACAAACTAGCGAATCACCTTTTTTATGCACGAACATGAAACCACATTGAATTTTGTTGACACCACCAAATCTTTATCCACTCCACCAAACCTCAGACCCCACCTGGGCCCACCTGATTCCACATGTCATCATGCCATTTGTGATTCATGCCTAGTCACTAACACTGGACCTGCACTCTGCAAGCTCAAGATCAAACAATAGTCACATGATCGCAAAGACTCTGACACACCTGATGAGATTATATGCCATCTGCTGATTCATTGATAGGATCAGGACCCACTGACACATCTAGAAACTAGGTCCCACTAACAACAAGCCACTGTGAAAATACACGGATGAATCAGATAGCACAAACTATGCATACATGTCAATGGACCCACCTACCTTCCTTATGAGAATCAATAGCTATCGCTATACCACTGTATTAAAGGTTGAGCAAGTTATATCAATGGTATAATGACAGCCACAAGATTAAACTAAAATTTAATCTACCTAAATGCTAAGAAGACCAGTCCCACCATTACGTGATTGCATGACTACATCAAAGTAACTACTAGGCAAGTCGCTAGATGTCAAGGACTTAACCGCCAGGAATTAGCGACTAAGAGAAAACCGCAAGTCAGCAAGTCATTGAAAGAAAACTAACTGCTAGGTAGCCGAACACTATGAAGAATAGGGACCCACACAGACAGGTGTCAAGCGGTCGCATGATCACATGTCAAAAAATTCTAACATACGGCCATGTGACAACCAATTAGGAAAAGCCTTTGAAAACTTAGGCCCACCATCCATCGTACTTGCACAGTTAAGACCAAGGTCAAAAACACACAAAGTTTCCACAACAGTGAAGGATCAAAAACACATAGGGTTTTCGATATTGACACAAAGCAAGAAAGGGATGTGAAAACACATAGGTTTTCATGCAAGCCTTAGAACTTGAATCTCCCTAGGTTTTGCAATTCAGCACATGCAATTTGGACCAGAGCTTGGTGACACAACACAAGGAACATAGGGCCAAGGGCACACACCATGAAACATTGCAAGGAAATGGTCCATTTTCATAGGATTTTTCTATGATAGAAAAATTACCTAACAGTGGCTCTGTCTGGGGATGTACACCTCCTGCAGGCATAGCAAGGACCTAGAATCATTAGTTAAAGTAGACCATCCCACTGGATAAAATTGTAGATAGCAAGGAACAAGTAGGGAAAGACAAGCAACCAGACCAAAAATTGAAAAACTAGGGCAAAATAGGGTAGGGGAAAGCAACCTATATACAGAGATCTACAAAATGTACAACCCTAACTACTGTTCATGGAAAATAGAGTACTTCAAATGAAGTACTACTTCAAATTGTCCATGAACTGGTAACTCTTGAATATCACCATTAAAATCTTTGATGATGTAAGAATCTTGTCCCCATTTCTCATGAATCAAATATGGCCCTAACCAGATGGGATCAATTTTACCATGCTTCCCCTTATCCTCCAATCTGGCATTCCAAACTAACACCAAATCACCAAGTTCAAACTCCCTATCAACAGTCCTCGTATCATATAAATTCTTAACCTGCAACTGCAATTTGGCATTCCTTGCAACTGATTCTCTTCTAGTTTCATCCAACTTAATGAGGTCCTCAATTCTCAACTGCATTTCATCATCAATGTCATCATCATTTAACTACACAAACTTGTACATCGCTAACAAGTTATTCTAAGGCATTCTAGCATGAATTCTGTATACTAAGTCAAATGGTGCACAACCAATTGCCCTCTTCACAGTTACCCTATCAGCCCATAAAGCTAATGGTAGCTTTGAATTCCATGCCCTCTTATTTTTCTCAAGGATTCTCTTCAAGATCTTAATCAGACTCTTATTAGTATATTCTTCTTGACCATTTCCTTGTGGATGATAAGGTGAGGAATTAGAAATCTAAATTCCCAAACCTTTGCAAAAGTCCTTATATTTGGCAGACCTGAAGCACATAGCATTATCACTCACTATCCTTTCAGGGCACCCAAACCTTGTAATAATATTATTCATCAGAAAGTCAATTACCACCCTGCTAGTTGCATTCCTTGTAGGTATAGCTTCTACCCACTTTGTAAAGTAATTAGTGGCAACTAAGATCCATGAATGTCCTCCACTTGACTTGTTTGGTATCTCCCCTATGAAATCAATTCCCCATTGTTGGAAAGGAGCCTAAACTTCTACTAGCTTTAATTGTACATTACCTAAAAACTTAAGCTTACCAGAGAACCTTTGACAAGCATCACATCTCCTTACCAATTGTTCTGCATCCTTGAAGATTGTGGGCCACCAAAATACTGCTCTCAAGATCTTATGAGAAATTGTTTTACCCATATAATGTCCACCACAAACTCCCTCATGCATCTCCTTCACCAATAAATTAGCTTGATTCTCATCTACACATTTCAATAGTATGGAATCCAAATTTTTTCTATACAACTTACATTTCACAATTACATACTTGATGGCCTGTAACTTCAATGTCCTCTTTTGATTATCATTCATAGTCTCTAGACACATCATGTTTCTCAGATAGTAAATAATATCCTAATACCAAATACAATCATCCATATCACATGTATAATCAATCTCAGAATGATTTACCTAGTTTGCATCTAGATTGGATTGAGCCATCAGTTTTTCCAATCCTTGACCTCTAACCAACTTAGTGATATGAATCTCAACATTGAATTCCTAGATCCTATTTATCCATCTGCATGTTCTTCCAGACACCTCTTGATGCAGGAGCATCCTGGGTGTAAGAGCAATCTTGCATCACCCAAAAAAAAATATTTCTATTTTTATATTCAATAAGGGTTATTTTGTGCAGAGCTGCTATTTATGGAAAGTTACTATTTTTGGTAATTTTCATATGTGCTCAGAATGATCTAATTTCTTTCTTGGAGGTTCATCTTGGTCATATAAGTCTACCAGTAAAGTTTCATTGCCAGATCAAGTGTATATTGGAAGATATTGAAGATTTTCGGTATTGGCAGCAGGGTACAGAAACTTTGAACTTAGTTTTGAAGGCTTTAGAGGCCCCGAATGAGGTTGAAAATTTGGGTGACAGGCACTTGCATGGGTCAAGCCTGTAGAGTGCTTCGTGGCATTTCCAAAATGGGGTTATAATAGTTGATCGGGTCAACTGGTGATGACTTATGGTCTTCAGAAGTTGGGCCACCTGAATTGGCAAAAAATAATTTTCTTCAAAATTTCTGTTCGGATTTCAAAGATTATCTTGAGCCAACTATGATGTAATAAAATTTAAAATAAAATAATTCTAAGTTTGGTCGGCCTTATTGGCTAAAATTTTGGAACCTTCCTAGGCGGTGGAAAATTGCCTATATAAGGAAGGCTATATTATTGTCTTAGGCAGTTTGGAATAGTTCTGGGTAGTAGATCTGGGCAATAATTCAAGGCTTTGTCCTACAGAATATTGTAAGGGAATGCCCATGTGGCTTTGCATATTGTAATTCTGAAAGTTTGTAATTCCACATTTATGGAGATAATAAGAAGCCAATTTTTTGTTCTTGCATATTGTTGTGGTTTCTCTGTTTCTGTTATATTTTTGTGGTATTAAGGGGAGCACCCTTCATCAAGTGATATCAGAGTAGGTTTTCTTGAGTGTGCAAATAGATCATGGAATGTGAGGTAGTTTGCACCAGGACTGTGGTTAGGGTTTCAGCGTGCATCATGAAAATGCCTCCACGAAAAGAACGTGGCGGAAGAGCTGGTGCTATGACAGCTGAGGTTAGAGAGCTGCAGAGACAAGTGTGAGTATTGCAAGAAGAGATTCATAGAGGAATGAATCTTAATGTCAGAGATGAAAGTGAGGATGAAGCCAAAGAAGAATATCAAGAAGGAGAAGTTGAAATTATGAACCAGGAGGAAGAAAGACTTTTTCGGGTGATTTTCAAGATTGGGAAAAGACCTAATATTGAGGTTCCTACATTTTCTGGAAATCTTAACCCAGAGGAATTGATCGACTAGATCAATGAATGTGAGGAATATTTTGAGTATGAATATGTTGAGGATCTTGATAGGGTAAAATTTGCGAAGGCTAGACTGAAAGGTCATGCGAAGATATGGTGGCAAGAGATTCAGTTGGAGCGAAATAGAAGGGGAAAGGAGAAAATCATGAGATGGGATCGAATGGTGGATAAATTGAAGTGATAGTTCAATCTTATTGATTATGAGCTTGACCTACTGAAGAAAATGTAGAGTTTGAAGCAAGCAGCAAGATCTTTTCAGGAGTATACAGAGGAGTTCTATCGACTTCTCATCAGAATAGGCCATGCAGAAGCTGATAAGGAGAAAGTTTCCCGATACCTTAATGGGTTAAGGCTAAGCATTCAGGAGGAGCTGAATCTAGTTCAAATGAATAGTATTGAAAAGGCATACCAGTTTTCCCTAAAAGTAGAGGAAAAGCTGAACAAGAAGTTTGAGAGCAGACAAAATGGAAGAGGTTGCGGTGGATGATCTAGTGGACGGTCATATGGTGGCCGAAATGAAGATCTGAAAAAGAAGGATGAGGCCAGTAGCAATTAGAATCAATGAGGAAATAATTCCAATCACTTCCAGGATCAGAATAATAGAGATCAGAGAGGAAGAGGAAGAGGACAAGGATCTGGAAGAGGTGGCTTCCGTGGAACATGTTTTCACTTTGGAGAAGAAGGTCATAGGGCATTTGAATGTCCTCAGTGCCAAAGCAGAATAGACAGGAGAAATGAAGGTCAGGCTAGAGTTGCACATATAGATGAAGATGCCAGATCATCAAATTCTAAAGATGCTAAAAGAGGAGAAACATTGATTAATAGAAGAGTCCTGTTGAGTGGTGAGAATGAACCTGAGCAAAGAAGGAGCCTATTTCGCACCATGTGCAAGTGTGAAGGTAAATGTTGTGATGTGATTATTGATAGTGGAAGCACTAACAATTTGGTGTCAGAAGAGATGGTGACAAAGTTGAAGCTCAAGTTATAGAAACACCCACATCCATATCGGATTGCTTGTGTACAGGATGACCACAAGGTCATGGTTAATGAACAATGCCTGGTGAAGTTCAAGATTGGCAGATACCAAGATGAGGTATTGTGTGATATCATATCTATGGATGCATGTCATATGTTGTTGGGTAGACCATGGCAGTTTGACAGATGTGCTATACATGATGGCCGTGCAAATACCTATTCCCTGACAAAGGATGGAGTGCGACATAAGCTAAAACCATTGAAGGAGACTGAAGAAAAGGTATGTGGTAATGCAAGGATAACTTTTTTTGATGGAAGAAATTTCCTAGATGGTATGAGGCATGAGCATGTATGTTTTGCTTTAATTCCAAAAGCTGGTAAAGAGGAAGTAGAAGATGTTCCTGTAGAAGTTATAGATTTGTTGAATGAGTTTTAGGATATTGTATCCAATAATGTGCCTGATGGATTACCACCAGTCAGGAAGATCAGTCATCAGATGGACTTGATCCCAGGAGTGAGTTTGCTGAACAAGGTAGCACATAGAATGACACTTGCAAAAAGTGAGGAGTTGAACAGACAAGTACATGAGTTGTCACAGAAAGGATTGATCCATGAGAGTCTAAGTCCCTGTGCTGTACTAGCAGTATTAGCACTAAAGAAGAATGGAGAATGAAGGATGTGTATAGATTCTAGGGCAATAAACAAGATCATAATCAAGTACAAGTTTCCATTGCCATGAATGGATGATATTATGGACCGTTTGAGTGGAGCTGTGTATTTTTCAAAGATAGATCTGAAAAGTGGATATCATCAGATTCAGATTAGAAAAGGAGATGAATGGAAGACTACCTTCAAGACAAAGGATGGATTATATGAGTGGTTAGTCATGCCTTTCGGGCTAACCAATGCACCGAGCACTTTCATGCGGCTCATGAACGGGGTTCTGAAAGAATTTTTGGGTAAGTTTGTCATTGTTTACCTAGATGATATTCTGATCTTTAGTAAGACATTGGAGGAGCATATGATGCATATTCATATGATATTTGAGAATCTGAGAGAAGAGAAATTGTTGATTAATTTGAAGAAGTGCAGTTTTGTGAAGAAAGAGTTAGTATATTTGGGATTTGTAGTTTCAGCAGAAGGTCTAAAAATGGACTCAGAGAGCGTACAAGCTATCCTTGAATGGCCTACTCCAAGGAGTGCTACCAAGGTAAGATCTTTTCATGGTTTGGCTAGCTTTTACAGAAAGTTTATCAAAAATTTTAGCAGTATTTGTGGACCCTTGACTAAAACAATGAGAGGGGATAGAAAAGAGTTTAAGTGGACTAATGGGGCAAAAAAGATTTTTCAATTGTTGAAACAAAAAGTTACAGAATAACCTATTTTAGCACTTCTAGATTTTAATAAGGTGTTTCAAGTAGATTGTGATGCTAGTGGTACTGCAATAGGAGCTGTTATGAGCCAAGAAGGTAAACCTATTGCTTATTTCAGTGAGAAGTTAAATGATGCCAAGAGGAAATATTCTATTTATGATCAAGAATTTTATGCTATAGTTCAGGCATTAAAGAAGTGGAGACATTATCTGCTTCCTAAGGAGTTTGTTTTGTATACTGATCATCAAGCTTTGCGATATTTGGATAGTCAAGGAAAATTGAATCAAAGGCATTTGAAATGGGTTGAGTTTTTGCAGAGTTATACATTTGTTTTGAAACATAGGAGTGGAAAGTATAATAGGGTTGTAGATGCTCTTAGTAGAAGGCAAATATTGCTGACAAAAATGCAGATTGAAGTGGTTGGGCTCAAGGAACTCAAGAATTTGTATCCAAAGGATCCTAATTTTGGTGAACCTTGGAAAGCTTGTACAGAACCTGTTACTCTAGACAAGATGAAATGGTTGGATTTCATCATCCAGGATGATATGCTATTCAAAGGGAGTCATTTGTGCATTCCATGAAGTTCTATGAGGGAGAATCTCATCAAGGAGAAGCATAGCGGAGGATTGGCTAGACATTTTGGTTGTGACAAAACCCTTTCTTTAGTTAGTGAGAATTATTATTGGCCACAGTTGTAGCAAGATGTGAAGAAGTTTGTACAGAGTTGTAGAGTGTGTCAGATGGTGAAAGGAGTGAAGTAGAATACAGGGTTGTATCAGCCATTACCTGTACCAGAGAAGCCTTGGGAGGATATCAGCATGGACTTTATTCTTGGTTTATCGAGGACTCAGTGGGGACATGATTCAATTTTTATGGTGGTTGACAGATTTTCAAAGATGGCACATTTCATTCCCTACAAGAAGACTAATGATGCTGTTCATATAGCAAAATTGTTTTTCAGAGAAGTAGTGAGACTTCATGGTTTGCCAAAGACCATAGTTTCAGATCGGGACACTAAGTTTGTTGGATATATCTGGTGTACATTGTGGAAGAAGTTGAAGACATATTTGAAGTTCAGTTCATCACATCATCCACAAACTGATGGACAGACAGAGGTGGTGAATAGGAGTTTGGGAAATTTGCTGAGATGTTTGGTTGGAGATAAGCCAACAGAATAGGATTTGATTTTATCATAGGTAGAATTTGCATACAATAATTCTGTCAATAGGAGCACTGGTAAATCACCATTCCAGATTGTATATGAAAGTAGTCTGAGAAATGCATCTGAATTGAGGAAGATAGATAAAGGAGAAATAAGTAGTGTTGAAGCTAAGGATTTTGTAGAACACTTGAAGAACATCCATGGGAAGGTGAGGAAGCATATTACCAAGATGAATGCACAGTATAAGGCTAAGGCAGATGAGAAAAGGAGGTATAAGGAATTTTAGGTTGGTGATGAAGTCATGGTTCATTTGCGGAAGGAGTGGTTTCTAGTTGGTACATATAACAAGCTAAAAATGAAGAAGTTTGGACCATGTAAGATACTGAAGAAACATGATTTAGGAAATGCATATGAGGTAGAATTGCCTACTAAGATAAATATTTTACCAGTGTTTAACATTTCAGATCTAACAGAGTATCATGAAGGAGGTGTTGAAGATGCGATCACAGCAGCACAGTGGAGTATTCTAGCAACTAGTTCAGACACTAAGGAGATCAAAGATATACTAGACAGTCGTGTTGGCAGAAGCACAAGAAACGGGACATATGAAAAATATTTGGTCAAGTGGAAAGGATGACTTGTTGAAGATTCATCATGGCTGACAAAGGAGGAGGTTAGCCATCTTAGTTTTCCTCTACACACCTGAGTCGTGACAGGGTCACTTCTCAAATTACCCTGGGTGTCTGATGCAGGAGCATCCTGGGTGTAAGAGCAATCTTGCATCACCCAAAAAAAAAAATTTCTATTTTTATATTCAATAAGGGCTATTTTGTGCAGAGCTGCTATTTATGGAAAGTTACAATTTTGGTAATTTTTGTATGTGCTCAGAATGATCTGATTTCTTTCTTGGAGGTTCATCTTGGTCATATAAGTCTACCAGTAAATTTTCATTGCTAGATCAAGTGTATATTGGAAGATATTGAAGATTTTTGGTATTGGCAGCAGGGTACAAAAACTTTGAACTCAGTTTTGAAGGCTTTAGAGGCCCCGGATGAGGTTAAAAATTTGGGTGATGGGCACTTGCGTGGGTCAAGCCTGTAGAGCACTTCATGGCATTTCTAAAATGGGGTTATAATAGCCGATCGGGTCAACTGGTGATGACTTATGGTCTTTGGAAGTTGGGCCACCTGAATTGGCAGAAAATAATTTTTTTCAAAATTTTTGTTCGGGTTTCAAAGGTTATCTTGAGCTAACTATGATGTAATAAAATGTAAAATAAAATAATTCTATGTTTGGTCGGCCTTATTGGCTAAAATTTTGAAACCTTCCCAGGTGGTGAAAAATTGCCTATATAAGGAAGCTGTATTATTGTCTTAGGTAGTTCAGAATAGTTTTGGGTAGTAGATCTAGGCAATAATTCGAGGCTTTGTCCTATAGAATATTGTAAGGGAATGCCCATGTGGCTTTGCATATTGTAATTCTGAAAGTTTATAATTCCACATTTGTGGAGATAATAAGAAGCAAATTTTCTATTCTTGCATATTGTTGCGGTTTCTCTGTTTCTGTTATATTTTTGTGGTATTAAGGGGAGCACCCTTCATCACCTCTTGTTGTGAGAAAATATCCTTCACAGCCACACTTGGCACAAAAGCAATCACAACTACTCCCATCAAGTAACATCTAAAAGCTTTGATTGCTTTCACAAGTGCAAAAGCCTATTTCTCATTTATGTCATACTTTAATTTTGCAGCCTATAAAGATTTACTGAAAAATGCAATAGGCTGCTCAAAACTATCCTTATTCTTTTGTAACAAAACTGCAAAAATAGTATGAAAAGATGAAAAGGAAAAGATATACATTGGGACATTATAATCAGGTGCCATAAGCACTGGTGCATCTTTGATAGCCTACTTGATATTCTTGAAGGCCTCATCAGGCTCACCCTCCCAATTGATTACAGATCCCTTCTTCAACATCTTGGAAATAGGTCTAGTAACCTCTGCAAAGTTTGTCACAAACCTCCTTAGAAAATTGACTTGACAAAAGAAGGATTGAATCCCTTTAACATTCTTTGGTCTCTTAATTTTATCAATGGCTGCTACCCTCTCAGGGTCAATTCTCACTCCTTTCTTCCCAACTAAGTGGCCAAGCAACTTACCTTCTATGACACCAAAAACACATTTCCTTGGGTTCAAAGAAATGCCAAATTCCAAGGCCCTCACAAATATTTTTTCTAAATGGGCACAATGGTCCTCTTCCCTCTTGGAATAGGTAGTTAAATCGTCTTGATACACAACAAGGAAAGCTTTGATAAAATCTAAAAAGGCAACATCCATTGCCCTCTGAAAAGTAGCACTAGCATTTGTGAGACCAAAAGGCATTCTCACATAGACATATGTTCCCCCAAGATGTTGTAAAGGCTATCTTGAATTGTTTTGATTTCTTGACAATGACTTAATTGTAGCCAGAGAAACCATCCATCATTGACATCAATTCTGATCTGGTTAATCTCTGCAACATAGCCTCCATATTGGGCAAATAATAATTATCTTTCAATGAGCTGATGTTCAAATTCCTTAAGTCCACACAAAGCCTGATGTCACCATTCTTTTTTCTTATAGGAACAAGGTTTGACACCCAAGAAGAATGTCTTATAGGCTTGATAATGCTAGCATCTCTCAACTTCATTAATTCTTCTTGCATCTTGGGTGCCAAAGTAGGATTAATAGGCCTTTTTTTTTACTAGAAAGGTTTAGCATCTTCTTTCAATGGAATAACATGCTAAAATAAATCCTCTCTATTAACCTTTAGGTCATCATATGACCATGCAAAAACATGCCTGAATTTCCTCAATAATTCAATCAAAGGTCTCCTTACCTTTTGAGATAGATCTCTACCAATGTATACTTTCTTAGGTGCCACATGTGATCCAAGATTTATCTCCTCAAGATCAGCATGATCTTCTCCTTTGATATTCTTTTGAACTCTATCCTGGTTGTCAAAGATAGTCTCCAAAATAACAAGCCCCTTGGGTGCCTTGTTATTTCTAAGCTGAATGACCTCATTGCCTAAGACAACCTCCTTTTCTCCTACTGACTCAACCAAGGTTGAACAATCAAATTCCTGACCATGATACTGATCCTTGCAATCCATAAACTTCAAAATATCATTATCATCATCAAAAACTTACCAATTCTCAACATTATTTGGTATACTAGGCCTAGCCTAAATTTCAACTTTAGAGATACTAGAGAATGTGACATCATTGGGGTTGATTGCAATATTGGCTAACACGTCAGCCATCTTGTTGTTACTCCTATCCTTCCACTCAATATTGAAGCCATCAAAATGTTCAATCAAATCCCAAACTGCATTCCTATATTGTTTCAACCTTCTATTCTTGGAAGCATACACTGACCTAACTTGGGACACCACCAACTCAGAATCACCAATAACATTTAGACATTTAATACCATGCTTTTGTGCCAACCTCAATCCTAAAAACAAGGCCTCATATTCTACTATATTGTTGGTACAAAAGAAATTCAATGTGAAAGAGAACTTGTAGGTGTTTCCATTAGGAGAAATAAGTAAAATACTTGCTCCTGCACCATCTTTGCAATTTGCACCATCAAAGTACATTACCCACAAATTACTCTTCAGAAAATCAGCACCTACTTCAATAGAGATAGGTGACAAAATATATTCATTTTCAAATATAGGGATCTCTACCCTAAAAGCATTAACATCAGTATGCACAAAATATGTAGTTTCATTATCTATGTTTCTCTCAACCATGTGGCATACTCTTGGCTCTCGTTCAATCTTGACAAACTGATCATCAATCTTGAAAGTTGCATAGGACAAATCACACTGTAAACTTCCACCCATGGCAGCAGTCGATCTTCTAGATAGCAACATCCCATAATAAGGAGGGATATCCACCACTAAAACACTCATTGTTAGCTCTTTCTCTAGATATGTTGCGAACCTATATGGCATTGCATTGATAGTCCCAATAACTAGTACCTCCCTTTGATCCATTGCACAACACCTACCCTGCACTGTATCAACTTTAAGGCCCAACCTCTCCATGATTTTGAAAGGTGTGACAGTATTAGAGGCACCACAATCAATCATACAATTTCTTAATTTCATCCCATTCACAAGAACACTTAAAAAGAATGGGTCAATATTTTCTAGGCTGGCATTGATAGAATTGTCCAGATATATTGGAGGAATTTGAGACACAATTACCTAAGAAGCAACATCCTTCAAAGCTTTATCCTAATATCCATTGCATGAAGTATCAGTTTTGTGAGTATTACCAACCCATGCAATAGCTTTATCTTTATGTTTAGAGATCCTCAACAATTCTGACAATGGAACCTTAACTATAATTTGTGACAATATAGATAACATGTCAATAGGGGTAGAGGCAGGTATCACAATCTGCACTTCCTTAACATCCTTTTTCTTGTCTAACACATTAGGTGTATTGACCACCCTCACTTTTTCAATCCTAGCCATTGTGTTAACTGGCTTCTCAATCTCACTAGAGACCTTTTCAATTCCAACTCCCTTAGGCTCACAATGCTTACCTTTTATATTCTTGAATTTCACCATGTGATCAACCTTCGATTTGTTCTCATTAGGTTCTCCTTATAAACATTCCTACAGCTTTCTCATTTGTATTCCTTGCCACCATGCCTCTAGTTTGCACCTGGGCAATCATTTCTGTAGTAGTCCTATCCATCTCTTCTCTAGAAGGTCTTCTCAAATTTACTGGCTTGGGAGAAGAATTCATGTTACATATTTTTTGATCAATGCATTCACCATCAGAAAAAACCTCTTGATGAAAAAGGGCCTAATTATGTCTCTTCACATTTACATCTACCTCTTCATCAAAATCAGAATCATCTTCATATCCTAGATATGAAGAAACCATGTTGCATCCGACATCATCTTGCTCTTCTTCTTGTTCTATCTCCTCATTGCCATAATCATGATTTGCATCCATAGATTGTACAACCACACAATGCTCTGCAGAATGAGGGGACTGGCATGCAACACACCAAGATATGTTCTCCATGACATTTATTGAAGCCTTAGGCAGAGGTTCAAGGAAACCTCTATCATTGTTTCCTCTTGCAGCAAGGATAATAGGCTTGCCATCCTTCCATTGGGTGTTGTAGGGGTAGTTCTGTAGTCTATTCTATTTATTGAAATTATTGTTGAATTGAGGCCTTTCATTGGTAGGAGCACTGATGTTCCTATTTGTAGGTGCCTTCAAATCCTTCAATGCATTAAGCACCTTATCCAATTTATCTTCTTCCTGCCTCCTAGATCCAACATTCTTATCATTTTCTTTCTTATATTTCTTGTCCCCAAACAACTTCGGGTCATCTCTCTTTCCACCCAATTTTCCTGATACTTTCATGTTGTTCTCAATATTGATAGCAATCCTAAAAGCATCCCTAAAATTTCTTGGTTCTTTATCCCTCAATAAATATCCCACCTTCCCATCAAATGCATTAAAGTATGTAGTTAGACAAACATTGTCATCTAACCACATAACTTGGAACAACTTATGCATACCCTTCTGAAATCTCATGTTGAATTCAGCTGGGGATTCATTTTGATTTTTCCTTATGGTGTTGAATTCATTCAACATGAAACTAGCATTAGGCCTATCACCATACTGCTCTTTGAAACATTTCTCAAAAGAGTCCCAAGTATCAATACATCTATCAGGAAGCCTCTTAAACCAATCTCTAGCATCCTCCATTAGAGATTGAACAAATAGTTTCATGACTATATCCTCATGCCCTACCTCATAATCATTAAGCATATCAACAAATAACCTAAGATGCTCTTCACAACTAATAGCATTATTACCAGCAAACTTAGGTACCTTATCTCTAATATCATTTGGAAAAGAATTTGGATAGCCAGGAATTCCATCAAAACTTATTTGCCTATAGCCTTCTAGTTGCATAGGTCTTCTTTGAAATCTTGAACTAGTGTTAACCCTAGGATCAACATTAGCATCTATATTTATTTGTGCATTTTAATGTTGCCTATGATTTTCACCTATCCTAGCAGATGAAGAAGGAAATGAACTAGTAGCATTACTAAGTGGAATAGCAGTAGTCATAGATGGCATACCTAGTTCAGTAGCGGATGGGCCAAGAGCATTAGCTGAAGAAGCCCTCAAAAATTGGATCTTCCTTTTCTTTTTTTCAATGGAAGCCTCAACCTCAGCTCTCTCTAGTTCTCTTGCAAGATCCTCATCTTCTTTTCTCCTTCTCTCCATTTCAGTGTCCTTATTTGAATCAAGTGGTGGGATCCCTGGTATTTTCATTGATTTTCTTGCTTGGTCACCCACCATCTTCTTCTTTCCTTTCTCATTAATGATAATAGTAGGTCTAGTGATCCTATGCCCATCTTTATCTTTAGGAAAAGGGACATAACTTTTCACTTGTCTAACCATGGGGCCTTCTTTATCAAATTCATGATCCTGAAGCAAGCACTCTTGCTCACTCCTCAAGGCATCAAGATCACCAAAAACATCATGCTGCAGATTTGTAGGAGCAAAATCAAGCATTTTGTTTCTCTCCTTCATTTCATTTATTTTTCTAAAAAGAGACTGCCTCTTTATCAAAGCATTCACCTTTTCAGCCTCTCTCTCCTCCTGTAATCTTTTATGTATGACATCCTACTCTGCCAACTGCAACCTTAGTGCATTCAAGTCATTAGGATCCACCGTAATGTCATCAAAACCAGATGACACATCCATATTAGGAAGATTTTGATATGGGAAGTGAACTTTCCTATATCTCATGGGTTCTCTTCTAAAATGATCTTCATCAAGATCCAGGTCAACCTCTAAACCCATATCTCTATTTTGTTCATTTTGACCTACAGGCAATGGACCTTTGTCCTGAAATGTAGCCTCAGGGGTATCATAGAATCTCTCATAAGAGTGACCACCATCTGATCTAAAAACTCTATCTTGTGAACCATCCTCACTTGAGGATACATGTGGTACTCTGGTTCTAGCATTTCTTTGTTCTTTCATGGGAGCACTAGTAGACTCACCATTCCTTCTAATCTAGCTCTTCTTTTCTTGTCTAGGTAGTAGCTCCAAAGTGACCTCTGGATTCTTTCTAACAAAAGACCTAGTATTTCTCCTCTTATCCATGATTTATCAATATGAAGCACTGGTTCTAACCTTTGAGTCACCACCCACCTAGATGGGAAATCTTTGAAACACAATAGGAAAACAAGAACACACTTACAACCTTCCTCTCTAGATTCTCACAAGAAGAACCATTGTCTTGTCGATGGCTTGGATGGGCAGGTCTATGTGGTCAATAAGATTTTGAATATTTCAATATGACTACAACTAGAGACCTAACATATGCATATCTACATAATCATTCTCCCCAGTAGAGTCACCATTTTGTCGGTTGTTCCCTTTGATCTTCAAAACTTGTAGATTTATACTTTGATGGATAAATGTAATGAAACTTTGACTCTATCACCACTCCAAAGTCTACAAGGAAGAGAGCCAATTAACAAGGATCAAGGAGATCCTCCTACACTTTGAGCCTCAATGCTTAGGCGGGTGTACCCTTGACTCACTTCTTCAAAGGAGTCTCTAAATAATATATAACTATACCCTTTACTATCTGATTGAAAGATTTATAATTTAATTGTGTGTGTGTGTGATTGTTGATAATGGACTACTTCCAGAGAATGGATCAGTGCCTTATCCCAGGGCAGAGAGTCACTTAACAACCTAAATCACCCTAAAACCTTAACTCAAACATCTATAGACTCAGAGTAAGTTCTTTTCCTATTACTCCCCTCACTCACATATCAGGACATCAAATCCTTATCTTGCCATGAACTCACTAAACTTACCTTAAAGAGTTTAATCCTAACTTTGTTAGGAACTCAAAGATAACCCCAAAATACTTTTTGTTTACCATACGCTGACCCACTTTGTGCAATCAACATATATGAGCTCAAGAGAAAAATAAAAAGACATACACCAATATGAGATTGGAATCCAAAAATATTCTCACTAAGACTTGCAAAATCAATACATTACCAAATGACACAATGCACAAATGAAACAAACCCTAAATCCAGGCTCTCCTTGTTCAAATTTTCACTATCAACAATCTAGGATGAAAACCAAAAGAATTGGAACCCCTGCAAATACAGAAAGTCTGCAACTTATACCTCCTAGTCATCTTGGAAATTTTCAACAAGCTATGGATGACTAGGGGTAGGGTTTCAACCACCTGACCTGCTAGAAACAATCATGAATTTAATTTAGGGGTGGGAAACACATCCAATCCAGGGAAGAGGAAATGCTGAACTGATCCTTAATTATGAAAGACTTCTCTACAAGTACAAAGGATCACAAAACCAAGCTCAAAAGGACACCTTGCAACATGCCTTAAGCCACAAAAACAATGTACATGCTCAGTAAATGAGCACTAGACATCCGAGACCACATTGCAAATGGCAAACCAGTCACTTCTCACCAAACAGGGTCATTTCTGCATTGAATTCCATAAAAATGGTACCCTCTGTCACTGGAAACTCTCAAAAATTTGAATTTGAAAAGCAACGGTCAAGTCCTGGTGCTAGTAGCACATCGACGGTCATGATTCAAACTTGGATCAACTTTAAAATGTAGCTGTTTGATCATTTTATCCTTTTCAGGCCTATGACTTTCCTTAAAAGTGGTCCCAGTCAAACTTAGTGAATTGGCGAGAAAGAACCTTTGCCAATTCATAAAACATTTTGCTCCTTCGCTAAATAATTTAGTGACTTCCCAACCACCATTCACCAAATCACCAAACAAACTAGCGAATCACCTTTTTTGTGCAGGAACGTGTGACCGCATTGAATTTTGTCAGCACCACCAAATCTTTATCCACTCGGCCAAAGCTCAGACCCCACCTGGGTCCACCCGATGCCACATGTCATCATGCCATTCACGATTGATGCCCAGTCGCTAACATTGGACCCATGCTTTGCAAGCTCAAGATCAAATAGTGGTCACATGATCGCAAAGACTTTGACACACCTGATGAGATTATACGCCATCTGTCGATTCACTGACAGGATTAGGACCCACTGACACATCTGAAAACTAGGTCCCACTGACAACAAGCCACTGTGAAAATACACAGACAAATTAGATAGTGCCAATTGTGCATACGTGTCAACGGACCCACCTACCTTCCTTATGAGAATCAATGGTTGTCACTATACTGCTGCATTAAAGGTCACGCATGTTATATCAATGGTATAATGACAGCCACAAGATTAAACTGAACTTTAATTTTTCTAAATGCCAAGAAGACCGGTCCCACCATTACATGATTTCACGACTATAGCAAAGTAACCGCCAGCCAGGTCGCCAGATGTTGAGGACTTAACCACCAGGAATTAGCGACCGAGAGAAAATCGCAAGTCATGAGGTCACAGAAAGAAAATTAACCGCGTGTCAACTGAACACTATGAAGAAGAGAGACCGATGCGAACAAGTGGCAAGTAGTTGCATGATCGCATGTTAGAAAAGTCTAACATCTCACCATGTGACAACCAATTAGGAAAAGCCTTTGAAAACCTGGGCCCACCATCCATCGCACTTGCATAGTTAAGACCAAGGTCGAAAACACACAAAGTTTCCACAATAGTGAAGGATCAAAAACACACAGGGTTTTCGATATTAACACAAAGCAAGCAAGGGATGCATAAACACACAAGTTTTCATGTAGGCCTTAGAACTTGAATCTCCTTGGGTTTTTCAATTCAGCACGTGCAATTTGGACTAGAGCTTGGTGACACAACATGAGGAACATAGGGCCAAGGGCGCACACCATGAAACATTGCAAGGAAATGGGCCATTTTCATAGGATTTTGCTATGACAGAAAAATGGCCTAACAAGATCTTCCCATCAACCTCCCAACTGCAACTGTCTTGAAGAATTCAATTTGAGCTACCCACCTTCTTGCAATTGATTGCTAGATGAAAACCCTAGTAGAACCCTACAAAGATATATGTGAATTTAAATAATAATGGCTAGTAGGTTGAATTTTAAAATGTGACCATCGATATCATCTTCTCTTGGTATATGAATGGATCAGATCGACTTTAAAAATATTCACAAACCCTTTGAAAAGTCCATTTTCCATCTCATCAGTTGGGAGCCATTGAAAAATGAACACCCCAGCATGACTGGCAGCACATCAGACCCATGACCTACTGAGATTCACATCGGATGGTGGTTGCATGATCTCATAGGGTCAGAAGATTCTATGAGATCATAAGAGAACCATAGATCTTTCTTTTTACTGATGCCCTTGTAGATCCTCTAACAACAGTCCCACTAACAAGCACGAACTATTCTACTGAGAAACCAATGAGCATCAAGCATTTTAGTGCTATGTAACACATCGGACCCATGGAATCTTAACCCTTCATTGGATGGTTGTCACTATACCATGATACTAAACATCGAGCAAATTATTTTAGTGGTATAATGACAACCGTAGATCTTGATCAGATCTTAACCTACCTCATAAGCCAAATACCAAGGGCCCATTGACAAACTACCACATCACAACCCAGCCGGCCAATGGAATGTGAGCATGTTAGATGAAGAGGACCCACCTGACAAATCCTGGAAATAAAGCAAGATCAACGGTGGTCGTATGATCAAAAGGAATATTTTTGCCCCATGCAATCATGCGACTGTCATTAGATGTTTGGGAAAGACAACCACTGGGCCCACTTTGAGATAGCTCTACATCACAAGATCTTTGACCAATAGGAAATGTACACCTCAGACTACGTGGAATTGGACCCACTGACATAGAAGTGCTGCACTGAAAGAAGATCGACGATCATCATTGCATTGTGATGTTAACTTTTGAGCACATCTCCATAGTGGTATAGAGATGATCGTAGATCTTGTCCAAGATTTAATCTTGTAGGAAACCAAGACCACCAAACAAACTATAACCACTTCACCAGGTAGCTAAGTGTTAAGGGGTTAACTGCCAGGAATAAGAGACTTGGTGAGTGAAGGATATAAATACGCACATGGGAAATGTAAACCTTGAGTGGCCGAAAAAGGTAATGAAGAATTATAATAGGCCAAAGTGTTTTTTAGGGCTTTTTGGGCTACAACAGCTATATTTATGAATTTTTACCTAGGTTATTGATGCCAAAGACAGAACAAATGCTGCAAAGACTAGGGGAAAGATGCTAAACCCATGAAATTTTCTCAGGGTGCTAATAGGTCTTAAAGCATGATAATCTTGACTAAATTTAGCTTATGACCAAAATGAATGGATATGAAAATTTGGGCAATAGTGACCTTGAAGTTTGTGCCACTATCCATGTCACTAAAAACATGTCTTCAACTTCTTTCAAACTGCGCATAGCTAGATTCTATCTCAATTAGGAGTTATCATCTAATTACCACAAACTGCTACTTAGGAACACTACCTGAATACTGCTTCCATCAAAATTCTCATAACTTCCATGAATAAATGAATTAATATCTACTCTTTAACCATAAACATATAACAAAACATAGAATAAGTCCTTAACATTGCATAGCTTGATCTCTAATATCCCACATGCGCTAACCAAAACATTGTCTACTCCTCTGCTAATCTTTAGTAGATCACTATGTTGACATCAATGACAATCACAAACATGAATGCAACAAAAACTGCTATAGAATGACTACTAATACTCCTATAGGATATATTCATCATTCATTCCTAACAATCTCTGCCATTAGCATTGATGGCAACATAGATGAAAAACATCCAATGTTCCATAAATCCAACACTGCAACATTGCTGCTCTAAAAAATACTTCAATTCCTCTTCATCAATCAAATCTTGCTTGATTTTCCTATTTAGTTCTCTCCAAGAGATGGTACAAATGGTTTTTCATGTATAGTTCTCCCCCATTGACATCAGTGACAAAAATTTCATCATTATGTCAACAACTCTAATGTCAAAAGACATTGTTTAGAAAATAAATTCACTAGAGTCCTCATGACTCAGCTCAGATACAGATACTCCCGCATAGAGGAAGTACCAACATCCAGTTCAGAAGAAAGATAGGGCTCATATACCACTAGATAGATAAAAAAATCTGTATCACTTCTCAAAAGTAGGCTGGGGCATAACCCCAAGCATACCTCTAAGATAGTCAAATGTATCCTTAGGAAAAGGTTTTGTAAATATGTCTACAATCTTCTCCTTTGTGCTTATGTATTCAAGTCTAACTTATTTCTCAGCAAATTTCTCTCTTACTACATGACACTTTATCTCTATATGCTTTGTCTTAGAATGTAATATAGGATTCTTAAACATACTAACTGTACTGGTGTTGTCACAATGTATAACAATAGTCTCAAAAAAATTTATTCTAATATCCTTCAACATTTGCTTCATCCAAATTATCAGGTTACAATTGTTTTCTTTTGCTACATACTCTACTTCTGTTGTGCTTTGTGAAATACAATTCTTCTTGTTGCTTAGCCACGAGACCAATCTTCTTCCAAGGAAAAATGCTCCACCACTAGTGCTCTTTTTATCATCAACACTACCTCCCCAATTAGCATCTGTATATGCACATAGGGTAAAATCATCAAATTTTTCATACCACAATCCATACTCAATTGTGCCTCTCAAATATCTCAGTATCCTCTTCACTACCGCATAATGTGATTCTCGAGGTTTAGCTTCAAATCTTGCTACAATTCCAACTAAGTGTGCTATATCAGGTCTTGTATGTGTCAAGTGTTAGGAATAGTCCCAAGAGATGACTAAGAGGGGGGGGCTGAATCAATTATCTACAAGATTCAATTCTTTATCCAATTAAGTATACTTAAACATAAAGCATAAACACAATGAAAGAACAGATCACAACACCAATATTTTATGGGTAGTATCTACCTTTTTTATTTCTAAAAACTCACCATTAGAAAGGCCACTCATGCGGGCTTCTTTAGAAATAGCATTATGATGAAACAATTCCTTTTGCCTATTAGTAGCATCATCCTTAGCAAGGTCTATTAAGGTAGCAATCTTAGCTGCTTTGATAATTACATCAAAAACTTCAAAATCAATGCACTTCAAATGGGTCACCATCTTGTTCTTCGAATCAAGATAATTCTCTCCATCAAACTTAGGACTTTCTTTCCTGAAGTATGCCATCTAATCAACCTCAAGATGTTAAAATTTCTCTCTGAGGCACTTGGCTCTAATACCAATTGTTAGGAATAGTCCCAAGAGATAATTGAGAGGGGTGGCATGAATCAGTTATCTACAAGTTTCAATTCTTTATCCAATTAAGTATACTTAAACATAAAGCATAAACACAATGAAAGAACACAAGAACACAACACCAATATTTTGGTTATAGGGATACCCAAATAGGTAAAAACCCTAGTGGGAATTAATACCCACTATGATTCTGCACTAGTGTATAATGATCCTTGTTAGAAGATCCTTAACCCTGTTAGGAGTTTCTTTACAATATGTTTAGTACAATACACCTAGTCAAGGGTTAGAACCTATTAGAAGTCTTTTACAATTTTCCCTATTAGGGGAGAGGACACACTATTTGAGAGCTCACTACTCAAAGCGACAAAGGCTACAACCTTCTGAATAATAGATACACACTATATCTAGATCTTGGTGAACTACGCTTTGACCTACTATCTAGATCAGTTCCAATGTATAGCACAAATAATTTACTTCGTCACATAGACCTTCTTCTGATGGCTCAACACTTCACACAATCTGCTCTACTCTTCTTAATCAACCATGAACCACACTTAAGCAATCACAAATGACTGCCTATAAATATCATTCCTCTAAATGATATAATCAAGTCAGCCTCTTAGAACCACCTTGAAATCATAATAGAGAAACCATAAAAAACTCCAATAAACATTCTGTTGGCTCTACTATGTGTAATACCCCAAAAATGAGCTATAAGTTCTTTAACCTCTTATATCGACACATCAAACGAAATCAACATCAAAGTTCTAACCTATGGCATATCTGAACATCATCAAATCCTAATTGATTATCCTAAATTCTGCATCGAGGAATATTCCTAGTAATATTCCTAATTATCATAATTATCTTTGATTTAATGATTATTTGGCAATAAATCCTATTTATCCTAAAGTTTGATTAATTGAATATTCTCAATATTTAATTAATTAGATTTAATTCTACCATTTAATTATTTAATTGAAGTTAATTATATTTATTCCTAAATTGTATTATTTAATTTTGACAATAAATCCAAAATCATATGAATAATTAATTAAATTCTTATTTAATTAATTAAAAAAAGTTGTCAATTTTTAATAATATTGTTTTTGAATAAAAGTTTGAAAAATGATTGATTAACCCATAAATCAATTTTTTTATTTTTCAAAATCAGTTAAGTTGGAAATAAATCACTCTATTATTAATTAATTCATAAATAAAACATGCACAATCAAGAAAAGAAGACAACTATCAATTATCAATTAAATCAAAAACTCTATTTTGAGTTAAACTTTGCTTTTGCGTGTTTTTATGAGTTAATTATTCTTTATTTTTAGATAACTCAAAAATCAAGTTGAGTTTATTTGAGTGATTTATGGATTTCTTTCATGCACCTCCAAAGCCCTGGATTTCTATAAATTAAGGCTTCAGCTAATCTCAAATCATCTCATAATTTTGTGAGCTTACTCTGCCAAAGTCATCTACGAATTGCACAACTATTTTAAAGAATTAGAATTTGGAGAATCAAAGCTTATTGCGAATCAAGGCTATTCTGAGATCAATTTGGTTTTTACATTCATTTAGATTCATTTTCATATCATGGTTGGATCAATTTCATATCAGTTCATTCTAAATTAGATTCATATCAAGTTTTCATTATCATTATTGCATAGAAATGAAAAAAAAGAAAAAAAGATTAATTGCATTTATATTTCATATCAATTTTGCATTCAAATATTTCATTTAGGTGTCGTCAAGGTCACTGATCTCGATAAAAATCTGAGAACATCATACTCGCACCTATTAGAAGGTAGTAAATCAACTGGTTAGTTTAGTTTTTAATTCATTGTAGCTTTCATTTTTGCTAACCTCTAATGTTTTACTGAAGTGTTGTGTCTATAGATCAGCTACAAAATTCACACACACATTTCTAATGGCCACTGTGGGGCCCTAAAATAGGTTTCCAATTCAATTCTATCAATTTTTGTCCTCCTTCTCAATTTCTAAGCCAAAACTATGATTTTTAAATTCTATTCGTACAATTTTCATATGAGTTTCTGACAAAAGTCATTTCAGACTATACCCATTGGCATACGATAGTCTATCAAATCGAGAGTCATGCTAGACTATACACACTATCATTTGGAAGTTCAACTATCATATCATCATACACCTAGTGTCATACGAGTTTCAGGACTATCGTCTAGAAGCAGACCTAGTGTCATACGAGTTTTGGCACCAGGTTTTCATTATTGTTTCATTTTTTAGAGCAGTTTGTCAGATTTGGTTTTTAGATTTTGACTAACGGCTAATCTTAACAATTAAAATTCTCTATTTTTGATTGACTCCTGCTAGTTTTGATTGGAAAAGTGCAAGAATTGCTAAAAATAGGTAAAAATCTACTAAGTGCATTGTGAGGAATTCAGGTAATCTTCCCAGCTGATAAGACTTCAATTTTGGATCTAAAACAAACATCTCATGTGTCTAGCTTGAGTGACTTTTATTGCTTTCCTATCACAAACTTCATTTGGGCTATAAAAATGAACATAGTTTGCTTTCAGCATCTTTGTTACACATAGTAATTAGGCCCCATGAACACTATTTGTGGATCTTGAGAGAGTGGGTTTCCAGTGAAACTCTTCTCAATGAAGGATTCCTTGTAGGTGGGGAGGATACTGAGGGAGTCTCACGTTCCAGTAGATCCATGTGTTTTCAACTTTTGATCAAGGCATTCTCTCTCTTGGTAGGTTGATAGATCATAAGGGGTTGACGTCATAGATCTTTGTGAGATAAGCTTGGTCTTAGCATGTTAGATTTATCTTTCTACTTTGTTTGGGTTAAAAGTGGAAAGGCTAGGGGATTATGCTCTACTTCCTTTTTGGATAGTACCAGAAACCCAAATCCTTGAATCTGGAACCAGTCTCCATGTGGTATATCTTGTGAGTCACCTTTAGAGATGGTTAACCATAGTGGACAATCCCTTAATTGGGTCAACCATGTTGATGGAACCTCAAGTGATAATAGCCATTTTTGTCGTGGTAGTGATAGCCACTATATAAATGTTCTTGCGGAAGAAATCTTCACAAGTGTGGTTCATTGTTGGGTTGCCAGATCTCCCTAGCAGCTCCTGATTGATTAAATTCTCAGCCTATGTCAAAACCCTGGTGCGTCGAGATTGGAGTTCACCCCTTTGGACCATAAAAGTTGCAGAGTCAAACCATTACTAAAAACCCTAGAGAGGCCAAATTTTCATTTTTCTAGGGTATATGTTTGTTATTGCTAAACATTTTGGAACATACACAATTAGCACTTCCAAGGATTAGCACAAATAAGTCACTTGATTGTTCATATTCAAGGTTACTTTTTCCCTTGTTCATTATTTTTAGACATGCTTGAAATCACTTGCTTTCTATTTTGTGTGCTTGTTTATCTATCTGGTTACTGAAAATAAACAAATCTGTTACAATCCTCAAATCTGGACATTGAAATTTGCAAACAATCTGAAACTGAAAACCCTAAATTTGCAAAATTTGAAGTGAAATTCCTTTTTGGAGTCAAAAGTCATCTTAGGAGGTTAGAAAGTCATACGAGTTTTCATCAAATGTCATTTCATTACTGCCCAACTGTTGTATGGTAAAGAACCCAGTGTCGTACGAGTCTTTCTGCTAGTCAAATTCAAAAAGTCAAATCCTACTAGCAACTGTCGTGTGAGTTTTGCAACTATTGTATGAGCTTTTCAACTGTCATTTCATAGCATACCCACTATCGTATGAGTCTACAGAGTGTCATTTGGGAAAATTTTGAAAAGTTGTCAGAAAATTGTCAAGATTGCTAGATACTTAGGCTTTTCAGCTGATGAAGGGTGCTCCCCTTAATACCACAAACACATAACAAAAATAGAGAAACAACAATAATAATATGCAAGAATAGAAAATTGGCTTCTTATTATCTCCACAAATGTGGAATTACAAACTTTCAGAATTACAATATGCAAAGCCACATGGGCATTCCCTTACAATATTCTGTAGGACAAAGCCTCAAATCAATACCCAGATCTACTACCCAGAACTACCCTAGAAAACACTATGGGCCTTCTTTATATAGGCAATTTCCACCGCCCAAGAAGGTTCTAGAAATTTAGCCCTTAGGGCTGACCAAACTTAGAATTATTTTATTTTACAATTTATTACATCAAAGTCGGCTCAAAATGAGTTTTGAAACCCAAATAGAAATTTTGAAGAAAAATAATTTTCTGCCATTTCAGGTGACCCAACTTTTGAAGACCATAAGTCATCACCCGTTGACCTGATTGGCTATTATAACCCCATTCTAGAAATGCCACGAAGCGTTCTACAGGCTTGACTAGTGCAAAGTGCCCATCACCCAAATTTTCAACCTCATCCGGGGCCTCTAAAGCCTTCAAAACTGAGTTCAAAGTTTTTGTACCCTGCTGCCAATACCAAAAATCTTCAATATCTTCAAAACTAGACCTGATCTAGCCATGAAAATTTGCTGGTAGGCTGATATGACTGAGATGAACCTCCATATGTAAAATTAGAACATTCTGAGATCATAAGACCAACTTACTAAAAATAGCAAGTTTCCATAAATAGCAACTCTGCACAAGATAGCCCTTATTGAATACAAAAATAGAAGTATTTTTGGGTGATGCAAGATTGCCCTTACACCCAGGATGCTCCTGCATCATCAGCCTATTTCTAGAATCTATCGAACAAATCACTGTGTCAAGAATAGAGCAGTATCTATTGAGAATCCAATCATTTTCCAAAAGTGGCCTTTTGAATCTAATTTAGCCTTCTGTTTAATCAATTTGAGTCTTTATCATCTTGTGTCAAAACCTTGTCATAACTATCAATCTTCAATCAATCATTGAAATGACTAAGTGTTGTGATATCTTGTCCGCTATATTTTGGGAATCTACCCATACATCCAGGGCATAGTATCCTTCACCCATGTCTAATCAAATCTTCAAACCAATCATAACCTTGACAAGGTTGCATCATCTGGTCACCTTGATTCAATTCTTTCTTCAGTTGTCTTCATCTTATTCTTTTTCTTCACCCAAGGTTAATGGTGGAAACTAGAGCTTCCTCTCAGAAGAAATCTAGGGAAATATCTCATACTTTACCTTTGACTCACATAGGTCCAACTTTTGAGCAAGTCCATAATTCTGGTCTTTATGAAGATGACGGTGCTGGCAACCTTCGATTAAAAACTGGTTACATTCCTCCTTCATCAACTCATGGAGGTACCCAACAAACCCCACATCAATCTATTCTAGGGAGTCCACAAACTCCTACCATGTCTCAAGCAGGGACAAAATTTGGCTCTCAAAGACCTCAATCTCAACATGGTGCAAATCAAGAACCCACACCTAAAGAAATTGCTCAATATCAAAATGATGATAACTTCAAATGAATGATGAAGCATTTCTTGAAAGAAGATAGAGAGGCATACTTTTTACAATTATCTCATCAAGGAGATAAACTTCCTCCCAACTTTAATGTTGAAGATATCATTACGCATGAGGAAGAAACTCGACTCATAGCTATTATGAAATAGATGCATGCCATGCAAGTCAAACTTAATAGCCTTGAGAAAGAAAAGGAACCCAAGGAGTTCTCCATGGAAGCTCTATGCCCTTTTCATTTTGATAAAGACTTGTATATGCCACCATTTCTAAAACAAGTGGAGATGCCCAAGTATGATAAGTATGATAGACACTATGATCCTCAAGACCATGTCAGAGAATTTTGTACCCAATCAATGGAATTCATGCATGAACCAACCTATCTAATGCATCTCTTCCCTCAATCTCTGGGAGGAGCAGCCATTCAATGGTTCTCTTGATTACCTTCCACTATCAAAAATTTTGAGGAATTGATCAAATTGTTTTATCAACAATACTCCTACAATATTCAACATCCAGTCACCATGATTGATATATGTAATCTCAAGCAATATCTAGGAGAACCATTCCTAACATTTCTTAAGAGATGGAGGAAGATGTTCTCTCTATATGCCAGACCTATTCCAGAAATAGAAAAACTAAAAATCTTCATCAATAACCTTGTTCCAGAAATCAATTATCCTCTAAAAATGCAAGATCATACATCTTTTGATAAGATGGTGGATAATGCTATCAAAATTGAAAAAGTGCTTGTGAAAAAAGGAGAAATCACACTTCAGAAAGACAAGTATGAATCTGGGTCCAATTCTAAAGACAAGAACAAAAATTGGAACAAGAATAAAGGCATTGTCACTAATAGTGTTGTTGACACTATCCATGCCCCATCAAAGGCACCAGCCTACAATCTAACTCTTGGTTCCCAAGCCATAAAAGCTTTAGAACAAAAGTCATTTGAACCATTCCAAAAGAAGCCAAAATACAAATCTTGGGATAAAAAGCAAAAGTTCACTCCTCTTGGAGAATCTTTAGAATTAGCTATGTGAACTCTACTAGCTGATAAGATCATCTCTTCGCCAGCAATCTGACAATCTGATCAAGAGCCTAAGCCACATTTGTGGAAAGAAAATGAATTCTATGATTTCCATCGAGGTAAAGGTCACAAAACTAATAACTACTTATAGTTGAAACATGCCATTCAAGATCTAATCAATAATGGAGACATCATAGTTCATAATCCTAAGAGCAATAAAGATCATACATCATTTACAGAACCATTTCAGCAACATGGTCAAGGAGTTTCAACTTGTCAACCTAATATGGGGGCAAAAGTCAACTATGCCTACCCTAGAAATAATGATATCATCAATATGATTGAACCATGTCTCTCTAAAAGTTGCAATGTCATCACAATTCTATGAAGAGAAAGAGATCATTCCTTAGCTAATGCAGTTACTTGATCACAAGCTCAGACACATTTGAAAAGACAAATCCAAGATTCATCAAATGTCCCTAAGGTTCCCTTCAATCTTTCATTTGCTTCTAAATAGAAGGCTACTTCCAAATCTTCCAATCCAAAGGATACAAGGCCTACATCTTATAGCATTATTCAATAACTCCAACACACTAATGTGAAAATCTCCATGTTTGAGTTACTTCAGATCTCTCCAGCTCATAGAGCTATACTAGAGAAAGCTTTGCTTGGTTCCAATGTTCTTGATGACCTTGATTTAGACAAGTTCCAAACTATGGTTGGACATCTTACATGTCTACAATATATCTCCTTTTCAGAGGAAGATGACAACTCCTTGAGTCACCCACATAATCAGCCTTTGCATATAGAAGTCTTGATCTAGAACTGTAGAGTCAAATGTGTGTTGATAGATGGAGGCATGAGCCTAAACATTTTTTCTTACAACTTGATCACACAATTGGGATTTTCAGAATTATCTATTGATCCTAGAAATAAAATAACTATCAAAGCCTATGATGAACAAGAAAGATCTTCTAAAGGCACCATTATCTTACCCATCTGAGTGGGTCCAGTTATCAAAGATACCATCTATCAAGTGCTTGATCTACTGTTGGCCTACAACATCCTCCTAGGGAGACCATGGATACATGAAATGCAAGCCATTCCTTCTACATACCCTCAATGCTTGAAGTTTCCTTATGAAGGAGTAGAGGTTACTATCCCCACAGATCTAAAAAAAACTTGCAATACATTGAAGGAAAGTGCTGATAATCTTGTTCCCAATAATAGAGAATCTTCTACTAAATAACTAAATGTTGCTTCAACATCCAAAATGGAAGACATTGCTAAAGAGGTCAATATCAAATAAAATGGGATGGGAGAATATATTATAGAGCTAGTCTTATCTTTGACATCTCTCCCTATCTCACCTAAGTCTTATGGACAATCTTTGAAATAGTCCAAGCTTGAACCTAAGGAACCTCTTGAAGCATATAAAAATAACTTTGTGGCAAAACAAGTATCCAAGCAAGAGTTTGAAGAGGATGAAGTTGTGCTATGATGGCTATACAGAGATGAATTTGAATCCCACAAAGTTCAAACTAGAAATTCTATAGCACCACATATCCCTTCTAAGTCATATGATCTAGGAGATAAATTAATAGCTAAGATGGGATATTTAGGTAAAGGACCTCTAGGAGTCAAAGGAAAAGGTATTGTGGCACCTCTCCCACATACTGGTAGAGAAAATAAAGACAAAGTTGGCTTAGGCTTTAAAAAGAAACCCTTCCACCTCAAAGGTAATTCTTCTCATGTCATAGAGAAGATCACACCAGGAGAACCTCTTCTTAAGAAAGAAGAAATAGAACCATTAGATAGTGATTCAAACAGCTCAGAACTCATCCCCTATGAAAAATTTCCTAAAGATATCAAAGACCTTCTTCATGATAAAGATGATCCAATCAAATGAATTAATGTAGTAGAAACACAAGAACCTACTATCAATTAAGAGATAGTTGCCACACAAGAACCAACTAATCTTGAAAATAATCAAGAAGAAGAAGGTGGTAGTTATTCTGAAACTGAGTCCCATGAGTATGAATTCAAATTAGAAACGGAGGGAAACCCTTCTTGGGGTATTCACCCTGACTTTACTCATGTTCTAAGATTTCCTAGAGATCCCAACTCAGAAGCTAAATGAAATGACTATGAATGGGGAGCCATTCCAGAACCAGATGAAGATGAGCTTATTATAGAAAAACATGTTGATGTTATTCACCAATATGCACTTAATCCCAACGTAAGTCTAGAGTGAAATGATGAACCTATCAAGTCTGATCCACCTATGGCTGAATTGGACTCCCACAATGACATTGAGCCTATTCATGAATTGAATGTCTTAAGTTGTAATATCACCTTTGAACTCAAGCATCGGGTTAGGACCAATGATGACAGATCCATATCCATAAACACTATCTCCCAATCTTTCCCCACTTTGACTATCCAATATCCAGAACTTATTGATCAAACCTCCACAAATATAAGCCATGGTATTTATACCTTCTTGAATGACTATGCCCTTGCTTGCTACCTAAATATAGTTGAGCCTATGAGGACTACCATTAGTGAACCAAGTGTTATCATGATGGAGTCAGACATCAAGTATCTTAGAAAAAAAAGAATTAAAAAAAAAAGAAAAAGAGTTCTAATGGTGAAAACCACTTTGTGGCAGTCTCAGAACCTACAAAAGTAAAAATAAAAGATGTATCCAAAGGTGAAAACCTCTCTGAGGTGCCTAAGGATGAGATATTTGATGTCCTTCCAAGTCATTTATAGGATAGATCTCTAGTTCTAATTGAGCCCACTCAATCTATCAATTTGGGTACAACAAAGGAACCACAATTGGTACATGTAGCACAATCATTATCAGAAGAAGACAAGCAAAAATTTACTACATTCTTAACAGAGAAAAAGATCAACTTTGCATGAAAATATTCAGATATGCCAGGATGGGATCCTAATCTTATAATGCATCATTTATCTATAGCTCCAAATGTCAAACCTGTTAAACAAAAGTTGAGAAAGATTCATCCTCACGTTGCACTCTTGGTAAAAGTTGAATTAGAGAAGCTCCTAAAAGCTAGATTCATTCAAGTTATTGACTATGCAGAGTGGATCTCCAATATTGTACCTATTTCTAAACTAGATGATTCAATCAGAGTGTGCACAGACTTTAGAGATGTGAATAGAGCGTGCCCTAAGGATGATTTTCCACTACCTAACATTGATATGATAGTGGACATGACTGCAGGTTTTGAGATGTATTCCTTAATGGATGGTTTCTTTGGATATAACCAAATAAAAATTTCTCCAGAGGATCAAGAGAAAACTACTTTCACATGTGCATGGGGTACCTTCTATTCGAATGTCATGCCATTCGAGCTTAAAAATGCTAGTGCTACATATCAAAGAGCCATGACATCTATTTTTTACGACATGATTCATAAGACTATGGAAGATTATGTTGATGATATGTAACACCCCACCAGGCAACCCAAGAGGACAAGACATAAAACCTCTATAAAATGAAAGTAGTGAATTTTTTTTTAATTTATTTATTTATTTTAACTAGAATAATATTCATCATTACACTTCATATTTCTAAAAGAAGAAATAATTTTCTACTACTTGAATGTAAGATTTATACAACTTAAGTCCTCCCGGGTTCCCTAACGTTGCTAAATAAGCAACATCATATAAACCATTTACATGCATAAGATATTCACAGAATCATGAGCTTAAAAGATCTACATTCATTTTAATGCACCAAGTTAAATGTCCCTAACTTATTTCTTTTATTAAACATAGGTTAATCATGCAACATCATTATTCCTTTTATCAACTCATTCCATAAATTCATATTGATTTCATCTACATCTACTATCCTTTATATCACTTTTCTCTAATAATTTAAGTAAGAGATTAATATTCATTAAGGTGGGCATTATCCTAGGTATTTCATTAACATGAACCAAGTATTAACATTATAATCAAGTTACTATTTTATTGCATTGTTTCATAACCATTCATTGTTAATAATTCCAATCACTAACCTATCATTTCTCAATAATTTCCTTGGATCCTTTCATCAAGAGAGAATACATTATTTTTGTGATACATCATTATATATAACTATATTTAAGATTATTTCCTTTACATATGGACAACATAAGAGGATAGGAGAAATAACATAAACACTTTCTTTTAATGCTAGTAACATGTCTAATATTCCACATTATTTTCCCTTTCTTTTACCTAGAACTACCCATTCCCTTATGCATTGTTTTGAATTGAAATTACATCAATACTACAAGACTCATTTTAGGAGATTAAAAATTACATGAATTCAAATACATAAGTACATCTCAACATATTAAAATATCCAATAAGAAATCTTCAACTGTAGATCTGGAAAGGAATATGTGCTAGGATCATCCAGAGAATCACGAACAATACATCGATATAAATATTAACCACCCAACCATGTGGAACCAATAGGCCCACTCCCCCGAGCTAGGAGATAGAACCAAAGGCCCATACAAGGGGTAACAACTAGAAAATTCCTAAGGTGGTGATAAAAGTTCCCCAAAGTCACAACAAAAAGGAAAAGACAAGAAGACCACAAGGAATACCAGAGGCATGATCAAATTTGATAGAGACTCTAAGCTACAAGCTAAGTGAGTGTCATCACATAGCCCTCACCCCTTGGGTTGTCCTGGTACTAGCCACTCTTGGCCCCGGCCCCCAAGTAGGCACATGCGAAACTGAATGCCTCTCGTACAAACAAGGTCATTCAGTTGTACCTACGCATAGGTACCTTCTCCCACTCCCATCCTTAGTCTTTACTAGCACTAAAGGCATGGGCGAGGCACAATTAATCTTGATTAATGTGTAATTTCCCATTCCAATAATCTCCCATTCCCAATTCATTTATTTAGGTTATCACTTGATTAAATAACTCATCGTAGGTTATCCTGGTACTAGCCACTTAGGGCCCCGACCCCTCACTATGAGCCACTCACCTAGTGTAATTAGGTTCCCTAACATACATATAAAAATCATAAGAACATAATAGATTCATCATCAAGAATTCATATCAATTCCATAATAACATTTGATTGAGTTTAGGAAAACATATGTTGTCCCTAGTCCATTTGACAACCCTAAACCCAATATGGCATTCAGAATGTTCCAAACATATAAGAAGACATCCAAGTGATATTATAAACATATTTAGAGTATACATAGATCCAATTAACCAAAAACAAATTATAATAGCCTTTGGTAACCATACGAGACCTTAAAACTTAATGATGTTCTTAAATTGAATTATTTCAAGCAAGGATTAAATGCAAAGAATAGTCATCATAGAACAGTCATCCATATCTTCCACAAAACATAAAATAAAGGAAATTAATTCAGTGGAGATTTAGATAACATAATTATGGACTCTCAATTTTATTTTTAGGAAGATCCAACGATGGGAAAGAAAGTTATGACTTCTGGTTAAAAACAGAAAATTCTGGTTAGGGTTCAGACCTGCCTTCACTAAAACGGTTGTAATTTTCACAAAACATAATTAGAATTCACCAAAAAAATTGGAAATGAAAGATAAGACTTAAGAGAATCTTTGATATCAAATTTAGACTTTTATATAAGCATATCAGCCTGTAGCATACGAATACATTTGACAGAAATTTCAGAATCAAGAATGGACAGGCATAGTCTGCCAAAATGTCAAAAATAAGGTATTAATTCGACCCTAAAAATAAAATCAGAGAGATACCCATTTGAGATCTGTGAATTGTAATTCTAAAAAATCAATTTAGTAAAACCATAGATGAAATTTAAATTGTTATAATAATAGATCTCTAAAAATGGGTTGCTAAAAACCCTAGGAAAACACATGCCAATTCTTACAAACAAAAACTCAAAACTTTAAAATAACCATACAAATGAAAAGTAAAGATATAATAAATAATGATAATATATAAATAGATCTATAATCTATCAGATACATCAAGTAACTAAAATATTCAATCCATACCTCATGTCCTACGAAGGTTGAATCGAAGAAGGAAGGAAACAAAAGAGAAGACAAATCCAAACTTGAGATGCATCCTTCAAACCCTATCAACTTTCAAAAATCTCCATGAAAGAAAGAAATAATTCCACAGCAAAGAATCCCTCTCTCAACTACTGAAATTCTCACAAAAATGTCTCTCTCCCAAAAGCAAAGATAACCAAAAATTCTTAAAGACATATGCTTACAAACTCTCCTTCACATCTCCAAGTTTTCTCTCCAAAATCTCCATGAAAAGTAAGGCCATCCTCTCCTCAATGCTTCAGCCCCAAAATCCCCTCCCTTCAAATGAGAAAGTAGTGCATATAAATAGATTTCCAAAGGTTGAGAGGAAAAGTAACCAATTCCCAACTAACTCTTAACTAAAGGGTATTATAAAATAACTTAATATCATACAACTATATTACTCAAATATACAATAAAAGATTATTTGTATTTATTCATACACACATGTAATATTATCCTAACATATATGCATATGCCATCATTAATTACATCAATATCTATATATATAACCTATCCTCATTATTAATAATTAACAATTGAGAATAATATACATCGCATTATTTAATATTTAATTATTAATAATATTATACTTTACATTAATCCAGAAATATACACCATCAACAATATCTACAATAATTAACATATAATCACATATAAATTATATATATATATAAATACATATATGTGTGCACCCATATATATATTTACATATATATATATATATATATATATATATATATATATATATATTTATATTTATATAGATACATGTCAAATACCAAACACTATAATCTATAAGATTATGAAGTAATAGATCACAATATTATTACCTATTTATAATTACTATAGGATATAACACTGAGGTAGAAAAAAATCACATGCCTCAAAATAAATCTAATCATCGAAAGAGGCCATAAAAATCAACTATGAAAAATATTGAGAAAACTATAAGATCAAACAAGGTCAACCAAAGTCAACAAGGAAAGTCAAGCCAAACTCCTGAAACACAACATAGAAAGATTAACTAAGAATCATACCAAGAAGGAGAAATAAATAAAATGAGTAAACAAATCATACAACCAAATGGATTCAAGTGGCCACAAGGCACTAACTACAACCATGCCCAACCGGGTGCATTGGATCTGGGTTTTTGACCCAAAGGTTGACTGACAAAGAAGGAACCCTAATATTCTCAAATTGAAATAATGACAAAGGAAGACTCATGTAGGGGCCTTAGTACTATCTCCATAACAACAACCATCGAGGTTTTGAGGGCATGCTCAGACCTGTGAAGTCAGGTGAAGTCGATGCCCGGTACCTGCAAGCCTGCATCACAAAGAAGAAATACATATGCATGGATATACGTATAAAAGAAAACATTGCAAATAGATGACCAGGATCGATACATCGTGTGGACCTCAGCTATGTGAGTAACTACGACTTCGTCCTGAATCATGAAAATACATCATGTATATATATATACTCAAAGCATGTAGCATCATCATAACGAAGGTTAGAATCTCAAGCATTGTGTTAGTCTCTTATCAATACTAATAACAAATCAACATAATCAAATCATCAAGTGAGATACAAGATTCATCCAAAGTAACCTTAATAGAAGAAAATATAAATAACCACTTATATATATCTATCAAGTACATATCATATAACATCCTAACTATGTTCATAAAGGTCTTGTAGGTACTCAATACATACATGGAGATAAATACATACAAAAGTGATACCTTTAGATAGTATGTCTGATATTAGAATCATTGAGTACTAGCTTATGAAATTATTATAAACAACTATAGGAATAGATCAAACAAGTATCGTGTACAACTTAAGCTATAAGAAAACATCGAAGGATCTTAATTCTTTCAAAAACACAAAACTTATATTAGGGTTAGAGGGGTATTACATCTTCCCCCACTAAGATTCGACTTACTCTTGGAAGTTGGGAAGGTGAGCTATATATCGCACATTAGCTAACAGAATTGTAATATTACTATTCTAGAACCTCATTTAATGACTGCACACATACTTCTCCTATCAAGAGTTTTGGTAAATTCTATCTTATTACAACTTTAGTGTAGATTAACTCAGTTCAATTAGTAATGACTTTTAAAAAGAATTAACTATGTGATTCTATCACTTTATGCAGTAAGTTTGTTAACAAGATACTTGAAATTACATAAAAATTATTGTTATCAAGTTGAAACTCTAAGATATTCATGTTTACTCACTAATATCAATATATTATGAAATTGCATGTTTTACTAACTGAGATTATCACTTCCTTTCACAATATCAAAGTTCCTATCTATGGTAACCAGTATAAAAAGAAAGAAATAATTTATGATATATTTTCCCTTTTGAGACATAATCTAACCCTACATAATACAACCGGTGAGACCTTATTACAAATAGGGTCCAAAATTTGTGTCCCTTACAAGCTATGAATACCAAACATAGAGAGGTATGTAACATTTATATTTGTTATGATCATGAAGGGAATACATCAAATAATTTTTATTTACTTTTGTAGTCATGAAAATAAAACAATCTAGATACTTGAAACTTACCATTTTCATTAACACATAGTTTTATAAGAAATATTCCTTTCCATCAAAGCTTTAAGTAGAATTCCAATGACATAGGACACACAAATTTTACAATATACATATTCTAAGTCATCTTTCACAATAGTTGTAGTGCTTGATTTCCAAAAACACATTCACACCCTAGAGGAGATCTAAACAATTTACAATTTATTGCACTATTATTCATTAAGTTGGGATCCCTTCTTAAAGCTTACTATTTATCTATGCACTTTTCCCTAATTTGCATGTCAGGAGGTTTCCATATAGCATTTACTTAAGAGTTATTTCAAATTCTTTATTTCATAATGATCATAGATCCATCAAGAGAGAAAGAAGTATACGAGTCCTACTACTATAACCACAACATCTAAATTAATAACATTAACTACTGTACATAACTTTAATTTATACCCTTTACCTATTTGAAACATTACCCTCATACACTTTAAAATTTTGAGATAACATCAGTTCTAAGTAGAAATTGAGTAAGGTACATTTCTATAACATTTATTTACCACAATAACTCCTTATTCATAGTTTTTCAATCACTTAATGTTGTTAATTTCTTACTACTATGGTGTTGATCACAATGTATACAAAACATGAATTTGTTTCCAAAATACCCATCTAGGATCCTAACTATTCACTAGGCATTTTGCAAGACATATATTTAATAAAAACACTTCTATCATTAGTACATATAATCCATCATCGCACATACTCTTCCCTAGAATTTCTTGATTATGTTATCTTAAATCCTTTTTGTGTAATTTAATAAGATATGCAGAAAGGATATAACTTCTTACCAAGATAGGGACAAAAATTCCTCTTCCTAAATGAAAATGTGAATTATAGCCTATGATAAAATCTTGGGGACATAGGTCCTTCACCCAAGGGTTTCCTAATTGAGTATTTACAAATTTTTCTAATATATTATTGCCTTGTCTAAACAATTTTAGTCATGCAAAACTTATTTCTTAAGAGGGAAAAGAGAGAGAGAGAGAGAGAAATATATATGACAGTAGATTATTTGTTCCTTATTTATTTTTTTATTTTTTTCACTTCTTTCCTAGGTACATATTATTAGCCATGTAATTTAATTATTTCCCTTTTAATCCTATCAAGTACTACCACAATCATTTCTTTCTTTTAAGGATAAAAAAAAATCTATTTCTAAGATACTTTGAGTAGGATAAAATTCAACTAGGTATTTGTAAGAAGATAGAGTGCACAACATTATATTATAGGTAGGATCAGGGGGTAATATTATCTACGACCATAATTAAGATTCAAAACATTTAGTATCCTTTAACTTTTGACCCTTCTAGGGATACCATTACCTTTTAAGAAAACAAACACAAGTCTCAAGAATTCTTCACCATTCCATTAATATTATAGGAAACATACACTTAACACATCATTGATCTCATTATGCAAAAAAATAAGTAATTGTTAGAATATAACTCAATCATAGAGGAATAGGCATACCCTTGTAAGACAATACAACATGAGAGCATGAAATGTAGCCTTCATTTCCTAAGATTCAAGTTTTAGCATAGCAACATAATCCAAAAAGAGACAAAGTGAAGATACTCAAGGTTATGCATAGGTGAGCTATGAGTCCCAGAGTTCCCAGTGTAGAAACCTAGGGCTCTGATACCAGATGTAACGCCCCGCCAGGCAACCCAAGAGGACAAGACATAAAACCTCTATAAAATGAAAGTAGTGAATTATTTATTTATTTATTTTAACTAGAATAATATTCATCATTACACTTCATATTTCTAAAAGAAGAAATAATTTTCTACTACTTGAATGTAAGATTTATACAACTTAAGTCCTCCCGGGTTCCCTAACGTCGCTACCTAAGCAACATCATATAAACCATTTACATGCATAAGATATTCACAGAATCATGAGCTTAAAAGATCTACATTCATTTTAATGCACCAAGTTAAATGTCCCTAACTTATTTCTTTTATTAAACATAGGTTAATCATCCAACATCATTATTCCTTTTATCAACTCATTCCATAAATTCATATTGATTTCATCTACATCTACTATCCTTTATATCACTTTTCTCTAATAATTTAGGTAAGAGATTAATATTCATTAAGGTAGGCATTATCCTAGGTATTTCATTAACATGAACCAAGTATTAATATTATAATCAAGTTACTATTTTATTGCATTGTTTCATAACCATTCATTGTTAATAATTCCAATTACTAACCTATCATTTCTCAATAATTTCTTTGGATCCTTTCATCAAGAGAGAATACATTATTTTTGTGATACATCATTATATATAACTATATTTAAGATTATTTCCTTTACATATGGACAACATAAGAGGATAGGAGAAATAACATAAACACTTTCTTTTAATGCTAGTAACATGTCTAATATTCCACATTATTTTCCCTTTCTTTTACCTAGAACTACCCATTCCCTTATGCATTGTTTTGAATTGAGATTACATCAATACTACAAGACTCATTTTAGGAGATTAAAAATTACATAAATTCAAATACATACGTACATCTCAACATATTAAAATATCCAATAAGAAATCTTCAACTGTAGATCTGGAAAGGAATATGTGCTAGGATCATCCAGAGAATCACGAACAATACCTCGATATAAATATTAACCACCCAACCATGTGGAACCAATAGGCCCACTCCCCCGAGCTAGGAGATAGAACCAAAGGCCCATACAAGAGGTAACAACTAGAAAATTCCTAAGGTGGTGATAAAAGTTCCCCAAAGTTACAACAAAAAAGAAAAGACAAGAAGACCACAAGGAATACCAGAGGCATGATCAAATTTGATAGAGACTCTAAGATACAAGCTAGGTGAGTGTCATCACATAGCCCTCACCCCTTGGGTTGTCTTGGTACTAGACACTCTTGGCCCCGGCCCCCAAGTAGGCACATGCGGAACTGAATGCCTCTCGTACAGACAAGGTCATTCAGTTGTACCTACGCATAGGTACCTTCTCCCACTCCCATCCTTAGTCTTTACTAGCACTAAAGGCATGGGTGAGGCACAATTAATCTTGATTAATGTGTAATTTCCCATTCCAATAATCTCCCATTCCCAATTCATTTATTTAGGTTATCACTTGATTAAATAACTCATAGTAGGTTATCCTGGTACTAGTCACTTAGGGCCCCGGCCCCTCACTATGAGCCACTCACCTAGTGTACTTAGGTTACCTAACATAAATATAAAAATCATAAGAACATAATAGATTCATCATCAAGAATTCATATCAATTCCATAACAACATTTGATTGAGTTTTGGAAAACATATGTTGTCCCTAGTCCATTTGACAACCCTAAACCCAATATAGCATTCAGAATGTTCCAAACATATAAGAAGACATACAAGTGATATTATAAACATATTAAGAGTATACATAGATCCAATTAACCAAAAAAAAATTCTAATAGCCTCTGGTAACCATACGAAACCTTAAAACTTAATGACGTTCTTAAATTGAATTATTTCAAGCAAGGATTAAATGCAAAGAATAGTCATCATAGAACAGTCATCCATATCCTCCACAAAACATAAAATAAAGGAAATACCTTTGGTGTAGATTTAGATAACATAATTATGGACTTTCAATTTTATTTTTAGGAAGATCCAATGGTGGGAAAGAAAGTTATGACTTCTGGTTTAAAATACAAAATTCTGGTTAGGGTTCAGACCTGCCTTCACTAAAATGGTTGTAATTTTCACAAAACATAATTAAAATTCACCAAACAAATTGGAAATGAAAGATAAGACTTAAGAGAATCTCTGATATCAAATTTAGACTTTTATATAATAATATCAGCCTGTAGCATACGAATACATTTGACAGAAAATTCAGAATCAAGAATGGACAGGCATAGTCTGCCAAAATGTCAAAAATAAGGCATTAATTCGACCGTAAAAATAAAATCAGAGAGATACCCATTTGAGATCTGTAAATTTTACTTCTATAAAATCAATTTAGTAAAACCATAGATGCAATTTAAATTATTATAATAACAGATCTCCAAAAATGGGATGCTAAAAACCCTAGGAAAACACATGCCAATTCTTACAAACAAAAACTCAAAACTTTAAAATAACCATACAAATGAAAAGTACAGATATAATAAATAATGATAATATATAAATAGATCTATAATCTATCATATACATCAAGTAACTAAAATATTCAATCCATACCTCATGTCCTACGAAGGTTGAATCGAAGAAGGAAGGAAACAAAAGAGAAGACAAATCCAAACTTGAGATGCATCCTTCAAACCCTATCCACTTTCAGAAATCTCCATGAAAGAAAGAAATAATTCCATAGCAAAGAATCCCTCTCTCAACTACTTAAATTCTCACAAAAATGTCTCTCTCCCAAAAGCAAAGATAACCAAAAATTCTTAAAGACATATGCTTACAAACTCTCCTTCACATCTCCAAGTTTTCTCTCCAAAATCTCCATGAAAAGTAAGGCCATCCTCTCCTCAATGCTTCAGCCCCAAAATCCCCTCCCTTCAAATGAAAAAGTAGTGCATATAAATAGATTTCCAAAGGTTGAGAGGAAAAGTAATCAATTCCCAACTAACTCTTAACTAAAGGGTATTATAAAATAACTTAATATCATACAACTATATTACTCAAATATACAATAAAAGATTATTTGTATTCATTCATACACACATGTAATATTATCCTAACATATATGCATATGCCATCATTAATTACATCAATATCTATATATATAACCTATCCTCATTATTAATAATTAACAATTGAGAATAATATACCTCGCATTATTTAATATTTAATTATTAATAATATTATACTTTACATTAATCCCGAAATATACACCATCAACAATATCTACAATAATTAACATATAATCACATATAAATTGTATATATATAAATACATATATGTGTGCACCCATATATATATTTCCATATATATATATATATATATATATATATATATATATATATATATATATATATATATATATATATATATATATATATATATATATATATATATATATATATATATATATATATATATGCCAAATACCAAACACTATAATCTATAAGATTATGAAGTAATAGATCACAATATTATTACCTATTTATAATTACTATAGGATATAACACTGAGGTAGAATAAAATCACATGCCTCAAAATAAATCTAATCATCGAAAGAGGCCATAAAAATCAACTATGAAACATATTGAGAAAACTATAAGATCAAACAAGGTCAACCAAAGTCAACAAGGAAAGTCAAGCCAAACTCCTGAAACACAACATAGAAAGATTAACTAAGAATCATACCAAGAAGGAGAAATAAATAAAATGAGTAAACAAATCATACAACCAAATGGATTCAAGTGGCCACAAGGCACTAACTACAACCATGCCCAACCGGGTGCGTTGGATCTGGGTTTTTGACCCAAAGGTTGACTGACAAAGAAGGAACCCTAATATTCCCAAATTGAAATAATGACAAAGGAAGACTCATGTAGGGGCCTTAGTACTATCTCCATAACAACAACCATCGAGGATTTGAGGGCATGCTCAGACCTATGAAGCCAAGTGAAGTCGATGCTCGGTACCTGCAAGCTTGCATCACAAAGAAGAAATACATATGCACGGATATACGTATAAAAGAAAACATTGCAGATAGATGACCAGGATCGATACATCATGTGGACCTCAGCTATGTGAGTAACTACGACTTCGTCCTGAATCATGTAAACACATCATGTATATATATACACTCAAAGCATGTAGCATCATCATAACGAAGGTTAGAATCTCAAGCATTGTGTTAGTCTCTTATCAATACTAATAATAAATCAACATAATCAAATCATCAAGTGAGATACAATATTCATCCAAAGTAACCTTAATAGAAGAAAATATAAATAACCACTTATATATATCTATCAAGTACATATCATATAACATCCTAACTATGTTCATAAAGGTCTTGTAGGTACTCAATACATACATGGAGATAAATACATACAAAAGTGATACCTTTAGATAGTATGTCTGATATTAGAATCATTGAGTACTAGCTTATGAAATTATTATAAACAACTATAGGAATAGATCAAACAAGTATCATGTACAACTTAAGCTATAAGAAAATATCGAAGGATCTTAATTCTTTCAAAAACACAAAACTTATATTAGGGTTAGAGGGGTATTACATGATACTTTAGAAAAATCTATGATTAAAAATGAACATCTAAAGGACTTGAGCATGATCCTAGACAAAATGGAAAAGTTTAGTCTCCGACTAAATCCTAAGAAGTGTTCTTTTGGTTTCGCTTCTAGAAAAGTCTTAGGATACATAGTTTCAAAGAAGGGCATTGAAGTTGATCCAGTTAAAGTCAAGGCTATAATAGACATGCAACCTCCCAAGAATATTAGTCAAATGAGAACCTTGCAAGGAAGATTTCAATCTATTAGAAGGTTTATATCACAGCTAGCAGATATATCACAACCATTTACAAAAACATTACATAAAGGTGTGACCTTTGCATGGAATGAAGAATGTGAAAAGAACTTTGACCATATCAAGAAATATCTATCAAATCCTCCTATCTTGATGCCTCCTATTCATGGGAAGCCATTGATCTTATATGTCTCCACAACAGATACATCACTGGGGGCATTGGTAGCACAACATGATGAGAACAAAAAGGAAAGAGCTATATACTATATCAGTAGGACATTGGTTGCATATGAGAAGAACTATTCAATGATTGAGAAAGCTTGTCTAGCTATGATCTTTGCATCACAAAAACTGAGACACTACATGTTAGCTCATACCATACAATTGGTAGCTGAAATTGATTTGCTCAAGTACCTACTAAGAAAAGCTACCCTCATAGGTAGATTAGCTAAATGGGTTATGCTCTTAAGTGAATTTGACATTGAATATGTAGAAAGAAAAGCTATCAAAGGACAGGTTATTGTTGATCAATTAGCAGCTACACCTATGATTGATGATACACCAATGCAAATGGAATTTCCAGATTCCTCTATCATGACTCTTTCTTATAGAGAATGGAAATTATTCTTTGATGGATCCTATACATGGAATGGATATGGGGTAGGCATATTGTTCATAACTCCTCAAGGATACTCAATCCCAAGAGCATTTAGATTAAAGTTTCCTTGCGCAAACAATATTGTAGAATATGAAGCCCTTTTGAATGGCATGAAACTAGCAATTGAGTGGAGAGTGACAGAGCTACACATTCATGGAGATTCTCAACTTTTTATTCATCAAGTCAATGATGTGTACCAAACTAAAGATGAAAAACTCATTCCTTATAAGAGAATGGTAGATGATCTTAAGAAGTATTTCATATCTATCACATTTGAGAAAATTCCTAGAATGGAGAACAAGGCTGTCGATGCAATGGCAACACTATCTAGTTTATTATAGTAGCCTAAACATGAGCTATGCTATGAGTTTCTAGTGGAAGCACTATCTTATCCTGCATATGACTCCCTCGAAACCCGCATGATTTGCACTATTTTTGGTCATGATTCATCTAGATACAAAAACCTATTTTCCTATCTCTAATACCAAATCATTCCTGATAACTTCAACCACCATGAAAAGAGATACCTTATCCATAATGCCTCCCGATATGTCATCATTGGTCATGATCTATACAAACAAGGTCTAGATGGTATGCTACTTAGATGTTTAGAATGGGAAGAGTCTCAATGTGCATTAGAGGAAGGCCATGAAGGTATTTGTGGGTCACACACAAACGGTTTAACACTAGCTCAAAAAATTATTAGGGCTAGCTACTATTGGCCTGAAATGGAGAAAGAGGCTAGAAAATTTGCTAAGAATTGTCAATAGTATCAAGTACATGGAAACTTAATTCATGCTCCAGGGAGAGATCTAATTCCCTTTACTACACAATGGCATTTTCACCAATGGGTCTTTGATCTTATAGGAGCTATACATCCTCATTCTTCTAATGGACATACCCATATAATCACAACTAAAGATTATTTTACAAAATGGGTAGAAGTAGTCCCTTTGACACAAGCAACTGGAAAGAAAATATCTATGTTCATATTCAACTATATCATATGCAGATATGGGATACCTCATTCCATAATCATAGATAACAGTGGAAAATTAAAAAATGAAGACCTAGATGATCTATGTGCCAAATTCAAGATCAAACAACATTGGTCCTCTATCTACTATCCACAAGGGAATGGCCAAGCTGAGGCCTCTAATAAGAATTTGTTGAAAATATTACATCAAAAAGTTAATAAAATAGGAAGAGACTGGCATCTCATGATCAATCTAGCTCTCTAGGCCTATAGAAAAAGTATCAGAAAACCTACTGGGCCTACACCTTTCACTTTAGTTTATGGGTCTGAAATGGTACTACCTATTGAGGTTGAAATCCCATCACTAAGAATTAGAATGCATGGTCTGGTAACTGATGACGACTACAGAGTGTCTAGGTTGCAAGAACTTGAACTACTAGATGAGTACAAACAAGCAGTGTATGATCATCTCAGAGTATATCAAAAGAGAATGTCTAGAGGCTACAACAAGAAAGTCAGACACAGAGAATTTTAGGTTAAGAGAAAATCCTAAAAATCAATCACATCGAGAATGCAAGGGGAAGTTTGAACCCAACTGGCTGGGTCCCTTTGTTATCATTGCTACTTTTGGAACTGGTGCCTATCAACTCTCAATGACTAAAGGAGAACAGCTCTAAGAACCAATCAATGTTCTCCATCTGAAGAAATTCTATGCCTAAGGCATTCAATCTTTGGTAAAATGTCTTGAAAAAGTTTTAAAAATTTGAAAAAGTCCTAAAAAAATAAACATCTTGGTGAAAACCTAGCAATAGGCACCTTGATGATTCACAAAAAAAGTAAAAAATATCAAAAGTACAAAAAAATTGACAAAATGAAAAATACAAAAAAAATGAAAAAAAGAAAAAGTGCCTAGGTGAAAACTGGGAAATAGGCGCCTTGGTAGCAAAAATAGAATCTCTTCCAAGATAGTGAAAACTTGGCAAATGGGTGCCACTTGTTTCAATTTTCTCCATCTATCAATGCAATCTTGGTCTTTCCAAGCTTTTAGTCTTGCTTTAGTTTGTACATATCTCCCAGTTTGTTTTCAATAAGTTAGTCTGTGCACCAATCAGCTCAAGCATCTGTATCCTATCAATGCTTAACACTTGGGGGCAATCAAAGTCATATCCTATGGCCTCCAATGTATCTTAGATGTATCATATCTAGTTGGAGTCCTTTGAAGCTTCATTTGAGTCAGTCAATCAATCTTGTCTCTAGAAAGGATTTTGCATCTACAACAACGCAATCAAACATCAAACTGAAAACAATCTGTGCTTTACATGCTTTTATCTCCTTGTATGCTTGCTGATTCACATTGAGATTTCTACATATTGTGTGCCTTTGAGCTCTTTGATGATGTCCTTTATAGGATTTAGAGAGTGATGACTGGGGGCAAAATCTTTTTTTTGTCTTCTGCTTGTATGTGAAAATCTAACAACTTTGAAAATTCTAGACTGAAATGGTGTCTGACTGTAAGAGCCTCTATCTCGAATTGGATGGCCATACGTACCTTGACCATTGATACCCAGAAAATTCAAGGAAGTTTGATCTAACTATTGTCTTTTTTGAGTGAGCTCTTTCTCCTATTGTGAAATGCGATCTTAGCTAAGGATGTGAATGATAAAGGGTCACTACGGGTAATTCACGTTGGATTTAGAATGATCTCTTGATTGATTTATGTGTTTGTAATGCAAGGTGTATTCAGGTCATCATGACATTTATGTTCTGATGCTTATACAAATTGCTATATCAAAATGGACATGATATTCAAGTCATCCTGGCATTTGTGCCTTGGTGCTTATATCTAATCTGACATTCTGAAAACAAAATCAATATTCATATATCCATGGTTTCCTAACCAGTGGGTGTTGTATTGATTCTTGCGCCTACAAATCAATATTCATATGTCTATGGTTTCATAGCTAGTGGGCATTGTATTGATTTATCTAGTTACCTAAAAGTTCAATGATGATAACAAATTGACATATGATCAGTGAGTAGGTCCTAGGTCCTAGGTTGTATTTCATTTTGCATGTTTCTTTGCATTTTGCATGTCTGCATGATCTCACAAATGTTTGGAAACACTTCAAAGCTTAAACGATTCTTCAAATCGCATCTTTAAATCTAACAAGAGCTGAATTTCATATGAAGGTTCCTCCAACGAAATAGCAAGTAGAATCTTTTTTCAAGATCAAAATTAAAATCTGAGATCATTTACTATGTCAAAATTGTGATTTAAAATTTTTGGACCCAGGACGGTCTACTGCTTGCATAATCGACCTTCAATCATCACAGAAATCCAAAATTTAACTTAACTGATTATCTTACATCAAACAATCAAAATTTCAACTTGGTCACCCATGGTCAACTCATGGTTTAACCTAGTCAAACTTGGTCTCCAGGACCTCTAAATGATGCAGAATGCATTCTCAAATGTGTATAACCACTTCTCAAATCAATTAACATTCTTCCAAACTTCCACGTTGACTTTTCTTGTTAGATTTAAATTTTAATCTCAAAGGGGGCATGGTATTGCACATCATTCAAAGTCTGTAAATCTAAATCTATTATCTTTCATCAATAATCAAGAAAACAACTACGTCTAGTTACTGATTCATCAAAAGTCCTCATCACTCATGGAAAATCTATCATCACTTGGGGCATATCAGATTCATCAAGATCCATATCAATCTAGTATTCTCCTAATTTTGTAAACTGTATCAACTTTTCATAACCATCAGTTCATTAGTGTTATTTCCTTGGTTCTTCAGTAACTGAAGGGTTCATATGTGATACCTACATGATTCTTCCAAGGACAATCAAGTCTAGAATCGGTCACTCACTTCTTCACAATCATAAGGTTCAGAATCAAGCATTTTGATGCTTTTGTTTCATTGGTTCATTGTTGCTATAGTGAACATTATCTTTGGTCATTCAAAACCTAATATCATCATATCTTTCATATTAGTTTCATATCTTTATCGTACACAGACTATCTTTGAACCACTGCACTTTGCACAGTAATTCAAAGAGGGGCAAAATGTAATACCCCAAAAATGGGCTATAAGTTCATTAACCTCTTATATCGACACATCGAATGAAATTGACATCATAGTCCTAACCTAAGGCACATCTGAACATCATCAAATCCTAATTGATTATACTAAATTTTGCATCAGGGAATATTCCTAGTAATATTCCTAAATCATAATTATCTTTGATTTAATGATTATTTGGCGATAAATCCTATTTATCCTAAAGTTTGAATAATTGAATATTCTCAATATTTAATTAATTAGATTTAATTATGCCATTTAATTGTTTAATTGAAGTTAATTATATTTATTCCTAAATTGTATTATTTAATTTTGACAATAAATCCAAAATCCTATGAATAATTAATTAAATTCTTATTTAATTAATTAAAGCAAGTTGTCAATTTTTAATAATATTGTTTTTAATAAAAGTTTGAAAAATGATTGATTAACCCATAAATCAATTTTTTTATTTTTCAAAATCAGTTAAGTTGGAAATAAATCACTCTATTATTAATTAATTCATAAATAAAACATGCACAATCAAGAAAAGTAGACAACTATCAATTATCAATTAAATCAAAAACTGTATTTTGAGTTAAACTTTACTTTTGCATGTTTTTGTGAGTTAATTATTCTTTATTTTCAGATAATTCAAAAATCAAGTTGAGTTTATTTGAGTGATTTATGGCTTTCTTTCATGCACCTTCAAAGCCCTAGATTTCTATAAATTAAGGCTTTAGCTAATCTCAAATCATCTCATAATTTTGCGAGCTTACTCTGCCAAAATCATCTACAAATTGCACAACTATTTTCAAGAATTGGAATTTTGAGAATCAAATCTTATTACGAATCAAGGCTATTGTGAGATCAATTTAGTTTTTACATTTATTTAGATTCATTTTCATATCATTGTTGGATCAATTTCATATTAGTTCATTCTAGATTAGATTCATATCAAGTTTTCATTAACATTATTGCATAGAAAAAAAAAAAGAAGAGAAGATTAATTGCATTCATATTTCATATCAATTTTGCATTCAAATCCTTTGTTTAGGTGTCGTCAAGGTCACTGATCTCAATAACAATCTGATAACATCATACTTGCACCTATTAGAAGACAGTAAATCACCTAGTTAGTTTAGTTTTTCATTCATTGCAGCTTTCATTTTTTTAACCTCTAATGTTTTACTAAAGTGTTGTGTCTACAGATTAGGTACAAAATTCACACACACACTATGTATGCAACACATTTTGGGACATGTCCAATAAGATAATTGTAGATGCACGCTATAGACTGTCAGCTCTACCAAAACAACTATATCTTTCTCCTCAAGCTGAATTAACTCATACTCTCTTAACTGAACATCAATAACTCTCTCTAAGCTTAACTCCAAGGGTGCATACTCTAAAGATAAGTGCAATGCAAGAACCAATAAAATCTCTGTCAGCTCTTCTGAATAAACATAGGAAATTGTTGCTAGCAAATAGCAACTACATAAATTCACTTCTACTCAATATCAGATTATGTGTCCATAATTGAAACATCACAAACTTGTCTTCAACATATATCCAAGCATGCAAGGCTCCATGATAACTGTACAGACAACCATACACATAAAACTTCCTCTTACTCTATCGGGAACACTGCAAACACCAGCTGCTATATAACTATCTGTACTAATAGTTAACCTCTACACCCATGATATCATGTTGATATCATGTCCATGCTACATATACTAAAAGCTTACTACATAATATTTCCATGCATGCTACTTTCCATATGTTATCATCGATGACAAACATATAGTCACTACTGGTCTGCTAGCAAATCTCCAACAATCTCCTCATTTGGCATTGATGGCAACATGTGGAATGAAAAACCACCACTAACCCAAATGAACATTTCTTTTATTGCATTCTCTATTTCCTCTACCGTACTGCTGTCATAACTAAATACTACTCCCCCATAGTATATTACTCCTTTTTAATTATATTTTTCATGACTTTGTATATTACTCCCCCTTTGACATCAATGGTAAAGGGTGCCATTCATTTTAAGAACTGGTACTACTCCTGAGGTAGAGTAGTGAACCTTCCATTAGTCCCTAAGGATTGATGTCTTTCCTCCTTTCTTCTAAGCAGAATCAGGGAAGGGAATGACTCCCAACTTCTCCCTGAGATACTCAAAAGTATCCTAAGGCAAGGGCTTTGTGAATATATCCACCAACTGATCTTTAGTACTCACATAGTCCAACTTGACTTCTTTCTCTGCCACTTTCTCTCTTAGAAAGTGATATTTGATCTCAATGTGCTTTGTCTTTGCATGCATCATAGGGTTCTTTGACATATTGATAGTGCTAGTGTTATCACATTGAATAGCAATAGGATAATCAATCTGAATTCCAAAATCCTTTATCATCTTCTTGATCCAAACAATTGTAGAACAATTCAAGGTTGTTGCAACATACTTCACTTCTACTATTGACTAAGAAATACAATTTTGTTTCTTTCTTGTCCAAGTGACAAGTCTATCACCAAGAAACACTACTCCACCTAATGTACTCTTTCTATCATCAACACATCCTACCCAATCTACATAAGTGTACACATGAAGCTCAACATTTTTTGAATTAGGATACCATAGACCATAATCTATAGTGCCCTACAAGTATCTAAATATTCTCTTTACTCAAGATTTTTTGAATTAGGATACCATAGACCATAATATATAGTGCCCTCCAAAGATAATGTCATCAAAAAATATAGCTACAAGTAGTAAACCTTTAGATGTCTCTCTAATGAATAGATTACAATTTATTGCTCCTTTCTTGAATCCAATCTTTGTTAAGTATCCATCTAGTCTCTCATACCATGCTCTAGGGGCTTGCTTAAGTCCATAGAGGGCCTTCTTCAATCTACATACCATATCAGGTCTATCTAATAAGGTGAATCCTTCTAGCTACTCAATGTATACCTCTTCTTTCAAATCTCCATTTAGGAATGTTGATTTGACATTCATCTGATAAACTTTGAAGTTTTTGACTATAGCATAAGCTAGAAGTAAATTAATAGCTTCTAATCTACTCACAGGTGCAAATGTGTCTGAATAATCAATGCCTTCTCTTTGCACATATCCCTTACATACTAATCTTGCTTTATTTCTTACTAGTGTACCATCTTCATTCATCTTGTTTTTGAATATCCACTTTGTTCCAATCACATTCTTATCACTAGGACTTGGGACCAGTTCCCAAGTGTCATTCTTAATAATTTGATCAAGTTCTTTCATAGCATCATGCCAATCTGAATCATTATAGGCATCTTCAACACTTAAAAGTTCAATCTGAGATAGTAAACATACCACTTCATTGCTAGCTGTGTTCTTTGCTTGTGATCTTGTTAAGACTTTACCGCTCTGATCTCCAATGATGTCTTTCTTGGAATGATTTCTAGATGTAAAATTTATAACTTTAGGTGATGTTGACTCATCAACCTTAGGAGTACCTTCTTCACTTGTCTCAGGGTCATTGAACAATACATCAATACTGTCAAACATTTCCTCAATGACTGTCTCACTAATGGAGGGTCTAGGTTCTTCTTCAATCATGGGTGAGTAATCATTATATATTTCTTGAACCATAAAATTTTCATCAATCTTAACATGAGAACTTTCTATGATCTTTTTCAATCTTAAATTGAAACATCTATAAGCTTTACTTTTGGTAGAGTAACCAATAAAAATACCTTCATCACTTATTGCATCAAACTTGCCTAGTACTTCATCTCTCTTGATGTAGCACTTGCTCCCAAAGATTCTAAAGTATTTTACTATGGGAACATTACCAAACCATAGCTCATATGGTTTTTTTTCAATGCCAGGCCTTAATTGAATTCTATTGATGGTATAGACTATTGTATTGACCGCATCTCTCTAATAGGTGTGTGCAACTTTTCCTTCTATCATAATGGTGCACACCATATGAAGAATGATCCTATTCCTTCTCTTTGCAATTCCAATTTGCTGAGGGCTTCTAGGTGCACTCAACTGTCTCTTTATGCCATTTTCTTCGCAATACTCATAAAATCTATCAGAGGTGAATTCTCCTCCTCTATTCGATCTCAAACATTTTATCTTTAGTCTAGATTCATTCTCAACCTTAGCTTTGAATATTTTGAACTTATCAAATGCTTCTGACTTATCTTTGAAGAACGCAACCCACGACATCCTAGTATAATCATCAACAAACAAAATGAAATACCTTTCACCATAGTATGATCTTGTCTGAGTTGGACCACATAGGTCTGTATGAATCAGATCCAACTTGTTCTCTGCTGAATTTTTCTTTCTCCTGAATGAACTTCTCACATGCTTCCCCATCACACATTTGCTACATATAGTATCAACTAGTTTTTCTATGCTAGGTAGATCTCTTACTGTCTTTACATTTCTTATCTTTACTATGTTCTCAAAGTTGATATGACATAGTCTTTTATGCCACAACTATCTGTCATCAACTTTAGCAACAAAACAACTTGCTTCTGGATTGAGTTGAAAAACATTACACCTTTTCTTTGATCCTGATGCAATCATAACACCATCCTTGTTTCTTATGATGCATTTTTCATCTTTAAACTCCAATTGATAACCTTTTCTAAGTAACTATCCAACATTGAGAAGGTTATGTTTCAAACCATAAACATAAAAATCATCAGTACTATTCTTTCCATCCAAGGTGATGGCTCATCTACCAACTATTGGTTTAGGAGTGTTGTCTCCAAATCTTACCATCCTACCATTGTATTTGTCCAAATGAACAAACCTACCTTTATCAACTATCATGTGATGTGAACAACCACTGTCTATAATCTAGTCTATCCTTATGTGATCTTGTGAAATCAATGCTAACTCTTGATTCTCTTTCTTATCTTCATGAACTGTCTTATTATTCATTTTTTCTATAATAGAAATGAATCCAATTTCTTCTTCACTAGATTCTTCATCTGAAACTCCATCTCCAGCATAGTAGCATTCCTTAGAATACTTAGGCTTGTAATCCTTTTTAAACTTTCTAGCTCTAGTAGGACACTTAGATGCAAAGTGACCGATCTTATTACATGAAAAACACTTAAATGGTAATTGACCTCCATATTTTATTTTTCCTTTATTTTCTCTTTTGGAAATCATAGAAATGAAATCATCTAATGTTTTCTCTTCATCATCATCATCAAAATTACCAAAAGTGTTTATAGATTTCTTACCATGAGTTGTTGCTTTGAAGGTTGTCTCACTCTTAGGTTCTGTCTTCAATCTTGAGATCTCAAAAGCTGAGATTTTGCTGATCAAAGTCTCTCTCTTGAAATTAGATGTAAATTTTTATGGTCTCATCAAGGATGTTGATCTTGCTTTCATATTCAGGAGTGAGAGTAGTCATTAAATTGTCCATAATGTCCTCCACTGAAATCTCTCCACCATTATTTCTGATTCCAACAACTGCTTCATTTATCCTTTGATTGTAAGCTCTAATGTTTTATTTAGGAAGCATCTCTAATGCATTGTACCTTTTCTTCCATGTCTTTCTATGTACATCTCTTACTTGTTTGTATCCTTCAAATATGTTTTCTAGGTGCTTCCATATTTTGTGGGCTATATCTACCTTTTTTATTTTTGAAAACTCACCCTCAGAAAGGGTGCTGATGAGGGCTTCTTTAGAAATAGAATTCTGATGAAACAATTCCTTTTGCCTATCAGTAGCATCATCCTTAGCAAGGTCTTCTAAGGTAGGAATCTTGGCTACTTTGATAGTTACATCAAAACCTTCAAAAGCAATGCACTGCAAATTGGTCACCATCTTGTTCTTCCAATCAAGATAATTCTCTCCATCGAACTTAGGACTTTCTTTCCTAAAGTATGTTATCTAATCAGCCTCAAGCTATTAAAATTTCTCTCTGAGGCACTTGGCTTTGATAACAATTGTTAGGAATAGTCCCAAGAGATAACTAAGAGGGGGGGTGAATTAGTTATCTACAAGTTTCAATTCTTTATCCAATTAAGTATACTTAAACATAAAGCATAAACACAATGAAAGAAAACAAGAACACAACACCAATATTTTGGTTATGGGGAAACCTAAATAGGTAAAAGCCCTGGTGGGAATTGATACCCACTAATATTCTACACTAGTGTATAATGATCTTTGTTAGAAGATCCTTAACTCTATTACGAGTTCCTTTACAATATGTTTAGCACAGTAGACTTGGTCAAGGGTCAAACCTTGTTAGGAGTCTTTTGCAATTATCCTTATTAGGGGAGAGGATGCACTATCCGAGATCTCACTACTCAAAGGGGTGAAGGCTACAACCTTTTGAATAACAAATACACACTATATTTGGATCTTGGTGAACTGCACTTTGACCTGCTGTCTGGATCAGTTCCAATGTATAGAAAAAATACTTTACTTGGTCACATAGACCTTCTTCTGATGGCTCAACACTTCACACAATCTGCTCTTCTCTTCTTAATCAACCATGAACCACACTTAAGAAATCACAAATGACTACCTATAAATATCTTTCCTCTAAATGATATAATCAAGTAAGCCTATTATAACCACCTTGAAATCATAATAGAGAAACCATAAAAAGCTCCAATAAACATTCTATTAGCTCTACTATGCACGCAACACATTCTGGGACTTGTCCAATAAGATAGGTGCAACTCAAGAATGAGTAAAATCTCTGTCAGCTCTTCTAAATAAACATAGGAAACTACTACTAGTGAATAGCGACTACATAACTTCACTTCTACTCAATATCAAACTATGCATGCATAACTGAAACATCACTAACATGTCTTCAACATATATCCAAGTGAGCAAGGCTCCATGATAATAGTATGAACAACCATACATAGTACACTGCCTATTACTCTGTCAGGAACACTGCTAACACCAATTGCTATATAACTATATGTATTAACAGTTAACCTCAACACCCATGATATCATGTTGATATCATGTCCATGGTACATATATTGATATCTTATTGCATAAGACATCCACGCATTCTACTTTCCATATGTTGTCATCAATGATAAACATATAGTCACTACTGGCCTACTAGAAAATCTCCAACATCAAGTACTGCAATCCTCCAATCATAGATTTGTACTTCTTTTGTTCTATTGTAGGAGTTTCATCTATTCTAGATAAATTATGTCTAGTTACCATAGTTGTTCAAAATGGTTTAGAGTTCTCCATTTTGAATCTCTTTAACAAATAATTCAAGTAATTTGTTTGACTTACAAAGATACCATCACTATTCTGTGTTATCTACAATCCCAAAAAATATTTCATTTCACCAATCATACTCATTGCAAATTCAATCTTCATTTCATCTACAAATTTATCACTGGCTTCATCTTCTCCTCCAAAAATGATATCATCAATGAAAATAACTACAACCAACAAACCATTTTCAATTTCTTTTTTGTACACATTGCTATCAGCTATTCCTTTTGTAAATCCTAATTTTATTGAATACTTGTCCAATCTTGCATACCAAGTTCTAGGTGCTTGTTTTAGTCCATATAAGGCTTATATCAATTTACATACCATGTCTCATTCTTGAGTTAAAGAAAAACCTTTAGGCTTCTCAATGTAGACTTCTTCTTCGAACTCTCCATTTAGAAATGCTGATTTGACATCCATCTGATATACTTTGAACTTCTTAAAAGTTGCATAAGCCAAAAACATTCTTACTACTTCAATTCTTGCTACTGGTGCAAAAGTTTCTTCATAGTCAATTCCTTCTTTCTATAAGTATCCTTTACATACTAATATTTCTTTATTCAGGTTACTACTTCTCCTTGTTCAATCATCATGTTTTTTAATAGCCATTTTGTTCCTATAACATTCTTATCTTTAGGTCTAGGGACCAATTCTCATGTCTTGTTCTTTTCAATTTGATCTAGTTCTTCTTTCATAGCTTTAATCCAATGTTCATCTTCACAAGCTTCACTAGTAGATTTAGGTTTAATTTGAGAAATCAAACATAATTGTTCTTGTACCTTATTTTGAGTCTGAACTCCTCTATCTATGCTTCCAATAATCTGCTCAATAGGATGATTCCTTGATAGATTATTGTTAGGTGTCACTATCTCAGATCTCACTTCAGGTGTTGGTTCTTCAATTACCTCACTGTGGATTTCATTCAATAAATCACTGTTAGTTTCATAGATTAATTCAGTAGTCTCAATATTAGATCTAGGATGAGTTCCTTCATCTGATTCATAATCAAGCATTCTTTCCTAAATTTTGAACTTTTCATCGTCTTTAACATTTGCGCTCTCAACAATAGTCTTAGTTCTCTTATTGTAACGTCTATAAGATTTTCTTTTCAAAGAATATCAAAGAAATATACCTTCATCACTTCTAGGATCAAAATTTTTAGTGTCATCATCTCTCTTTATATAGCATTTGCTTCCAAAAATTCTAAAATACTTAACTTAGGGTGCATGTCCAAACCATAGTTCATAGGGTGTCTTAGCTATGTCTACTCTAATTTTTACTCTGTTCATGGTATACACTGCTATGTTCACTGCTTCTCCCCTGAATATCTTCGCTAAGTCATTCTCAAATAACATAGCTCTTGCTTCTTTAGTCACAGATTTAATTCTTCTTTCTGCAATACCATTTTGTTTAGGTGTCCTAGGGGATGAAAATTGTCTCATAATACCATTCACTTCACAAAAGGTGTTAAATTATCTAGAAGTAAATTTCCCTCCTCTATCTGATCTGAAACATTTAATCTTCATTCTAGATTCATTCTCAACTTTATTCTTAATGACCTTAAACTTATCAAATGCTTCAGATTTTACTTTAAGAAATGCAATCCACATCATGCTTGTAAAATCATCAACAAGAATCATAAAATACCTTTCTCCATAGAATCCTCTTGTCCTTATAGGACCACTCAAGTTTGTATGAACAATCTCCAACTTCTTTGTTAATGTAAAATTCTTATTGGGAAATAAGCTTCTCTTCTATTTAGCCACCACACATTCCTTACACATCATGTTAGTAGGTTTCATAATTCTAGGCAAATCTCTTACTGCAATTGTAATACTCATTTTCACAATGTTATCAAAATTTATATGACAAAATATTCTATGTCATAACCAACTATCATCAATCTTAGTAATAAAGGATGTCATCTCAATAGGATTCAACTGAAATACATTACCTCTGGTTCTAGATCCTGTACCAATCAAATTTTCATCTTTGTCTTTTATCACACAAGTTTTCTCAGTAAACCAAACTTGATATCCCTTATCAACTAGCTATCCAAAACTCAAAAGATTATGTTTCAAACCATCCACAAAGTAAACATCATCAGTATTAGTCTTTCCATCAAGAGTAATAGATCATATACCTTTATTCAAACAAGGTGCATTATTTCCAACTCTAACATATCCTCCATAATAATTGTTAAACTTTATGAACTTTTTCATGTCTCCAGTCATATTATGTGAACAACCACTATCTATAATCCAATCAGCTTTCTTTTCAACTTGAGAAACTAGGGATTTTTCATCCTTAACCTCTGTTTCAGGATTTTCTTCTTTAATTGCTATAAATCCTATATCATCATTATTATCAGTATCAATTTTACTTCAGTTTCTCTCTATATGAGCTTCAAGTTCTTCATCATTAGCATAATAACATTCCTTAGATCTTCTAGGCTTAAAATTGTTTATGTACTTCTTAACTTTGTTAGGACATTTAGATGCAAAATGACCATATTCTTGACATGTCCAATATTTAAAAAATTTCTTACCATCTGGTTCTCTATTCACAAGCAAGGCAATACCTTCTTCAATCTTTGTGTCTTCTTCATTTCTAGATCTATTGCTGCCAGCATAATCTTTGCTCACACTAATGCTTCTTGACAAAGTAGGGCGAACACTAAGAGCATTGAATATTGTCTCCATTCTAGGTAAGTCTCCTAATAACCTTAGGTTCATTTCTAATGCTTCCAATATTCCAAGAAGAGTCTCTCTTGTAAAGCTCATAATGCAAGGTATAACTTATTCAATCATCTGTGTTGTCTGCTTAAATGTAGGAGTCAATGTCCTCAAAATTTTCCATATCACTTCATTCTTTGTCTTTGTTCCTCCATAAGATTTTATACCTGCAATAATTTCTGACATTCTACCAATATAGATTGTAATAGATTCATCTTCCATCATTCTTATATCTTCAAATGCACATATCCAATTATGTAATATGACTTTCTTTGCATGTTCATCACCTTCAAAAGTAAATTGTAAAGCTAACCAAATTTCATGAGATGTTTTCAAATATTTTGCCTAATTGTACTCATTCTCTGGAAGGGCTGACAAAAGTACTTCTCTGGCTAGTATGTTACACATGAATAGATCTCTTTCATGATTAGTACAAGTTTCAATATTATTCTCATCAATGATAGTCTTCTAATTCTTAGTAATCAACCAATAACCTAGTCCTAAACATAGTAGATGTGTCCTCATCTTTTCTTTCTAACTGTCAAATTTCACTCGATCAAACCTAGGGCTTTCTTTCTTGAAATTCACCACGGATCTCCTTAAGCTATTAAAATTCTATTTCAAGGACCTGCTGCACTGATACCAATTATTAGAAAGTATCCACCAAGATAACTAAGAGGGGGGGTGAATTAGTTATCAGATAATTATAACCTTTATCAACTTTAATAGATTTTAACCATATAAGAAATGTAACCAACAACCATAGAAAGATATTCATGTGCAATAACACAATGACACAAGATATGTTGACTAGGGAACCTCTTGATCAAAGAGTAAACCTCGATGGGAATGACGCCCAAAAAAGATGCACTAATATGAATATTCCTTGTGAAAGGATGGAATTTGTTAGGAGTCTTATGAAATAAATTTAGTACATATGAATCCCTATTAGGAGATTTTGAATCCCTGCTAAAAGATTCTAACTATGTTAGGAGTTATGGAACATAGAAGGACCCACCACCCAAACAACTTTAATGGCAAGATCATTGAACACACTGTCCAACTGATCTCTAGATTATTCAACAAAATAATATCAAAATATTACTTATCTCAACAATATGTTACCTCTCCTCTGACTATGCCAAACCGCACTCACTGCTACACTAGATCTCAATTTCAAATCTCTGTACTTCGCATATCCTCTTTCAATAATTTTGATTTCACTTTACACTTACATTCATCATATTCCATATTAAAACAAGAAATAAATTCCTTCCTTTATACCAAACTCAAGTAATTACAAATGAGTTGGCATACAAATTACAAAATAAAATTTTTCACACGCTCCACAAAAATTACACAAAAATGTCAACTTCCAATTAGAATAACTCTTCACTCATGCGACCTCAAAGTTTGCACTATCATCCACATCACTAACAAAATGTCTTAAACTATTTTTCAACTGTGCATAACTAGATTCTATCTCAATTAGGAGATATCATCCGATTACCACAAATCGCTACTCAGTAACACTGCCTGAATACTGCTTCCATCAAAATGCTCATAACTTCCATGAATAAATGAATTACTATCTATGCTCTTAACCATAAACATATAACACAACATAGAATAATTCCTTAACATCACATAGCTTGATCTCTAATATCCCATGTGTGCTAACAAAAACACTATCTTCTCCTCTGCTAATCTTCAGTAGATCACTGTGTTGACATCAATGACAATCACGGACATGAATGCAACAACAACTACTACAAAATGGCTACTAATACTCCCATATTATATATTCAGCATTCATTCCTAACAATATTTTTTCATATGCTTCCAAAATTGGTTCCTCTACCTCATATCCAAGTGGATGGATCCACTATGTTCTAGGCTCTACGGCTTCCATGCATGTTATGTCAGTTTCTACCATAAAGAAAATGTTGTCTTTGTATTTCTCAACAATAATCTCTGGTATCATGTACGCATCTATATTTTGATCCTGAATGTCTTTAATTTTAACTCCATGTAATCCTTCAAAGTTCTCTCAGTAGATTCCTTAAGAGATATTTGAGGCATTGTATGTATAATTTTATCCAAGTACAAATCTGAAACCTTTCCAAGTATATGGAAGTACATGTAAATAATTAAATACCTAAACCTAAATATTTTGGTCTTATAATGCTTGATGCCTTTAATTTTATCAATCAATTATGCGTGCAAGATCTCACACAAATTGAACCCTCCATCTTCCTTAACAATTCTTATTGTTGCAAGAATAGTGGCTGCAGACACACTATTCACCCTGTTGGTGTGCTGAAACCTATAACCTAGTATTGTAGACATCAATTTGATGTCTTTCTCTTCAATAGGCTCAATTTTCATACCGCGCCTATCACTTTGGACTTACATGCATGTTCAACTAATTTTCTTACATCCTTTCCCACTGGAAGAGTGACGCCTATCCTAGAAAGGCCTGTCATTTCATGAATAAAATCTCTTGTGATTCTTACTGGGACTTCACCTATCCAAAATAGGTCATCATGGATTATGCTTAATAAGATCTTGATCCATTTAGATTCATAGAAATCATATGTCATAGCATACTTAATAATGGGATGGTCTTCCAAATGTGCAAACTCATGTAGAAATGTGTTGTATGGTTTCATCATGGACTCAAGGTGCGACCTTATCCTATCAAGTACAACTAGCTCCTTCTTACAGTATATGTAAGCACAAATGTCTTCTACATGCATTATGCCCATAGGGGTTCTTGAGAATGCACCTTCTAGGTCATCTAGGGTTGACTTAAAAGGGTGCCTCTTAAAAATGTATCTCTTTCTCTCAGAAACATCAAACACAATTGGTGTAACCAGAACTTACTTGGTTAATGCTTCAAATCAGATTCTAAGGACTTCTAAATTGACACATTGGACTAGGGCTTCACAACTTATCAATCACACTTCTTCACTAGTAAATCAAGCTTCAACACTTCACATGTCAACTTCTAGGGCTTTTATGGTGTCCAATTGCTCTAACTTGAATGCAATGAGTGATATTTAAGTGTTCGTAGACTATAAAGTGAAATTTCTACCATTAATACTTTCTGCATAAACTAGAATTCAACTAAGAATTTATAACTTCCATCCTAAAATTGATCAAGTGGTGCGCTCTTGCACATAGCATCAAATAGTCTTGAAAATGTTAAATCCAAAGGTGCATACTCTAAGGGTGAGTATACCAGCCACGTAGGGGTCTAGAGCTAAATTAGCTCCCCCTATGACCCTGAGGGTCATTCATCCAGATGTAGAGGGTACATCCATTCCAGATGTGTCCAATACATACTCATCAACCTTATCCTTCTTTGTCTTTGACCAAATCAAGCTCACATCTTCTGAAGCTTTCACAAAGTTGACTTCTCCTTCAGTATCCAATATTGATTCTTCCATATTTTTAGGGCTTTCTTGACTTTGTGTTCTTGATCTAAAAAAATTTGAGATGTGTCCAACCTTGTTACAAGAGTGACAAATAACTGGAGGCCTTAAATTCCTTAGTGCATTGATACGGGTTACCATTTTACACTGTCTAGATGAGTGACCATTATAATTACATATTTGACATGTAATACTTTGAGAACTTCTTGCATTTGGTTGATTTTGATTTCTTTGATTATGTTGAGTTTTGTTCTTCTAAATTGTTCTACAATTCATAGCTCTATGACCAAATTTTTTGCATGAATAACAGTAACAATTGAAAGGTCTTACCTCTTTACAACTCCTTGCTATATGTCCATGCTTGTTACATACATAACAAGTTTAGTCTACTAGCTTGCACTCATCCTTAGATGGTTCAACATTGTCTTTAGTCTGATTTATAGCCTCCTTAGCATTTTTAGTGTCTTCTGGTGTTTTCTTCCTTGCTCGCATGTCATCAATCTGATTTTGTGCTTCATTGAATCCAACATTGTTGGTATCTCCTTTAAGCTTATGTGCATATAACTGTGACTCTCTGAAATCAGAATTGGTGCATAATTTCTCAATGTGATTCTTTGCCTCTTTCAACTTAGATTCTAGATTTTCTTTGTTATTTCTTAGCTCCAAGATTTCCATGTTTTCTTGTCTCAATTCTTCATTCAATTGAAGATTCTCTTTGATCTGTTCATCATAAACTTCTTGATTGTTAGCTTTTCATCCAACTCTTCAATCTGATCTTTCAAAGATGTGTTCTCTTCATTCAACTTCTTAACCATTTTCCCTAAATCACTGTTTGAACAATCTTTCAAATCTTTTCTTATCTTCTCAATGAAAACTTGTGCTCCACTGATTTTCAATTTCAGTTCTTCAACTTCTTTCTCAAATCTGTCAAGGTCTTCAAGAGCTACCATAAGATTCTTCTTTAGATGTTTTTCTTCTTCTAAACCCATTGATCTCCTCAAGTGGTTAAACTTCTCTTTAGAGGGCATGAGCTCTGATACCAATTGTTAGGAATGAAAACATTGAGAGGTGGAGGTGAATCAGTGTTCACTATATTTTAATATTTTTACTTTACTCTTGAAATTGAACTAGATTTATTAAATACTAAAATAAACATCAATGTAAACAAGATAAACAATCACAAAACATAACACCAATATGATTATGGGGAAACCCAAATACGTAAAAAACCCAGTGGGAATTGAAACCCACTAAGAACTGCACTAGTGTCATATGATCCTTGTTAGAAGATCTGTAACCTTGTTAGGAGTTGTTCTTTACAATGCTTTTAGTACAGTGACCTAGTCAAAGGTCAGACCCTATTAGGAGCCTTTTAAAATAACCCTATTAGGGGTGGGGACACACTATCCTAGAGCTCACTGCTCAAGTGGTGAAGGCTGCAACCTTCTAATCTTAGATACACAATATATATGTTGGATGAACTATTGCTATGATACTACTTATCTAATCAGTTCCTTTTGTGCACTGACACTTTAGCCCCTTGTAAATCTCTAACCCATTCTATCTTCACTTCACATGTCTCTACTCTTCTTATCATGACTCTATATCCATTTTCATACTTAATTATGAAGGCACATCTTATATTTATATGCTCTAACAAAACAAATAACTAGGTCGGCCTACAACCGATCACATACAATGCTTCCAAGTGAGTTGGCTCAAGCATGTTTACAAACAAAGAATTTTACATGTCTACAAACTAATTACAATAGGGTCATAGCCTTTACAAAAAATTAATATAACCAATAATCAAATTACTAACAGTTAGCTAGATACTCTATTTTGTTTTGGCATTCACTGTCTGTACAACTTCAACTATCTGTATCTTTCTCATATTGTCTCATCCGATCATGCACTCTTAAACTTAGCATGAATAATCACTTACCATCATAACTGCAAGGACACATACCATAAGTTGGTCATACGCATGTGCGTTGATGCTTTGATCTACTGGTGCTCTACTAACTATCCAATATTTTATACTTAGCCATATTCTGACCTTATGATAATGTGCGCTGACTCCAAACCTCTATATGACTTTGTTGCCATAATGACAACACTATATCTAGTCATATACAATAGTATAGTCAACTTGTCAATATATATATATATATATATATATATATATATATATATATATATATATATATATATATATATATATATATATATATATATATATATATATATATATATATATATATATATATATATATATATATATATATATATATATATATATATATATATATATATATATATATATATATATATATATATATATATATATATCTCTGTGTGTGTGTGTGTGTGTGTGTGTATTGTAGTGTCAAAGAATGGAAGTGCTTCCATTTAGGACTAGTTTAGCCCTCTGAATAAGTGGTTTGGGGTCAAGTCAAATGCCTTGAATGGGTCTTTGACTTGGATCTTTCTTTTTCCCCTGTTCTGCCCCATTTTCTACTTCTTTTGTGCATAAATCTGGCATCCATAATTGTAGCTCTGAGATTCTTGACCTTAGGGTCAAGGTTGACCTTTTAGGTGAAGGTTGACCATGACCTTAACCTAGGTCAAGGTCAACCTCATCCCTAACCTAGGTCAAGGCTCACCTTAACCTTGATTGAGGGTCCAAATTTCAAGATCTCAAAGTTTCTAAATGTCGAGTTTCAGAAAGATTTATTTCCCACTTTCGGGTTTACTGTTTCAGGCTCCAAAATGGTAAACTCTCAAATTATATTTAATTTAGGTCTATTTCTAGGGGTAAAGGCTTAAATGGGAATTTAAATTTTCTATGTTGGCCTCTTTAGAATTTTGTGTCCTAGACTAGTATAAAAGGAAGTCTTCCGCTCTCATTTGAATCCATGTTTGATAATAAAAAATCATAATCTCTCAAGCAAGAGAAATCAAGCAACCAAGAAGCAACAATTCATGCATCTTCAAGCATTCAAGAAATCAAGATACAATTCATCAAGGAGATCCATTGGTAGCCATTGAAGGATTCAATCTCTATAGAGCCCTCTTGTTGAAGATTTTTCCATCCACATCCATTCAAGGTTCTTCCTATTCCAAGATCTATTCAAGCTTGGTGTTGAAGATATAAAGAAAATTGATTTGAGACATCTTAAATTCAATTCTACATTCATTTGGAGCATCCATACTTGTGGATTCAAGGATTTGAATCCTCCACAAGGGTTTCAACATAGGTAAGGTGAATTGTTTCATTTACTTCTTCTTTTTTTCAAAAATTTCAATTCAATTTCAAGGTTAATTCCTAAATTGGGGTTTGACCAAGGAAAACCCCTCCCCCCAACAAAAAAAACCATTTTTCTTGTAGGAAAAAGTATGGAACAATGAATTAAAGTGCAGATCTAGACACCCTTTTCTAAAAATTTTTAGGATTCATAAACAGAATTTCTGTCGGAGTAGTGCAGGTCAAGGTCAACATAAAGGGATCAAGGTTGACCTTTTTCAAAAAAGAAAAAGGTTTCTAGGTTTTCTTTGTCTCTGTGTTTCTAGGCCAGATTAGATTGCAAAATTTTGCAAAACTAATTACAGACACTAGAAAACAACATTTTTCTAGATTTGTCATACTTTGAGGTTAGTATTTTTCTTCAATTCAATTAAGATTTTAATACTTCCCTGCATAACGGAATATAAGGTTTTCTCCTTTCTTCATATTCTCCATCGATTGATTCATTTATGCATTGACCATCTTCTTGTGGTTAATCAATTTGGATCCTTCCTTTAGGAATTTGGGGTTAAGAAGAGGATCTTACCTTTCCCAATCAAATATTATATACATTACATCTTGGTAAAGCATAGTCTATTTTCATATCTTACATTTTGGTGAACCCACGATAGACAACTCTTTCTTTTATGGTGTTAGATCTTGCATGTATTAGCCTTATTTTATGTGTTTACATTTACATTTCATATTAAGCAAAAATACAAAAAAAATTATTTGTTGATTCTTTTTGTTTTCCTAGGTTAGTTCATTTGCATTGCATTGGTATATGATCTTTACTACCTCTAGTCCTACTTATAATATTTTGGTTAGAAGAAGTCATAGACTTATGGGTTCTTTGATCTCGAGTCTTCCTCTCCTATCCTTAGGATATGGGATAACAATTTGATTACTCATGATTCCAATCCTACTATGGAGCATAACTCTTCTCAGTAATCTCATGATGAGGATTATGCTTTAAGGGTTCCTCCTGAACAAGTCCAAAAAATTTCAACTGAAATTAATAAAATGACAAATTGGCTTACCCAAGAGAACCAAATAAAGATTTTATTCAAGCTATAGATTCCCTTAAGAAAGTTCTTTGTGATAGTTATCAAGGTGTTAATCTCTTGTGTGATATTACTCATCTTGTGCACTCAAATGCTAAACCTTTAGTTCAAGAAGCTCAAGATTTAGGATTCACTCCTCCTGTCACTAGTGTGTAACCTTCTTCCATTCCTTTACCTAGCATTCCTACTTACACTCCTTTTCTATCTACATTGGTTTCCTCTCTTCCTATTAGTGTTTGTCTCATGTCCCTACCTACTTTGAAACCTTCTTATCATAATTTTCCTTTTAGTTATTCCAATCCTCTTCCAACTATGGTGCCAAGTATTCCCCTAGTTGTTTCTTCCATTCCTTCTACTTCATACACTTTACCTAGTGTTTCTAATGTTTCTATGCCTCCTACTTCATCTAATGATTCCACAATCATTAGTTTGGCTCAAACTGTGTCCACTTTACAACAACAACTTGTGTCTTTAACTCAATCCAAGTTTAGTATTCCTACATGTGACATGGGTAGTCCTTTATCCCTAGACATTATTTGTGCTCATGTTCCTCAAAAAGATGATATGCATCATCTTGAGAATTAAAATGGTAAGGGAAACCATGTTACTCATGTTAAAATATTCCAAATCCTTTGTAGTGACTATGCTCATGACCATAGGATTTTAGCCAAGTTGTTTGCTAGAACTTTTTGTGATAAGGCCTTGCAATGGTATTGTTCCTTGCCTCCCTATTCTATTGTTTCCTTTCCACAAATTGTTAATTCATTTATTCAACAATTTCAAAATTGTTGGCATTAAGCAGTATTGCCACTAGTGACAACACTTATTTTCATTCTGGATACAAACCGAGCAGACAGTGCAAACCGAGTAGACAGTGCAAATCGAGCAGACAGTGCAAACCGAGAAGACAGTGCAAACTGAGCAGACAGTGCAAATCGAGCAGACAGTGCAAACCGAGCAGACAGTGCAAACCGAGCAGACAGTGCAAACCAAGTAGACAGTGCAAACCGAGCAAACAGTGCAAACCGAGCAGACAGTGCAAACCGAGCAGACAGTGCAAACCGAGCAGATAGTGCAAACCGATCAGGACAATGTAAACCGAGTAACATCTTGTCTACTGAGTCACCAATGCTTACCGAGTTCAATACCTACCGAGTGATCAGTATGAACTGTGCCTTCACTTCTACCGAGTACATGACGATGCCGAGTAATGCAGTGGACGCCGAGTATCAGAAAGTCACCAAGTCAGTTTGAAGGAACCGAGTAACCATATTTGGGCCGACTTAGTAGCACTTATGTTTATTTGTCAAGCCGACTGTGTAATTGTAATTGTAATTAATTGTTTGAGACTTGTATATAAACAATGTTGTAGAAATAAAAGATGTAATATAAGAAATAAATAAAGTAGAATATATGTGAAAGAGAAAGAAAGGCAGAAATAAGCGAATTACAAAAAGCTTCAGAAGTATAAGATACAGCAAAGACAAATTCATCACAGAAGGTGATCAGTACATCAGCGAATCTCATTCAGCAATCCAGTTGCAAAGCAGAGATCTACTGTTTCATTCTAACAGGTGAATCAGTACTAAATCCTTTAACCGGGTAGACTTAACAGTCTTTGTAAAAATCTCTTTACCGAGTGCATACTTCACTGTATGTTTGTAAATCCTTTAATAGGGTGGATTTAGCAATCCTTATTGCTCCTAACAGGGCAGATCATCAGAAGTGATCAAATTGTAAGCCTTAACCGGCCAACTTTATTCTGCAGTATTAAAGCTTTGTGGGTTTCATCCCCACCCCAGTTTTACTTTCTTTTGGAAGGTTTCTGGGTAACCAAATCTATGTGTCATTATTGTGAATGCTTTTAAGTTTCATGCTTTCTGTATGCAAAGGTTAAAAGGTAAAATACATATTAAAATTAAGAGAAAATTTGGAGTTACTGATTCACCCCTCCCCTCTCAGTAACTTGGTTAATTCCTGAATATTTCCAACAAAAATAACATTGGTCTGCAAGTGTCCTTAACTGATTTGATGCATTGTAAACAAAATACTTAAGAAAAATTGACTAAATTTATTGGTAGATTCAAGCATTTGTATGCTCAGACTTCATATCTTGTTCCTGATATTGATATTTAGCGTATGTTTATTTCAAATTTACAAAAGGATATTAGAGATAAGATTCTACTTATTGAATTTACCTTTTTTTAACAACTTTATGTAGCACTTCATCATTATCAATTACAAGTAAGTCAATTTGAGAGAAACACTCCAATGGTTCATGTCCCAGTTGATAGGAGTGATGCTGGTCCTAATCCAAATAAGTTTCAAAAACCTAACAACTATGTCAAGATAAATAAGAAAGAAAATGTAGTTTCTGATCAAGTTTCTTTTGCATCCAACAATGCCACTTCTGATTCCACTTCTTTTGGTTTGAATCATATGTTTACCACTCTTTTTGAATCTTTGGATTCTATTATGAGTAAACTATTGACTACTAATATGATTACTTTACCTCCTATTCAACCTCTTTTACCTACTACGGTGGCATCCAAATCCTTTGATTCCAAAGCCTTTTGTCAATACCATCGTCAGAATGGCCATGATACTAAGAAGTTTTATTCTTTAAAACATAAGATTCAAGATTTAATTGGTTCTAATGCTTTATCTATTGAGAATTTTGATGGTAGTGGGAAAAAAATTATCTCTCCTAATCAAAACCTCCAAATATACATGAATCATTTGCCTACACATGATACTAATACCATTTTTCATCCATCTTCTATAGATATTGTTTATGATTCGAAGATGGATTCAAACTTGTAATGGTTTTCTTTATCCATCATTTGCTTCTATTAACTTGCCTATTGAACTTTCTAGTAAAGTTGTAAACACTACCTTTGTTGTTTTTCCTACTTTTGATTAGTTTCAAGTTAAGTTTGGTTTTCCTTGGTCAAATTCCATACATGTCATTTCTTCTTCCATCCATAAGTGTCTAAAATTCAGTCATGATGAAGAAGTGAAGATGATTAATCATATTTTATATCAACCTTCTAGGCCTAGGGATTGTGCTACACTTGACTTCTTTTGGCCTTCATTACCTAATTTATGTTCTTCTTGACATGATAGCCTTTTTCGCTCATATCAATCCTATAAACATCACAATATTATTGAGTTAAGCATGCCTTAGATGGATCTTAATCATGGTCTTTTACCTATGCCTTCCATACCTCCTTTATCCATGGCTTCTAGTTCTATTGGTCAAGCTTCTAGTGTTTCTTTTCAGCCTACTGAGAATCATAGTGATCCTTCTATAGAATTTGTGAAGGAGCCTATGGTTGTACCTCCTAGTCCTCAACATATTTCAAACAAGAAAAAATGTAACTGATCTACCAATGAACGTTGTAAGAAGCATCGAGCTCAAGCTAAGGCTCATGCCTCTATTCTTCAAAGTTCTTGACCTTCTTTTGACCAGCCTATGTCTGATGTGTTAGAAGACGTTAATATTAATAATGATGTTGATGATTCTATTTATATCTTAGATTTATTTTGATTAATATTGATGAAGAAGATACTCCTAATGATTCTAATGATGAATATGAGACTATTGACATTGATATTGATTTACCGAATATGCTTTCAACACAATTGATAATTACACCTAGTATCAAACATTATGATTCTCAAGAGGATCCTTGTTTGGAATTGGCTATTATACCTATTGTGTTGGATATAGTCTAGCTTGTGAGTTTCCCACCTTCCTAAAATGATATAGAACAAGATGGGGAGGGTAGGTGATGTGCTTGATTGGCTTTTCCTTCATGGTAGCTTTTTATGTGTTTTCCTGTTGTATTGTGCTTCTCTTGTAATGTGTTTGCTAAATGTTTGTTATATTCTTTTATATGAATCTTGTTACTTTGTTGGTGCAAGGTGATAAAGGAATCAAACCTATTTTACTATTCCCCTATATGTATCTTTACTCTTCTATATGTTGTTTTCATGTTATATTGTACTTGTTCTATTATTCGTAAATGTTTTCCTTGTGTGGTCCACTTGGATTTGCAGCTTGGTAGCACTGAATCTTTTTTGTCTCCATGTTATGGTCTGAAAAGACTTTTCTTTGTAACTCTTATGTTTTCTTTCCTCCATTGTGATTGTAGTTCTACTTTCTTTGGGGAATGATGTCAATTCATTTGCAATAATATCATATATAAGTATTATCTTATGAACATACTGACCCCATGGTAGGTAGATCCCTTCTTTGTTCTCTATATGTTTATGTTGTATTTCCCTTGATTTGTCTTCACTTGGGGGCATCTCATAGTGGAAATGTAATTAGTAGAGTTGTTTATGTTTCCATTTAAGCCATTGCTCATGTTAAAGTGTTAGTAATGCCTTTAACATGGGGGCATACACTCAGCTCACTTTTTGCACACACACACTTTCAATATATATATTTTTCAAGGCTCTTTTCTCCCTTTATTGATTAGTGACTAATCCTTAAAGTATGAATTTTTATCTTATAGGATCTCTTGATCCCTCCACTTTCAATTTTCAAATTTTGATCCCTTAAGGTCGAAGGTGTCCTTAAGACTAGATATCTCTTTTGTTTTGGCTTTACTCTTTTGGAATAGAATATTTCTAGGAGTGAATCCTTGGTGGGCTAATGAGTGAGTAGCCACATTCACTAATTGGTTCAACTTCATCTTTCCAGTTGCATTGTTTCCTTGTGTGGTTCACAATGGGACATAAGTTCTCATTAGGAGATGTAATCAAAATTTCTTATTTGTTTTATTAGATATGTCTCTCTTATTGTAATCTTGAAGTTGACAAAGACTTGAGTCCCTGGGGGCTTGAGGATTCCTTTGTCCCTTTGATTTCAATAAGATTATCTTTTCCTTTATGATCTCCTTTACCAAGAATTTGCATTGAGTCCATACTCTTTCTAAAGTGGGGGCTAAATGTAGCATTGGAAAATGGAAGCACTTCCATTTACAACTGGTTTAGCCCTCCTAGTAAGTAGTTTGGGGTCATGTCAAATGCCTTGAATGGGTCTTTGACTTGGATCTGGCTTTTTCCCATGTTCTACCCCATTTTCCACTTCTTTTCTGCATAAATATAGCATCCTAAATTGTAACTTTGAGATTCTTTACCTTAGGTTCAAGGTCAACCTTTTAGGTCTAGGTAGACCTCGACCTTAACCCAAGGTCCAGATTTCAAGATCCCAAAGTTTACGGATGTCATATTTTGGAAAGATTTATTTCCCACTTTTGGGTCGGTGATTTTGGGCTTCAAAATGGTAAACTCTAAAATTATATTTAATTTAGGTCCATTTCTAGGGGTAAAGGCTTAAATGGTAATTTAATTCTCCTATGTCAGCTTCTCTAGAAGTTTGTGCCCTAGACTAGTATAAAAGTAAGCCTTCCTCTCCCATTTCAATCCATCTTTGATAATCAAAAATCATAATCTCTCAAGAAAACAAAATCAAGAAACCAAGGAGAAAGCAAGAGGGAGAAGGAAAGAATTCAAGCATTCATTCATCTTCAAGCATTCAAGCATTCAACATCCAATTCATCAAGGAGATCTATTGCTAGCCATTGAAGGATTCAATCTCTATATTAGAGCCATCTTATTGAAGATTTCTCCATTCACATCCATTCAAGCTACTTCCTATTCCAAGATCCATTCAAGATTGGTGTTGAAGATATAAAGAAAATTTATTTGAGACATATTACATTCAATTATACATTCATTTGGAGCATCCATACTTGTGGATTCAAGGATTCAAATCCTCCACAAGGGTTTCAACATAGGTAAGGTGAATTGTTTCATTTACTTTGTTTATTCCACCAATTTCAAGGTTAATTCCTAAATTAGGGTTTCACCGAGGAAAACCCCTTTTCCCTCCTGATAAACAAAACCATTTTTCTTGGAAGAATAGGTACAGAACAACAAATTATAGTACAGATCTAGACACCCTTTTCAACAAACTTTTGGGATCTACGAACAAAATTTCTATCAGAGAAGAACACGTGAAGGTCAGCATAAAGGGTTCAAAGTTGACCTTTATACCTAGGTCAAGGTTGACCTTTTTTAAAAAAGCAAAAGGTTTCTGGGTTTTCTTTGTCTCTATGTTTCTAGACCAGATCGGATTGCAGAATTTCCTAAAACTGAGTACAGACACCAGAAAACAACATTTTCCAGATCTATCATACTTTGAGGTTAGTATTTGTCTTCAATATAATTAAGATTTCAATACTTCCCTCCATTAAAAAATTTAAGGTTTTCTCCTTTCTTCATATTCTCCATCGATTGATGCCTTTAGGCATTGACCATCTTCTTGTGGTTAATCAATTTGGATCCTTCCTTTGGGAATTTGGCGTTAAGAAGAGGATCTTACCTTTCCTAGTCCTATATATCATACATTACATCTTGGTAAAACATACTCTATTTTCATATCTTACATGTATATATATGTACATGTATATATGTATGTGTGTATTTATATATATGTATATGTATATGTATATATGTATATTTATATATATATGTATATGTACATATATATATATATATATATGTGTGTGTGTGTGTGTGTGTGTGTGTGTATATATATATATATACATATATGTATATATATATATGTATATATATATATATATATGTATATATATATATATATATATACATATATATATATATACATATATGTATATACATATATGTATATATATATACATATATATATATATATATATATATATATATATATATATATATATATATATATATATATATATATATATATATATATATATATATATATATATATATATATATATATATATATATATATATATATATATATATATATATATATATATATATATATATGTATGTATACACACACACACACACACACATATATATATAAACATATATATACATATGTATATACATATATATGTTCGGATTAAGTAATACTGAGAGGGGGGTGAATCAGTATTAGAACACTTTTAATTAAACTTCAACCAATTGAGAATAAACTATATCGATGCTGAAATGAAAAGAGCAAAAACACATAACACATAACTCATGACATGATTATTTGTTTTTTAGGAAACCCTGGCCAAGGGAAAACCCCGGTGGGGATGGTACCCACAACTATGCACTAAATTATTGAATCCTTGTTAGAAGATCTAGCCCTATTAGGAGCTAAGTATTACATAGCATATTTCCTTGTTAGAGGAATACAAAACCCTATTAGGGGTATAGAAAAACACTGTTAAAGGTGTGGTGAGCTTACAACTCTTACAACCAAAATTTTGTTACAAAAGTGTTCTTTAATAAGTGAACTGGACAAGCATCTACTATGCTTTTATAATTCTAGTTATAGCTCTGTCAATCTCTGATCTCACATCTACTATCTTCCTTTACCAATATCCCAAATTCTCATCCATCATATATCCATATCTATCCCATAGTTTCACACTTATCATTTCCACAAAACACTCTATACTTATATCAATTTTGTCATCCAGTCGGCTCTCAAATACAATACAAAACATAACAATTACTTATCCAAATGATAAATTTAGAGTCAAAAATATTTTATTACCAATGTGTCGGAAATATACAACTTTCATCTAACTTAGCACATTACCATTCCATCTAATATTCCCTCAATCATCATGACTATTCATATACCTCATTTCACTGTTTCTCTATCTTCGCATACCTTCACAACACTATATCTTACAGATATCAACACCAAAACATGTGAAACCTTAATTGAAGGTCATACATATCCCAAAATTTATTCTTATAATTTTGTAAGCATTATATGTCATATACTATCTTCACTAACCAAAACTGTACTACAAAATACTATACTTCTGATTCCGTACTTAGTTATTTTCATGACTATGTCTCCCATACTTATAATCACTTCATGCGATCACTCCAACATGAGTATTTCCATAAATGACAACCCTTAATGAAGCCATAGTTCTCCCAAAACATCACTAGCCAATAATCTCTCCTTTCAGCATTGATGACAACACTTAGTGAAAAATGACTAAGTGTCAAAACACTATCTTCCTTCTACTTCTCTATATACATATACTTTATTCTTTCTTTTTTTTTATTTATAATTTTATTTTCTTCTTCTCAATTTTATCTTCTCTTATTTTATTTAATTCTTTTTCATCTTCTCATTTTTTCTCTTCTCTTCCTCTCCCTTTGACATCAATGGCAAAGGTACTTACAAAATTTCAAAATTTTAAGCACAAAAGACTTAGTGCTTACTCACCAGATTCAGAATGTTTTGAAAGGAGTCTTCCAAGGTCTTCACTTTATCATCCCATGACTTGATCAAAATTTCAATGACGTGGATTAGTCCATTCAGTGCATAAGATGCAGTCTCTGCTACCTTTAGCTCAGTGGGTACAGAGTTTGTCATTGATCCTTCTATCTTCTCCATCTTTGTGAGATGAGCTTCAAGAATTGATCACTGAAGAGTGATTAGAATATTTAGCAAACCAAACCTTGCCACTACTCTCCCTTTCTCTATATTCAAAGCACCTATCTTATCCAAAATCTTGGATGTCTACTTGTCCATTTCCAACACTATTTGTGAAGAGGTTTCACAATTGTCTATTATATTATCTAATGTAGCCCTATCCTTGGCTATGATATCTTCAATATTCTTAACATGTGTGATAGGATTTATGCAAGAGCTATATACCTTTCTTCTTTTTGTCACACATATTTTGGCTTTGATTGTAGTTATTTTTAGAATGCCCAAGTCCCATAAGATGGACTAGTAGACTTCCTTCAACTTCTTTTCTAAGTATGTCTTCTCATCCTTATCCTCTGCGATCTTCAACAATAACTCAAAATTACTATCAATTTTTTTCAATTCCAAGTTCAAGTTCTCTGCATCATCCTTTCCTTGAAATGTGAGAGGTGTAGGGAGTATTTTATTTATAGTCTCTACTGCCCTAGCAATCACCTTTACCTTCTTATCCCCCTTTTGTTCTGAACTTTCCTTTGCCTTAGCAAATTCCATGAAGGATAACCTCATAAGTTCATCCTCATCCATTCTTTTCATATTAGTTCTTAATAGTTTTTCCATACTTTCCAACAATAAGGTGGAGGAGGTATCCAATTCTTGTTTAAACTTAATTCTTACTTCTTTTTCTCCTCCTGTCTCTTTTTCCTTCTTTTCTTATTGTTGTTTCTCCTTCTCTTGTTCTTTCTACTCTTGTCTTTCTTTTATATGTTCTTCCTCTTTCTTTCCTTCCTCTTCTACTATCATTGCACTATCCATATTGTATTGAAATGGATCATTTACATCAATTGAAGTGTCTAATGATATAGGCATTCAAGAAATGAAGAAGTCTAGTTTCTTGTCAACTTCGCTTGCTTTCTCAGTCTTTTCAGTTGTCTTAGAGATTTATCCCATTCCTAAAGGTCTAGGCTTGGTAACCTTCTAAGGTGAGGTCTTCTTAGGCATGTTGCACATAATAATTTGGTCTAATACCTTTTGTGTGTCTTCTATAACGTCATCATACTTCCTTTCCATTATCTTCACAAGTCTAGATTTTTTTCTCAATAGAGGTTTCAACTCTTTAATGATTCTCTCCCTCTCTTGTATGGAGACTATAGGAAACATGTCTTCAATAGCCTTATTTCTTATAGTCTCATCCTTAGAATGTTCTAACTATTTTCTTATTTCCAACTTTCTATATAAGTCCTTAGGAATACTACCTTCTATTTCTAGTAAATTCTTCTTGTAGACAAACAAGTGCTCAATTACTATATCCTCATTTATTGTTTGATTGTCAGAATAATACCTTTCATAGTATCTATTTACTATCTTTAGATTTCCATCTGTTATTATTTTATTTTTTAACATCTTGGTATTTGTCTTCCACAGATCTTGTGGCCTCTTTTGTACTTCTTTTTATTCTTTCTTCTTGGTCACCTTGTCTTCTTTCTTCTTTGTTTCTATTTCTACCTTTTATTTCTTATGACTTCTTGGTTTGTTAGATATTATAGATCTCCTAGGTGTGCTCAAAGGTACATTTATTTATGCTATCTTCTCATGTGTAATTGATAAATAAATTATATCAAGAGTAGGACTTACTATCTTTTCTGCTTTAGAAGGAGGTGGTTCCTCAATTGCCAAGCTAGAGGATCCTTCTATCATCTTTGTCCTTACTTATCTTTGTTGTTCCTTAGAAATTCATGCCTTTGCAGAAATGTCATCAACCATTTTCTCAATCTTCCTCTTCCTTGTCCCTTTATCCTATTCTCCTCTAACTTTTTCTTACATTTCTAAGTAAGTTACCCATCTCTCTTTAGATGTATCTATTTCAGCTGCTAATTTACATATTCAACTTGCATTGTAATAACCTCATAACTAACCTCATAATTCATATGGTAGCACCATTTATTTCTTGGTTTAACTTCTTTGAAGCACACATAGTTAGTTTGAACCATGAAATAGATTATGTCTTTATACTTCTCAACTATCTCCTCAGGTATCCTGTATCTCTCTTTCATTTTCCTTTGAAGAATTTTAGTCATTTCAAATAGTTCACCATCTAGAACCAATTTTTATTTTGACTTCGGTAGCTTTCTCAGATTTTCTTACCAGTAGGTACACTATCCTTCCATGCTCTAGGGTGCATTCTAGGAAATTTGTGCTCAATGTGGATGTACATGTGGATCAAAAGTGAACCAAAACTGAAAGCTTTTGACTTGTCCTTCTTGATAATCCTCACATTCTCCAAGTTCTGCTATGCTAGGATTTCACATATGTTATATCTCATATTTTTCTTCACCATTCTATACACCATCATAATTACCACCACTAACATAGAATTAGGTATGCTGTTGTAGAATAACTTGTATCCTAGTAGCATTTATACCAATCTCACATCTTGCTAAAATATTTCATTCATAGTCATTGCTCTCTTATCCCATTTAGAATGAGTTAGGGTTTTTGCTTTTTTCCTGATATTTTTCTCTACTACAGGGAGGGCTCTAGTATTTTCCAATCCAGTTATCTCATGAATCAACTGACTACATATCTTAATAGGTTTCTCTCCTATGCAAATGAATTGATCATGGATTCTTCTTAGAATGATCTTGAACCATTCTATTTCATAGAACTCATTAAGGAGGGTTAGCTTAATGATAGATTGGTCTTCTATATATTTGAACTCTTCTTTCATTTTACCATTAGATTCTATCATCTCTCCTAATTTCTTATAGATCTCAACATCTCCTATGGTCTCATACTTACAGTGAATGTAAGCCCCAATATCTTCAATGTGTAACATGCTATAAGGGGTTTGCGAAAATGATCCTTCTCGATCATCCTCACAAGACTTAAATGGATGCCTCTTAAAATTATACCTTGTCTATCAATAAAATCAAATATCATAGGTACATCCATATCTTCTTGAAAGAGTATATGATCTAAATACCTTTAATACACCAAATTCTAGAACATTTGCTTCAAACAATCATGTAAAGTAGTTGCTAGATGGTTGTAGTGCTTATTAACTCTATTCTCCTTGGTTGTTGCTAATCAATCGGTGTAGAAATGATATATTTCAAGGTGTTTTATCCATCATAAGGTGAGTGAATGCATTAATCATAGGTAGCTCAACTTCACATATTGTCTAGTCAAACATAATTTTATGATCATAGGATATGAATCTCCAAGTGTTGTGATCACAAATATAAACTCCATTATGTCTATACATACCATATATAAGCTCACATGAGCTTATTCCACATAATTAGGGCCTAGATATTTTTTTTTGTCTTCATCCAATGCTCCCCCTAAGGCCATACAGCCTTCTAGGTTGATGTAGTAATGTCAACATCATTCGATGACATAGTAGAATCTATTGTCTCTCCCTGAACCA